>QUSF01000003.1:6097611-6172678 GCA_003676055.1 Chloebia gouldiae | reverse complement strand
CTCTCCTCTCCTCTCCTCTCCTCTCCTCTCCTCTCCCTCTAAATTTTTAATGCTTTTGCCTAAAGATTTTCCCAGTAGGAAAGTATCACTGAGGTTGGTAAAAATAATTGGATGCACAGTTTCAAATGAAGAACGGGGGTTCTTCAAATGAAGTGCGGGGGTTGTCTCGGGGGGCTATTCGGGCTGTTTAGGGTTGTCAGAAAGTAGTTTAATTTAAAATGCCAGCTTTGGGAGTTGGTGATAAGGGTTTGAGTCCTTTCTTTCTGAAGCCGGGGTAACTCTATAAGAACACTATGATCTTGCATATAAACATTTTCAAGCCAGGAACATGAAGTATGACATAAAATTAGAAGAGAGTGTATTATGTGGAAAGTGCAGAAAATAAACAATGACATTTTTGTGGGCTGGACTTGCTGTTCTCCTGCCACAGAGCTGACTTACCATCACAATAACACTGCTTTTTTTATTGTTGTCTTTCATGCAGTCAGAGTGCCAGATGAGAGAACATGCAAAATTTAACAAGTCTGTAATTCTCCTCAGTTTTTATGTATTGAGATTTTGAATGTTGAAACTCTAAGCATAGTTCTAAATAGGCTTCAAGTGCTAAATTTTTAAATCAAGTTTAGTGACAGGGATTGCTGAAGGCAACAATTCATAAACAGTCAGGTTTAAACTCCTCATTAAAAAACTTGTTACTTCAAGTCAGGATAAGTTAAGACATATTTAAGGGGCTCATGTTTATAAAACAGTTCTCTTTGCCTAGTGATGTAGTGCATGTTTTCAAGAAAGTTTCCCTTCTGAAGAGAAGGTATGCAAAAGGGTGTTCAATACCCAGAATTATTTGTTGAGATATTTCCCCCGCAGGCTGAAATAGTAACAGGGGAATTGTTTCAGAGAATCACACAGAGGATGGTGTCTCCAACAACAAACAAGCTGCTTTAGCTGCAGTTATTCCAATAAACTCAATAAACTGCACCTGGATGTTTTTAAGAACTCTTGTTTTTGACAGAGGAAGCTGAAAGGAGAGTGTGACGTTTCACTACAGGGTCGAGCTGTTCTCTGCCAGGGTGAACCCAAGGCCTTTCAAAACCCTTCATGACAAGGCACATTAAGTTCAGACCAAGTGAAAAAGGTGTTGAAAACCAAAAAGCTCTCAGGTGCAGACTGTACGTCAAGAAATAAAGCAGCAACTTCCACAGTTGACATTTATGGCAACACTGCTGTCATATACCCTGAGATGCATGATGGATTTGAACACAGGTCATCTGGGTGTTAGCAAAATGTCTAGTGTCCTTGGGATGTGGTGTTAAACCTGAGAAACCCCTCTAGCAACTGTCTTGTTGAAGCACAGGGTGTTTTTCCACACACAGCTTTCGTTCTGAGAAGCTCCACATGGGCCCAGCTTTGATTTTTTATTTAGAGTCTCAAAAGTATCTCAGCTTTATGTCATTGATCTGTTCTCTGTTCAAATCTCCTGGTACCTAGTGAAAGGCAAGTGTGAGCCTGGCACATTCCTTCATCTGGTACAGCCTTGTCAATTCCAGAGCAATTTGGGAATAAAGATTGGGAAAAGACCCAACAAACCCTGGGGGGATCGATTCAGTTCCAGCCTGAGCATGAGGGCTGAAGGGAGAATTTCTGAATACAAATGTCAGAGGCTTCAATGTCACATGTTGATAAAATCACAGAAAAAAAACCAAAAACACAACCCATGTGGTCACCCAATACTTCATAACTGTTCCACAGCAGGGGAAAATGAGTGGCTGAAGTCCCAGGTCCCATCCCCTGGCAAAGAGGTGAAGCCGTGTTCAGAAACAGGGGCTTGACCTTCAAATGCTGTCAGCAGCCAGAAGGGTCCTGCTGGGACCTCTTGCCAGGAAAAGCTGATATGACTGAATGAGTCCTGAGAGGCTGAGCAAAAGGTGGTTTTGATGCTCATGTGCTCACTCAGAGGCTGAATCATTGCTGTATAGGCTTACCAGACTTCTGAGCCTCCTTGACTTCCTAAAGGGTATGTGGAAGTTGCCCTCACACATGGATTTTTTGCCCTCACATACTTTTTCTCTTTCTCAGATCATTAGAGGAATTAAACAATAGGATGATCACATGACCAGAAGGACTTAACAGGAGGATGAAGCAACTGAAAACCTCACCAGGAGCATGTCAGACATGTTCTCTGCATGGCCAGATAATTAAAGGAGAAGATGAGAGCCACAAAACAAGTGCATGTTTGATCAGAAGCTATAATGTTTGCTCTTTGATCTTGATAAACTGTAAAGAAAAACAGTTTATGAAAAGAATGGAGAAATATCCCTTATTAACATCAAATAGGAAATCCTTGTTGTGACAAGGAAATGAAATATGGATGACAGATCAAAGGTATGTTCTGCAGGAAAAAACCCACCTGTATTACATGAATATCTACTCCCTTAAATATGGGGAATTCAGTCTTTGCAGGGCCCTTTTGAGAAATGCATCAGAGAATCTAGAATTATAGGGGATGAGAAAAGAAACTTGTAAGATCCAAAATGCAAGAAGGTGTACCCTGGAAGATCAGTATTTTGAGAGAGAGACACAAACTGCTTTTCCTGTTAGAAAACTTGAAGTTAAATAAGAAAAAAATCAAAAACTGACCAATTACTTTCCCACAAACCAAGTAGCCTCTCAAAATGAGGTACAATGCACCAGCAGAGACATGAGTGCTCTGTGCCCTCATTATCTGCACACCAGATCCTGCCAAGCACAAAACAAATGCTGGGTGTTGGTGTGGACACCTCTGTCTGTCCTTCAGGAGATACCAACACCATGATGAGACTAAAGGACTGGTTAAGCTTCACCTTAAATAATGTAATTTGCATTGGTTGCCGTAACTTTCTTCCTTTTGCAACATTAAGATCTGAAACAGCATCAGACAGGAGCCAGATAAGAAACTCCCAGAGAAGAACAGAATGAAGCTGCTCCTGCCAAGAAGACAGAAACTGCTGCAGCTCCCCTTGGACAGCCCAGCTGCTCTGTGGCCACCACCTCCCTCAGGGCCTGGAGTACCCCATCCATCAAACACAACCTCATTCCTCACCCCAAAGGCAGATGCTGTGGTACAGTCCTTCCTCATGGGAGGAAGGCCATGAAGAACCAGGCTCTGGCATTGCAATTCTTGCTGGAGTGCTTCTTCCTCTCTGATAAATGTGAATGATGAGGTGCCAGCTTAAAATTTTGCCTTCCCCAACTTTCTGTGGGCCTGTGCTCTCTTAATGTTGCATAAATGCCGATTTTGGCATTTAATAGTCTGTAGCTCAGAGCTGCAATAAAGTCAGACTGATCTAATAATGAATGACAAGCTTAATAATGTAACAAACTAGGAGCTTAAGTCAGTCTCCAGGGTTTAATAAGGCTGCCAAATAAGAAAGCATTAGTTATGTATTACAGCCCTAATAGCTGAAAATGTTGGTGTGAATAGAGCAGTGAGAAATGGGGCTGATGAGGGCTTTTTCCCTTATGTTTGATGGGCATAAAACTGCTGGTCAGCTCATTTCCAGACGAAGAGGTGTGAGGTGTCTATTCTGCTGGTGTACCTATGGAATGAAAACAGCTGCCTTGTGTTTCATATGTTTGTTCTGGTCTGTTTGGTCAGGGAAGGTGTAGGATCACAGCTGGAAAGGACCTCTGGAGGTCACCTAGTTCCAGGACACACCTGGATCAGGTGGCTTGCTTTGTGCCATCAAGATTCCCCTTGACACCTCCACGGAGAACCCTTTTTTCCTCTTCCATCTGCTCAAGATTTCCCACATTCCATTTCAGACTATGTAGAACACCTGGAACAGGATGCCCAGGGGGGTCATGGAGTCTCCCTCTCTGGAGACATCCCCCCCTGGACGTGTTTCTGTGTCATCTGCTCCAGGTGACCCTGCCCTGATCTCCAGAAGTCCCTCCCAACACTAATAATTCTGGGATTCTGTGATCCTGCTCTCATTTCATTTCCAGATGAACACCTGGCTGCAAAAAGCACTAATCTGAACTTCAGATGCCAAGTTCTAAGATGTTGCTTTGGTTCTTCTGTAGCTTTACTGCCTGCACAGGTAAGGAGAGAGATCAGCAGTCAAGGCTGAGGAAGCACCTGAAATTAGGAAATGCAATAGTTGTTGGGAGTGCCTCCAAAAACATTGACAAATGTTTTCAATGAACACTTGTGGTGCTTGAAAAAACTGTTGTAATAAAATATTTGGTGTATCCCAAGGAGGTGGAGACATGAAGTCTAAAATCAGCATGTCCTCTTGTCCAGAAAGAGACACTGCTGGAACAGAAGGGAGTAATGAATAATCCTGGTTCATTCAGAGAGCAAGACAGGCTGAAATGGAAAAAGACAGATCTGATTGCCTGGCAACCCACAGAAAAAAAAATAAAGTGAATTAATCCAGCAATCTCAAATTCAAATTAAGTACAGATAATGTGACTGCTGGGACAATGAATGCAAAAAAGTCAGAACCTCTCAAGAGCTCAATTTTTTCCATTAATTTTGGATATCTTATTGGTATAACATTTCTTTATACACTTTCATAAGAGACCTAATACTTTCAGATCCATAATTCAGCCTCAGCTACAGCAGAAAAAACTGTTGCCTTTTATGAGCTAATAAACTCATGTTTGCCAAATAACCCATGTCGGAGGAGGGAAGTTATAATTTACAGTTCCCAGAAAATCTACCAAATAGTCTGAAGCTGCATTGCAATATACACAACAGGAAATCAACAAGACCCCTGTGAAATGACATTAGAGCCCCGGAGATAGACTATGCAGCAATTATACAGCAGAGACACAGACGTCATATTTCTCAAAAGCATCATTAAAATTAAATTAGAAACAACGCTTCAAAGATAACAGATCATATTTTGCTTTAGCATTATCTTGGTTCTCTGGGGCTTAATAATTTCTAGAGAGAAAATGTCTCAGATCCACCAGGCTTCCTGGAGTTTGCCCTGTGGTAGCCAGGAGAAACTTCTTGTCTGAGTCATTGACTACATATTTTGGGTCATAACCCCTTGTTCATTTTCATCCAGGCTTTGTGACAGCAAAATCAGCCAAGGGTGAGCAGCTAGGGTCTCGTAAAACTTAACACAATTGGCTGCACAGACATGCCTGTGACCACTCATGAACCTGGAGTCAGTGGCTACACAACACTCGTGTTACTGTTCATGCCTTAACCTCTGCCATCAAGAAATCTGCAGAAAATTGCTTCAAATAATGCAATATCTTTAATTGCAGAATTTAAAAAAGCAGTTTTAGACCAATGTTCTCCAGCTACACATCTTGGCTTGGCCCAGAAAGTATGTTGGTTAGAGCTGAGTGCAGACATTGAAATAGAGACAGTGAAAAAGAAGAAATAAGTAAGAGAACCTTGGGGAAATTAAAATGAAAATGAAACTCCAAGGAGCTAAATTAAATAACTGTGACACCATTAAAGGGATAAGGAAGTGCGTAAGAGGCATTTGCAAAAGAAGTTGAGAGATGTGTGGACCTGGATGGTCAATGAGGTGTTACAGCACAACCCCAAAGGCACAGGGGAGCACAGCATCTCAGGTGTGCCTAAAACTCAGTCTGCCCGTGGTGTTGTCTTGGTTTGAACAGAGTGTCTGCTAAGGAAGGCAGGAGCCTCCCCTGAAATGGAAAATGTAAACCCCTTCCCCCCGAATTGTTATGATTTTGAAATTAAGGGGGGTTCTCAGGCAAAGATATGGGAGCAGGAATAACAGCTCTTTATTAAGGAAGAAAATAAAAAAAATAAACCCCAAAAAACCCCCAGTGCAATAATGGGGTGCAAAACTGACCGAGTTAGAATACAACGTGGCACCCTGTGGGTCAGGGAGGTGGCACAGCCCCATCCCAGGGGGGCTCAGCCCTCCTGCAGTGCCAGCTGTGCTTCTGCTGGAGCAGGGATCCTGCACAAGGGGGGAGTTTTCCTCTGGAGCTCCAGGGCTGGGGGGGATGGGCCTGGGTTCCTCTGGGAATGGAGAAGGCTGCCTGTGAACTTCCAAAACTCAGATTGTATCCAGGTAGGAGTGATTGGCTCCTCCTCCTGGGTGGAGCATCTCCCCATGGATGATGGAATTTTCTCAGCCATGCAGGGACACTCACTGGCCCATGAACAGAAGAAAATTAATAATTAATGGCCCCTTAACAGAAGATGTCTCCTGGAGGGAGGATTGGCTGTGGAAGAGATAAAGAAAACTGCCCAATGAACAGCAGATAACTGCTCCACCTGGAAGAGATAGGAATAGAATACTCCAGTTGCCAGCTAAGGCAGGTGTGGAGGGCCACATCCAGGGGCACACAGCACGAGCAGCAGTTATTCCACAGGAGGGGGAATCCATAGGAAAGGATGAAGGAGAAGCAGGAGACAGGAAGAGCATTTTGACTCAGGTGCCTGTAGCCAAGCTGCCCAAGGAGCCTCGGTGGGGAAATGTCCTCATGGGCCAGATGGGGTGACCAGAGAGCCCCACAAGAGCAGGCTCTGATTGCTTCCACATCCTGGCCAGCTCCTTCTCATCCTCCTGGGAATGGGATGCGAGGTGGAAGCGGCAGGGAGAGGTTGCTGCCCACCCTAGGAAAGCTGGAAGTGTTTCCAATAAACTTTTATAATGCTGGCATTTTCCTTCTAGTGGCAGGTCATAAAATCAGGTCTTTGCAATCCCTGCTGGTTTGATTGTCAAGTGTTAATCAGACCCTGAACAGAAGGAATTCTTAAAATAATTGCTTCAAACCCTCCTTTTTGCTACTTTCTTTTGTATTTCTGACAAAGTCTGTTGAGAGTAAAAGGCAAGAGAAATTCAGAAATTGATTACATATATTTTTCATCCTTAGGAGCAAGAAAATTGTGGAATGGGGGAGGCAGGAATAAAAAAATGAAAGAACACATTGACTATGTAGCAGAACCAGAGGCAGTATAGGTACAACCTTTTATAGGTAACACTTGAAACAAGAAGCAAGGCCATTTTATTTCATTGACAAAGACTTTTTCGAGCTCCAAGTTGCCATCTAATAAGATTTTGTTTCCAGTCTCCACTTTATTAGTCTCTCTGTGCTCACTTGTGCCATGTTCGTGCTGATGTAGCATTGCATTCCTGCCTTCCTTTTGTTCTTTAGATTGGTCTGAAATTCTCTTAGTTGTATTTATTGTGTACTGTAAATGCAGGTGTTCCTGTCTGCCCTCCAGGCTCGATTCCAGGGGGGTTGGGAGGGAGGGAGGGAGGAAGGTAGGAAGGAAGGAAGGAAATCAAGGACCACCTAAGCTGCTGGTCCTGCTAGGAAAGAAACACTGCTCCAGGAAATGCGAGAGTTTGGCCCATACCCAGTTTCAGTTTTTGCATTTTGGCCATTCTTTAAAAAAGGTCAAGTCGTTTAAAACTGTGGTATTCAAACAGGACCAGACTGTCCATCTTGTTTGGATGTCTAGGACTTTTGAACATCCTGCTATCTGTGCTCTGATAGCTGGATACTGGCCAGCTCATTTCCTTCTCCTTCTTTTTCAAAAACAGCAACATAATTTTGTTCATATTGAATTTATATGGAAAGAATTGGTCACTGAAGGGAATGATCCTTGACCTATCTTTTCCATATTTTCCATTGCTTTTTTTTTTCCCTGCAGGCAGGGATTTTCAAGTCTCTTCTGGCATCCCAAGTTATCTCAGAGCTGTATGGTGAGGATGGGTGGGATGCAGCCTGCAGGTTCAACCAGGTTCTCAGGAGACTCTGCTCCTTTCATCTCCCATTGGACTCTGGTGCCTGCCTTGTTACCCAGACACTCAGTCCAGTGCTGCAGAGTCTAATATCTCTTCCAGAAAAGAAAAATCATTAAATTTATTATTTTTTTAATGAAAATCTCTAGGGCTGTAATCCCCAGAGGTGCCAGCCTGGTGCTGCACAGGCAGTGAAAGCAGAGGGATGTCCCACAGGTGTGTGCTGCTGCTGAGTGGAGCTCCCACTGTGGACTGAGCCTCTGGCTGTGTCAAACTGACCAGTGAAGTTTTAAAATCTTTCTGGAAGTTTTGCACCTGTTTGGAGCTTTTAAATCATTCTGGACACTTCATTCTGTATTTTCCCTTTTCCAGATGACATATTCCTATGTATACTTCAGTATTTTGCATCCTTTCCAAACAAAAGAGGAACCTGCTGGTAGAGGAGGAGAAGTTTGGTTTAGAGGGATGAAAATGTATTCCTACAGTGTAAAGCCATTTCTCAGCCAACACCATCAGAAGTAAAGCACAAGCATTTTGGGAGGTTGCAGACTGTGCTTCCATAAGGAATTAGGTCAAGTCCAAACTTGAATCTCACCTGAGGCCTGGGTGGGGGTGCTGGACCCCTCATGGCTCCACTGGGATGCTTGGTGGCAGAGGCCACCTTTGGTGCTGCATGCACAGGTAGGGGACAGGGAGCAGGGACACCATGGGATGTCCTGGGAGTCTGGGACCTGCTCTGAGCATCCCCAGGAATGGCATGGACAGGAGACCCCCGTGCTGGAGCAAGAATCAGGCACTGCTCCGGAGAGCAAGGGACACCTGGTTGTGCCCACACACCTGTGGCATTCCACAACCTGGATCAGCACCTGGATTGCCACTTACTGCTCATCTCCTTTGCTATTTTCCTGCACAGGGTGAGAGCTGCTTTTGTTCATGACATGAGTTTCCATGAAGCTTTTTGTTTTGTTTTGTTTGGTTATTCTCAAGCGTGAAAATTAAGGCTAATTTAAAAAAGCAAAAGCCAGTGTAAATAGCCTCATGTCTCTAATTAAGTTGTTTTCATCAACCCTCTGCTGAGCATGTATTTTAAGGCACTTCTGGCTAATTTTTTAGAGATAATAGAATGTGATTTTTACAAGCTGTGGGCTGGTGCTGACTGCATTCATGTCGTTTCACTCCCCATGGAGTGGCTCACACCAGTTTCTAGGGTGCCATTCATAGAGCTGGCTGTATGCAAATATGATTTAAACTCTGTGTTTCATTTCAGACAAAAGGAAGATCACACAATTGTATATCAAGTGATAGGTGGCACTGACAAAATTCAAGCAGAAGTTGAAGCAAAGGTACCTGGTTGTTTAATAGGTGGTGTTGGATTCAAACCACCTGAGCCACCTTTCAGAAAAATATGCAAGTTACACCCAAGCTCTTATGCTGCTGTGCTGGACAGAATAAATCAGCTAAATTTTCACTTCAAAGGTCACAAGAGCAGAAGAGAAAAAAAAATCCAGACATGCTGAATCAGCCACACTTTATTAATCATTGGCATCTAATTACCAGCAGGACACAGCATAGTTACCAAGTGTGATGTTTCAGGAAGGTGCTTATGGATCCTGATTGATGTCACAGAGTTGTGAAATTGCCACATCTTTTTTTGGCAATGTGGCTGCCAGGGACAGTGTCTCAGGCTCCCTGTTTGGAGAAGGAGAGGAGCTCTGATCAGGATGCTGGGATGTCCCTGCACACCACAGCCACACATAGGCTCAGCTGAGGGCCCCACCTTGCCCCTCCTGGCAGAACTCCTCCCAGAGGTGAGTGTGCACTGGTGGATAGAAAACTGAATGTCCCAGGCACCCCGAGCAGCCATCACATCTTGGTGTTGTCTTCTCTGGGGTTCCCACACCCCAGAGCCCCCCAGGAGTCCACAGGAGTCCTCTCCCATGCCCTGTCACCCCCTTGGCCCCAGGAACCTGTCCTGGGTGAAGTTTATGCAGCCCTTGGGAAGTTGATGGAAGGTGAATGCCCAGAGGTGCTCCTGAAAAATCTGGGTGTGTCACCCAACTGCAGCCTCTGACTTTTCTGTGTTTGCTCTGTCCTTAGGTCTACAATGGACACAGAGGATGCAGCGTGTTTTAGTGGAAATTCTATGCCAACAGGATTTGAATTGCTGATTTGTTTGTCCCTCTAAACCACCCAGCTGTCCTCACCACGCTCTCACTGTCACATCACCCTTCTATGCCTTTGCTGGGAGCAGAGTTTTTCTCTCTGCACCTCAGGCCTGGAGAATATTTGCAAACAGCTCTGCTGAAAGCTGGCACCTCTCCTCTCCACCAGTGCCAGTCATGCTGGGAATGGCACAGTGGATCACAGGAACCGTCCAGCATCCCTGGGAAAGCCACTTCATCTCTCCTCAATGCTCTCCCCAATTTCTTACAACAAGAGCTGTCCCTTCCCCTGGTGGAACTAATGTCATTTTCATCCTTGTGGTCACTGTTAGCAGTCAAGAAAAAGATGTCAGTTTTAATTACAGCATTTATTTACAAATATCTCTCCTGCTTTAAACTGGAAGAGAGGACCCCCCCCGTGCCTTCCTCACACAGGGCTCATATGCTGCTGTCAGAAAAACAAGTAAAAAGCCTTGCTAAAGGGAGTAAATCTATAATCTTAGGGGGTAACACCTGCTTGTATTTCTTCTCAAAGCAAATAGCTGTAATCGATTACTTATTTGACATATATGCCAATTAGATTTTTTAAATTGATTTTAAGCTTTCTAAGCAGGTGCTGTAGTAAATCTGACACATCTCTGATGTACTGCTTTGTAATCCCTGCTTGATTTTTACTTTTGCACATATTCGTTCTACTCTTTATGACCACATGAAATAAAATAGGAAAGAGAATAGCAGACCTCTTTGGAGAAAACACTCCAAGAAGTATTATTTCAATTATGTTTCTGTGATCTGAAATTCCAGCTGTTTGGTTTTTCCACAGTCCCCTGAACAGCTGTCCCCTGTCCATTTACCTGTCCTCATTTGCTTCCATCTCTTAGTTCATCAAATACTTCTTTTTTTACACACTTTTCCTGGTGTTCCTTTTAAGTGCTGTCAGTCAGCACCAATGAATTTTGGAGGGTTTTTACACCAGGTTTCATATTTTCTGGAGTGGCTGGTAATGGCTGGTGGGGAAATTACTTTAAAGTTAACAGGTCTTTTCAATTTTTTTTTGAGTTTATGCTTTTTTTGGCTGCTTTCTTTTGAACCTCTGACTAAGCAGAAGTCAGTTCTGATCCAGAGAACATGCAATTAGATCCATCCCTACTGATTTCCTTGTCTTTGACACTTTAATGGGGTTGTAGAAGGTGAAAAAGTTGAACTGTTTCTCTCCCTTGCACTTCTGATGACTTTTGAAGTCTGTCTGATGGGTACAGTGTGGAGAATGACCTGAGTACCAGATATCCCATCACACCCACAGACAGATAAACCCAGGCCTGGGAATCAGGCTGGTTCTAAGTGTTTATGTTCTATACAGAAAGTCAGTGTGGAGGAAAGGTCAGTATCCCATTTCACCTGAATAATCTCCTTACATCATCTTGTTCCAAATGCCATGATTTGCCAGTGTTTTGAAGCCCAAGGGAGTGGATTTATGTGCATAAGGCAGTGACACTTTTGGCTAACAGCCTGTGGCACTGAGCAGTGATTGCTTCCCTTCACCAGAAAACAGAGGAGGAGCATCTTTATTAGCCAGTGAAATGAGACATCCCAGTGGATATGAGTTGGTGACATGGTCCATTGGACCAGCCTGAAGGAGTCCTGTGCATTCAGTCTGCTGGAGCCTGCAATGTTATAAAACCCTGGGAATGTTATCAAAAGTGTCAAGGGGGGAGATTCTTTTTAAACTTAATGGAGTTCCTGGAGAGCAGGAAACCTGCTAGGGTTTAGACATGCTAAGAGCATGAGGTACAGAAGCAGTCTCTCCCTTTCCTGTTAGCATGGAGAGTAGCAAAGTCTGAAATGTTCCTCTTACCTGGATGCTTCCCTTGGAACCAAGTTCAGCTTTACCAACAGCAAAAACCTCTGGGGCCAGGAGCATGATTTTAGCAGGCTTTTGGCACCATGGCCAACCTCTGGCAATGCTGCTGGAGCTCACAGAAAAGGACAGAACCATGTCCTTGTTGGTGACATCCAAGGGCTGAAACTTCTGACTTCCCGCGGCGAAGGCGTCTCGCCTGGACACCCACCGAGCTCGCTGACAGTATCACTCCTGCAAGGCTGAAAGTTTTCTTCCAGCATCCTTTTCCCCATTAATTGGATGACCTCTGCTACCCAGCACTGGGCTGTGATTCAGGAAAAGGTCAGGCCTTTTTCATGGCTGCTCTTTCCAATTAACTTTTTGGTGTTCTCAGGCAGGGGTCTCCTGCCCTTCAAGCGTGGGAGATGCTCAGCATGCCATAGAGCTCAAAGGAGAACAAGAGGCTAAACAATCCTCCTGGGAGGAACCTGACCTGACTGCTAACTCTGGTTTCACGTGGCAAAAGGAGGAATGCCCTCACTACTTTCTGCAGAGATATCACCACAGTGAAGCAGCTCCATTTTCTGTCATCAGCTGCAGTTTCATCCCTTCCCAGCCCTGTTATTTGCTTGGCCTAAAACATGCCTCTGGTGTAGGAGTACCATCTTTTGTAGGACAGAACACTGCATTCAGTATTCCCAAAATATTCCTGCAAAGGAATAACCATTTGGATTGCAATTCCATAAGCAATTTTTGACCTGTATGGGTTTCCTATAACCTCACAGTTGTCAGTCTCTACCTGCCTATCCTCACTTTCACCGTTCCTCCTGAGGCTTTGGTCAGGTTTCTGCAGGTGAGAAGAAGTGCTAAAGATAAGTAATTTTGTCTGAATTGGGATAAATGAAAGTGGGTGGCCAGAGAAAGGAGAAAGATGCACTCCCTGCCAAAGAGAGAGTGGCAACGTGTGCTGAGATCATACCAAGTACCAGCAAATTCACATGGCAAAAAGCCCTTGTATTTGTGAATGAAATGTGAATGAAGCCCACTGAAGAGTGATGAGTTTTGATTTAAGCTCACTTCTTCTCTAGAGCCAGCAAACAAACAGTGGGATAAAACCCAAAGGGCTTGAACCTCTGGGAGCTCTGGTGCTCACATTTATACTTCTCAAGGAAAAGTTAATTCTCACCTAAAGGCCAGGAACCCACCTCTGCCCTCCCTATGACTGAATTACCTGCTGTTGTGAGGGTCTGTGTGTCCCTAAGTGTTTAGTTGATGCTCTGCACCAGGAGGAGATGGTCCACCAGCCTCATTTCTAAGGATCTGATCTGCCTGGCTTGGCCCCTGAACCATGTGCTCTCTGAAGCCAGTCTGTGGTCATTGAACAAGAGCAGGTTGGGACCATGTTTTTCCCACCTCAACTGGATTTTCCAGCCTCACTCCTCAGGCACACCAAATTAGTGGGTGCTGCTGGCAGTTAGAGAATCTCTTTCTGCCCCAGTGCCCCCTGCACAAGAAGAGGATGAGAAAGCTGCTGAAGGTGATCAGTGCTGGGTTGTTGACTCCAATAATGGCAGTGAAGTTCTGAGAGGGTTGTGGACACAGCCTTGAGCCCAAGAGCAGTTTTCAGTCAGAGCAGGGTTTGTGCAGTGCCATGGGTGTGCCAAATCCCTGGGACACCTCTGTTCCTGGGTCAGCTCCACCTCTGGGGTTGCTCTGCTCCTCCCTGCCCAATGACCTGATCTGCTCCTTACACCCTTGCTCCTGCCACTGTTTTGGACCATGTGCACAGGCCAGCAGCAACATCCCTTCAGCACAGAGGAGGTGGAAATGAAATTTCAGCATCCAACAATAGGAAAGAAAGCTGCCAGGGCAGGAAATCCTTTATGAGCATTGCCTGCCCTGTGAGTGCCCAACTCTCCAGCCTTTGAAGCCCTTTGGAGTATCTTGGTGATGCACTGTCATACATATTTCCTTGGCCATTGTCTTGCTGATCACTTTGGGCCTCCCTGAATCCCCCTTCTTTGGGCAATGGGGTTTATGGTGTACAGAACAGGCCCCTGTCCTGCCAGTCCCACTCTGCTTTATCCCAAAGTATTTGACCATCACACCACCGAGAAATATTTGTTCCCATCAGAACATCAACACAGCAAAAGTATTAATCACCTGGCAAAATTTTGATTTCAGAAGCACCTGTTAATAATGGGAATGCTGGAACTGGAAGCTGATGGGTATCCAAAGCTAAAGATTACCTTTATCACTAGGGCATCTGTCATTGCTTAATTAAGATGCAAATCATCACTGTCTCCGTGGTGATAAAGTCACTTTTTTTTTTGTCGAGGAAATACAAACAGCTGGATGTGCCCAGCTGAACTTTGTAAGGGAAGGAAAAACATGTCAGGGCTGGCTACAGCTCCAGCAGTTCTCTGCCAAATTCTGCCTCATCTCCCCCTCCAGCTGAGCATAAAGAGGTCTCTCAGCATGGCCAGGTCCCAGCACTCACACCAGTGATGACAGACCGAGGTAAGTGCTTAAAAAGGTGCAGTCAATCAAGAAATGACAGGCTGAAGGGATCTTGTTACCATCTGCTCATGGCTGAGATCCCACCAGCCCCCCTGGGTTTGCTCAAAGACCAAATCCCAGCCAGGGCAGTGGCTCTGCAGAGCCTAAGAGAGGAGCCACAGCCACATTGCTGTGGGTGGCAGGAGCCATCTAACCCAGCTTGCAGGGAGCAAAAGGCATTAATTAAAGGCAAATATAGTAATTACAGGAGCCATAAAGATGTTTATGAGACGTGCCTTTGGGAGGGATGCAGGAGTGAAGATTTTTCTGACCTGGAGCTGCCATTTACTGGGTTTGTGATGAAAAAACCCAGTTTTCTACACCCCTTTTGTCACACTCACTTGCCAGCTGGCCCATGAGATGTTGTACACCCAAACTGTGTGAAATACAAATATTCAGGCAAAAGGCACAGAGCTACCAGCATCAGTGACTGTGATTTGTGCCTCTGGGTATCTCCCCAGCTCAGACCTTGGGGCTAAGCTTATCATCATCTTTGTCTGGGTATAGAGATCCTCACACCCAGACCTGAAAAAAAGCTGATGAAAATGAGAGAATTCAGGACTCACAAGAAAATTTTTTAAGCCTGGACTTCTCCAAGCCTATCTCCTGCCAAAGCTGGGTCCCTTGCCTGGTGGCTGTTGGTGTTTTGAAGCAGCCACTGCTGGTAGCTGTGTGACTCCAACTCATTGTACAACTCCAGGGACCCTGTTGTTGCTTCCTGAGGGACTTTGGAGACTTCTTTGCCTGTCCTGCCTCAGTTTCCTTCTTCCTCACACCAAGGGATAACAATAGCAACTAGGTCAGAGATACTGAGTCCTGTCACAGCACGTGGCCAGGGTATCTGTGGAAATCATGGCAGTCACTGTTTTGCTTTGCTCTGGGCTCTGCTGCATGAAATGAAGGAGATTTTCCTGCACAGACCAAGCCAGTGGTTGCCCACACACCTTGGACTCAGTGTGTGCTGTAGCCCCTGCTCTGGTAGCTCCTCATGCAGCTGTGTGTGTGCAGAGATGCTTTGTTACCACTCAGAATTTATCCTCCCTGCAAGAAAAGAACATTTTTCAAAAGGAATAAACTGCATCCAGATTGAGAGGTCAGATCCACCTGAGCTGCAGCAGGAGAGCAACTCTTGAGTGTAAATGAGCACTTAGGCATACTTGGAAAGAAAGAAGTTTGATTGACTCCCAAGACAATGTCTTGAAGTGATGAAGAAAGAGTAATTTAAACATCAACTACCTAGAGGCAACTGTGGCAGCAGGGATAATACCCTCTGGCAGCAGCAGAGTGGCTAATTGCTCCAGTTTGGGATTGATGTGATCATTCATTAGCTCTCATTTAATAATGATTTACTCTGCACTGATGTGGAACCCTTCATCTCCTCTCCAGCAACTCCACAAATAGCAAATCTGGACTAAGATCACTGGAAAAGGGGATGCTGAGCTCTGGGTCACTCTGTGGGGAAAGTGAGACACAGGAGGGCTTAAGGGCATACCAAAGCTCTGCAGAGTGTCCTCTGCACTGCATCTTTGGGCTTCCATCCTCTGCACTTTCCCCTTCCCCAAGCAAAGCAAAGCAGTGTGAAGGCAAGCCAGAACTGCCACATGAGGAATAAAGACCAAAGGAGGAGTGTTTGACACTTGCATGGATATGTTGGTGTGGCAGCTGCTACCCAGAGAACAGGAGAGCTTTCCCCTTTCTGCAGCTGGAAGGCTGCCTTCAGGACATGGAGCCACTGGCCTGGGAATGGCAGAGAGGCAGTTCCATCAAGCAGAGAGGCATTTCTGAGGTCAGGAAACACATATAGTCCATCCTCTGCTGTCCTCAGTTTCCACCACGGAGCCTTCATTCATCTGAGCCACAATCACGTGTTCACCAGGCCTGGGGAGCTGGCAGGTACTGAAAATTGCCCTGATTTTTTCAGATTTTCTAAAGCCTTCTGAGTTTACATTCTTGTAACAAACTTTCTCACACACTTTCTGTAAATCACTTATTGTTTTTACATTCCTTCATAAAGACAGAAAAATTTCATAGAATAGTAATTTGTGCAGTGTTGTTAGAGAGGTAACACTTTCACCCTCCAATCCACTGTCACCTTTAGAAAACTATAAATACTAAAGTCAAAAAGTAAACTTACCTTTTTTACCTTCACAAAACAACAGCATGCATCGTGTTTTCTCTTGTCCTATAGTAACAGGCAGGATCAAGCCTTGGGACAGTCTTTGGGATGGCCTGACCTGTGCATCCTGCACCTGGTGGAGGTAGCCAAGGTCTGGCTGTGCCCCTGGCAGCCTCCCCTTTCCCCTGGAGGTGGTCACTGTGAGCTCCTGCTGCGCCAGGGGTTGGCCTCAGGGGGTTGTTGGCACCTGCAGTTGAAGCAAAGACCATCTCTCTTGCCTGGCTGAGGGCTTTCCATCCATCCCTCTCCAAAAACCCCACGGGAGCTGCTCTCCTGTCTGTTTTCAGCCTTACCCACAGCACCAGGGATGACTTCCATGCAATCTCAGGTGTCTTTGCCACTGTCACCCACATGCCAGTGGCACAGAGATGTCTCATGACTTGGAGGCATTTCAAAAGCAGCCCCAGCTTGCTGGAGGGTTTTGTCACTGCCCTAACACAGAGAGAGGATTTCTCTCCTGCCTTATACCAAACTTTGTGCTCCTTGGCCTGAGTAGCAGCAATAAAAGGAGGCCCTAAGGAGGGAATTTCCTCCACAAGCTCCCTGGATTCACCCACACTGAAATGATTCTCAGATGTCCCATGTTCACACTGAGCTCCTTTCCTAGCCCAGCCTACATTGGCCAAGTGCAACCAGCTGAGGCAGGCCTGGGCTGCAGGGCAGAGCCCAGGTCATGCTGGCCACAGCAGTGGCTTTTCTGGAGCTGTGATATTTGTTTTCTTCCCACATGAAAGGCTTGGGGAAGCACAAAGCCAGCAGGATGGAGTGTGAATTGCTGATGGCAGGCTGCTGCTCTTCCTAATTAAAGCCAGGTCCTGGAAAAGGGCTGCAACTGTATTTATTATACCTGTTCCCTCATCCCCTCCCCTGCTTTCCTTTGCCACTTCCAGCCACTACATACCATTTATATCATCTCTGTCCAGATTGTTAATGATGGCCTTGTTAGAACAATAATTGCTCTCTTATTTAGTAGACTCATAATGATTATAACTGAAATATATTATCAGCCATAGGGCACAGTCTATTTCAAACTGCAGTACACAGCAGCTGAGGTTTATGTTCCTTGGTGGGATTTCTTTTCCTTTTGCAGAAGCAATTATGTGCATTTGACTGTATATTGCTATTGTTGAAGCCTTTTATGCAAGCGTTAGTTGTGCACAATGCGATGAAAGATGGAAATTCAAATTACAGGCAGCAGTACAATGGGACCAGCAAGTGGGCTTAACCAGAAAGGAAAGCAAATACAGGAATGCAGTGTGCTCCCAAAAAATTATCTGCTTCCACTCTCCTGATGGATTACCTTGTCAAGAGGCTGGATAATATTGGAGGCAATGGCAATAATGGGATGTGTTCCTGTATTCCACATGCCAGGAATGTGGCTTGGCAGGGTGCTGATGGAGTTCAGCATCAGCCTGGGGGTGCCAGCAACATTCAGGGACAGAGTCTGAGGAGCCACACTTTGCTGTTCCTTGTGGGGATAACAAAATATAGGTACTACTCTTTGCAGTTATTTCAGCAGTAAAAACATCTGAACTGGGGGTCTGAACCCCAGCCATGTCTCTGGAGGGTGTTGGTCATCTCAAATCCAAGCAGCCCAGAAGGTGCATGCACAAAGCACTGTGGCATGAGTTCCTTTGCCAAGTTCCTTGAGTAATATAAAGCATTAAAGACACTGAAAAATGTTGTGTTAAGAGAGAATTCACCACACCTGCTTTGGGAAAAGAAAAAAAAAAAAGATGCGGAAAGAATGGTGGGAAGTTTTTGGTGTTTATGCAAAATACTCAGTTTCCAAAAGCAATTGGAGATCTTTGTACCTTGATTTTTGGGTGATGAAGTAAAATCTGTTAAAAGAAGTGTTTTGACAAGAGGTGGCAAAAATAAATTTTCAACTAATAATCTACATGGATGTCTAAAAGGGAAACACCAAAGTAATTAATAGCTTTAAATTTTAGGATTGAGAACAAAATGTACTTGACTTGAGCTTCCCAAGAACACTTCCCCTTTAGCCTTTTTCTCTGAGTTTGCCCACATTATCCAGTACTTCTTTAGATAGAAAATTAACGGTATATACAGAATCTGCAAAAATTTTATTCTTATAGCAGAAAAAACCCAAGTCTGAGCTTTCAGTTAGATGTTTCTTGGTTTTGCTAATCTCTGGTTTTGCTCATCTCTGTAATCTTGATTTAATCACTTCTGGTGTGCTTCAGGCACATTTATTCTGTGTCCCCTTTTGGAACCTCCTGTCTCACTTGCTCTGTACTTCAACAGACTTCGGAAAATGCTTGAGGAGGGGTTGTACCCCAAGATGTGCCACACTGGCTTTTCCTAGCAGAAATTAAGTGTCTTTATCCATGTGCTACCAGGAGCTCTGCACACAGGACATTTTGGATGCATGTGGACAGATTCTTTGAAGGCTGCAGCAGGTCCAACAGGTTTCAGAGGCATCAAGCACTGTCCTTGCACAGCAAACACATTCAGAATCTCCAGGGAAATCCACAGAGCCCTTAAATGCAAACCAGAGGGCATTCCTCAGCAGCTGGAGGGCAGGTGTGCACCAAGCACAAACTGTCTGGGCTTATCCCTCATCTGGAATAATCAGAGCTGGGTTACACCAGATGATTTATGGACATTTCAATTTCTATCAGAAAAATATGGTCCTGGGGCAATTTTCATGGAGCTCTTGTATGGGTTACAGGTGGTTATAGGTGGGTGGTTTAATGTAACCTACTGGACAGTACTAGAGCAAAGGGTCCCAGGCTTGGATGGAATCTTTTGCTGCTGCTGTGTGGCCCATAAATAACATTAACATGGGCAAACAATTGTGTTATAAGGGTTTAGTTTGTCTGTGAGCCTCCCATTTGCTGCCTGCAACATAAACTAACATGTTTCCTGTTTTTCTTCTGTAAAATCTGTTTTGCACTTCCAGTTCCCTTCTAATGTCTCAGAGCTGTGCAAACTTCATTTTCTTCCCCAAGGCATTGAGAATTGGGATTTCCCCATGCTAACTGCAAATGCCAGTTGCCAGTGCCAAAAAAAAAAAAAAATGCCCAGCCCACTGTGTTCCCCTGAAAGCACCATTCCTAGGAGCTGTTTGTCTTGAATTAAGAAATCCTGCAATAAGGATAATGAAATTAAGATGGAGCTTAATATATAGAAATAGTGGTAGGAGAGAAGAAGAATGGGAGCCTAAATTCCACCTGACAGAGGTAATGTGTACTGTGACAGAGGTATGTGGCAGTGTAAGCAGAGGGTGGATGTTTTTCCCCTTTCTTAGTACATCCCTGCCCAGGTTTTGGCATGAGATCCAGAATTTTGATACGTTTTAATGGCTTTCAGAAAGTCTGAATAATGACTGTTACAAATGCTTGGGAGTGAGATTTTTTTGGTTGTGTTTTTGTTTGTTTGGGTTTTTTTTTTCACCCCAAGGAAGCACAGTCTTGCAGAGGAGGCATTTATCTACTTCTCTTGAGAGCTGGGGTTGGCTCCTGGCTCATCCACAGACTTCTTGTAACTTTGGTTCCATCTTCCCTCTGAGGTGAGAAAAAGAGACCCACAGCTGGTTCTGGAGGGTAAATCTCCCCAGAGAGAAATTGTGTCCATGGAAAACATTTTCCTAATCAGATCTCATGGTCCAGAGGAGGGAAACTTGTCCTTCCCAGTCCAAAGGGAAAACTGGGGATGACTGTTCCAATTTGGACTCTCCTGAGCACCTCTTGGCTCAGCAGCAGCGGATGGAGCTGCTTGCCAAGAGCCAGGAGGAGGTGAGGCAGGGCAAGGAGGGGCTGACAGAAGGGCCAAGGCTTGGGATCCTGGCACCACAATGTCAAGGGACATTGTCCCTCTCTGGGACCCCCAACACCAGCAGGACATCTTCTCTTTCTCTGTGACTGCCTCCCAGCTGCTCCCGTTGTCCTAATGACCCTTGTCCACCCCCTCTCATGGCTGCACCTGCCTGTCACTGGAACCTGGGTGGTTACAGGTGTGAGCAGCACTCAGGTGAGGGGCTGCCAATGCTTTGTTTCCTCTCTCTGCTGCAGACACCCTCCCCAGCCCAGCTGAGGGCTGTTCAGCCCAGTTCCTCCTGAGTTTGTCACCACATTTCTCATTTTCATGGCTCCATCATGCTGATCAGTCTGCAGACAGCTGGTGCTCCTCACTCATTTCCAGGAGGGGAGGTGCACAGCTATCAGAAAGCTGCATTTTTATTGGCTTCCCAGATTCATTACCTTGCATTTCACACCAGTGAGTTTTATCTCTCCCTGCTCACCTCAGTCCTCAGGATCATGAGCTCCTGTTTATTCTCTCTCTGCTTACATATTGACATCTCTCTGAATTTGGCCATTAGCAGATTTTGTCAGGCATTTTCTGTGCCCAAGAAATTAACAAAACTGTTGGTGTCAAAACTGTCTCTTAAAGAACTTTAGCAATAATTTCCCTCCCTCCTGATCCCTACCTTTACATCAGTGAATGTTTGTATCTCCTCTTCACACTGCAGCACATTTTCAGCTCATTTAGTTTCCACCTTCCCATCTGAGCTAATGTCTGTTTAATCAAGTGCTTTCTCCCAGACACTGTGGATGAGCTCTGCTGCACTCTCTGCATCTGGAAAGCCTTATGAAAAAATGATGTTCCTGAGCTAACTTGGATAAGTCCATACTGCTTGTTATATCATTTATCTCCATTATGCTTTTCTTAACAATTTCATCTTAAATCTTACATGTCTTTGAGGTCAGACTTGAGACTTGATTTTACTCTTTTCTTTTCTTCTCTGTCCTTTAAACTTGCTGTTTTTAGCCATGTGATGCCACTTTTAGTTAGACAGATGAGCTTAAAAGGCTTCTTGCTGCCCAGAGGGGTCCCATGGGATTCAGGAGGGGAAGCTGATCCCTGTGGATGTGAAACTGCTGGAGCTTAGGGTCAGCCTGACTCCTTCTCTTGTTTCCATGTTCATCCTCTTTACCATATTAAAGTTGTCTCAGATGCTCCTTTCATTTCTCTGAGCAACCCATCCTAACTTTTTAGAGATGTCCTCTGGAAATAATGAAATTCAGTTTCTATCTTCTTCTGCCTTATCCCTCTGTGTAAGCCCTGCTCAGCAAAAACAAAAATATCTTAATATTATCAAACCTGAGCTCAGCACGACCCCAAAACCCAGCCCTACACCAGCCACTGGAAAGAAAATTAACTCTACCTCAGCCAGAACCAGCACAAACCCTTGCAGTGCTCTCCTCTAGTTCCCTTTTTCTGACTCCAGGACAAGAACACCAGGTAACAGTATTAGGAAATCTCAGTTCTGAAGAACAAAGTGTTCCTTACAGTGTCATCTTTTCTAACAAACACCTTATAAGGATAATTCAAATTAGGTCAGCCCAGGTTTTATATTAGACTCCTTGTGATTTTTATTCTTTCACCTTAGGAAAGCATAAAATCCAACTATAAAAAGTTGAATTCTCTGAGTCTGACTTTGAAAATCTAGGCTCCCCTACATTCACACTACATTTAGGAGTTCTCTTGTACCACTGTGACCCCTTTGGGGAAAGCAAGAGGAAAATGTGTGTCTCTGCTTTATTTTTTGTTTAGCCCCCTTTGCCTATTAATAATAACTTCTATTAATATGTTGAATTCTCTAATACTGTCCTCAATATGTGGAGTCCAGAAAATCATCAATAACATTTATGCACAGAGAAATAGTATTTCTCCAGATGATATTTTATGATAAGTGGGATTAAGGTCAAAAGCTAAGGCACTAATAGTCAGGTGTCTACACACCTGAATTCCTTTGTGGCACCATGGCTGAGATCCATGGCAGAAATGGATTTAACAGATCCTAGAGAGTTCTCCAGCTCCACTGTGCTGAGCACCCAGCTGAGATTCAGGTCTCAGGTTTCTCACAGAGTTGTCTAAAGGTTTTGGGGTGCTCTAACACGCCCTGCCTGGCCTCCAGAGAGCAGCAAGACCCTTTCAGATCCTGTTCCACTCTGCCTGCACTACCCAGACCTCACAGGAGCCCGGAATGGCAGCAGATGCTCACATCTCAACAACCAAATTCCCTCTGTGTGTTTGTTCAGCTGAATCTCCCCCAGAATCTCCCAGATGTGAGGCCCTTTGGTTTGCATCAGTGGTGGACCAGCAGATGTTTGCAGCTGGAGCTAAAGAGGCAGTTTCTATGGCACATGTTGAATTTTGGTGCACAGAGCTGCTGCCTGGGGCTCACAGGGTGCCCAGCTCTCCGCTGCAGGCAGTGCTGGCAGGAGAACAAATGGGTACCAAACGACCACAAGGACATTTTAACCTGCAAATTAGTTGGAAGTTTCTAATCATCAGGATTGTAATGCTCCCACAGCATTCCCATAGAACAGTACCAAATGATTTTGAGGTAGATTTGTTTGCTAAACTGATCTGGAGACAAGGTTGCCATGGCTGGGTGAAAAAAGCTTCATGATGTAGGAAGGCTCTTAATTGTCTCTGCAAAGTGGGACACACAGGACTTGTAAGATCTGTGTTCTACAGGGCAGTCTGGAGAGTCCACAGGTCAAAGTTGTTTCCTTGCTTCATAATGGTAAAAATAATATGGCATTTCTTGTTGTTTTTTTTTCATTTGTTTTAACTTAATTTTTTAGTATTTCTTACCTAGATAGAAAATTAGGAAATTAATTTGCTTTATGCATAAAAAAAATCAAAAGTTACAACTTTTTTTTTTTAATACAGGAGGAAATCCAATATTTTACTCTCTCAGGCTGTAAACATAAATAAGTAACCAATTGTTTCACTTGTTCTTATACATCCACTTCTCTGCTGCAGGTTGTAAAACATAGGTTTAATGAAAATAAGTTGAATGCATTAATTAAATCAATTATTTTTGTGGCTCATAGAATTTGTGAATCCTCTGTGATGTCACAGAAATACTTGGGAAGGATTTGCTTGGAGTGAACGCAGTGGGAAGCACCTTTTGATGGATGTCATTTGCATGGGGTTGTACAGGCTTTCATTGATTTCAGTTTGTGGGAGTGTATCTCATTCAGATGAGAATAGAACTGAAGCTGAAAATAAAGGAAATAATGGGGTTGAACATTTTGTGAAAGTTATGAATTCTACTGTCAATGGGAAGATTTAAATAGCAAATGCTTCAGTTATAGTCACAAATACTTCTCTTAAATTGAGCTAACTGCAAAATTCAATATTATTTCCATATCATGCCTATTATGGAGATTTTTGAACCCATTCCTGTTTGATTCCTGTGGAATCATCACAGCCCACATGGTTTTCCTCCTTGCAAGTTTCTTAGGAAATAGTCAGCATTAATTTCCCTGACCCTTGTCAGTATTTCAATAACATTCAGTAGCAAAAGGTGCTGTTTAATGGAGTCACTGCCTTCAGACACACTCCAGATAAGCAATAGACTTGTACCAAATGCAGAAATTGATTAATTTTTTTTTCACATGGAGGTATGAAAAAAACTATATTCAAACTAAAATTCAACTAAAAAATATCAACATCTCAGAAAAAGCAGATGGCCCCTAACTTTAATTATCTCTGTTTTTGGGATTTTTTTTTGTGGGTTTTTTTTTTTTGTTTGTTTTGGTGGGGTTTTTTTGTGTGGTTTTTTTTTTTTCAGAAGCCACCTACTATTTCTGTAGTCTTCATGCCTCAGCCTTGCTCTCCTGAGATCACAGACCATTTTGGAAAGAAGAGTAGATGCATGTTTAGACATTACTTTTGCTGGGCATCCTACAAAGGCCTGGAAGCCTCAGCCCTCTCCACATGGTGGTCAGTTGAAATTCTGTTCATTTAAAAATGAGAGAAATCTAAATAGAGTTTGCTGAACAGCTTGCAAAATGCACCAAATTAACAATATAGTATAACATTAAAAAAATACTTCAGGACAGGAGGCTTGCCCAAAAATGGTAAAGCCCATAGAAGACTGAGATATATGAGCTGGGATGAGGTCATAGGAGAAAATCTGGAATAGTTTTTATTTATTTTTGGTCAATGTTCACCTTAATGTGTCCTAGGGAGCATCTTTATTTGGGACTCAAAAGAAGCTTCATGCCAAAATGAATGCTGGTAGAACAGCTTATAGAAAAAGTTTAGAAAATAAAGAGTTACAGTCAGGACTGGGAGCTATTTATCATTATGAAGCCAAGGAAGAATCAGCTGAACCATTACCAGTGGTGTATTTTCCTCCTTAAATATGGCTCGTTATCAGAAAATAGAGAGGTGCTAAATTTACTACCAACTTCTATAAAAATAGTTGAGGAGGGCAATGCAATAGGAAGTTTAAATGTTGGTGAATTTTAATAGAAACTCACAATGCCTAATATGCCCTGAAGGGCAGGAACATCACTTGTGTATCTTTTCAGAGACACCTGCAGGTCCTCTTCTGGATCCCAGGAAAAACAAGCTCAAGCCCCTCAGTTTGTCTGCAATATCAGGGTCTTGGTGATGCTCCACCTGCTCAGCTCTTGGCCATCTGCTCTTCTTTTCCACCTGCTGCAGCAGCATCTGATCTGGCACCCCTCTTCCACCCTGCTTCCATCCTGCACCTCACACACAGACACCTTCAGCTTTGGATGTCAGGGAAACCCCTGCTCTGGGAGGAGGTCACTCATCTTTGGGGGCTGCAGCTGGTGAAATTATTTCTACAAAATGTTATTTTAACTGATAAGCACAAGTAAGCGACAAGATGTGTGACCAGCGTAAATATTTTGGGGGCAGAAAAATCAAGTAGTATGCAGAGATCATTTAGAAAAATGCTGATTAGCTTCAGAGTATTAGTGAAGCAGAAAACTGGCTTGTAACATGATTGTTAGCAGCTATCTTGAGAGATTTATCCATTTATACCACTATTTTCCTTACAAATGAGTTGAGGGATTAGCTTGCACTAAGCAGATTCCGTTTAAGAAAGACACAACAAATTCCATCTAAGAAAGAGCAGAGGACTTTTCCAGGGTTTTAAAAATGGACTTTCTTGTTAACTTGGCTGCTGCCAATGAACAGCTTCTGGAACTGCACATACCTGGCTGCTCCCCACAACTTCTTCCTCCCTAAGAAAACTTTATATCCATTCTCTCAGAGGGGAATTCTGCATTTAACCAGTGGGATCTGCAGAAGGGATGGGGGAAAGGCACCCCATTCCTGCCACGTTTGGTCTGACAGGTCCATCTACAGCCTTTTTTCACCCTGGACACAGACACTGTTTACAATCTGCAGCCATCCCCTCTGCACAGCTCCAGGTGCAGCATCTGTCACGGAGCAGCCCCAAACCCTGTGCATGGAAATGTGCAGCTGCCTCAGAGAGGGATGCGTGGGAATCCTCTTGTATCTTTAGCCTTAGAGATGATAATTTGCAATCACAGCCGCATCCCAGCCAAGGAGCTTCCCCACACACGTTTGGAAAGCAGCCGGGCTGCAGCTTGTGACAATCACTCATCTTTTAATGACTGTCTCAAATCCTTGAGAACACTTTAGCAATTCTCTGTTTACAGCTGGAGACAGGAACTCTTGGACACATCGTCCTCTTTCAAGCAAACAGGCACTAATTCAGTTTGCTTTGAACCCAAAGGCAGGGGTCTGCAGAGTCCTTCCAGCTGTCAGAGTCCAGGACATCCCTCTGGCTGCCCTGGCTGTCTTGAGACCCTGGCAGGGGTCTCAGAGACCTGTGGCTTTGATTTTAGCCCATGGAAAAACTGCCAACTTTGTATAAGGAATTACAAGCCACAAGGGTTTGAGTAGTGTGGTAGTTGAATTAAAGGGTGAAAAAGTAGAATTTTGGGATTTTTAGAATGGGGTTCAAAGGGACAAGATGGAGGGATTTGGGCGTGTCCTAGACTACTTCTTTGTGTTGTCCTCCATGCCTTGCTGTGATGGTGACACTTTTCTATTGGTTTAAGGTAACGACACAGTGTCCAACATAGATGTTAGATATAGGCACATTATTATAAACAGTCTGTACATAACTTCTGATATAAAAGGCAAACACCGCCCGAGAGGGCAGGGCAGATTTCCATGGCCTCCTTGCTAGCCAGAGCTCAGCGGGTCAGAGAAAGAATGTTATAGCTAAGGAAAAAATAAACAACCTTGAGAACACGATCCGAAGCATTCCTGACTCCTTCTTTGGCTGCAGCGGGCTAAGGAAGCAAAGACTTTTACACTCTTGGGGTCACCTCGACCTTCTGAACCCTGAGACCTCCACATGCAGCCTGATAGACCAACCCCGCCCCTGGAAGTGCTCAAGGCCAGGAGTGGCAGGTGGAGCACAGGTCCTACAGCAGTCCTGTGCCCTTCCAGGGGGAGCTCAGGCAGGGCACTGAGGGCATGGAAACAGTGCCTGTGAGAGGCAAAGGAGGTGGAAGTTCCACGGGTTTTATGTAGGAAATGTTTCCTGGTGTGACTCATGTCACCCTATTATCAGTCCCCAGCAGCTGCATGGAGCAGCTCTCCCCAGTTCCTACTCAGAACTCACCAACCTGGCTGCACCTTGGGTGGCCATAGATACAGAACTGTGTACATCTCAAATGTTTTGCTGTCATTTTCCTCTCTGAATCTTCGTTCCTGCTCAGAACCTGTTGCACTCCTCTATTCTTCATCTGCAGGGCGCAAAAATTAAATTAATTTGTGTTGACTTATTGACTTTTTTCTCCTCATTGACCTGAAAGCTTTGAGAACCAAAAGATGATTGAATATTTGCATGCATGAATTAAAGGCTGATCAGAGCAGTGTGTAGAATAGGCAAGTACATTCTGAGAGTAGCAGGGGGAGGGTTGCTGCCCTTTCACTGCAGTCTGGGCTGTGAGCTCCATGTGCCTAGGTTTACAGAATCCAAACAAAATTGCCATCAGCAAGCAAAGAAGTTCTCATTTTTGTAGCCTTTGGGTCAAAAAAAAAAATCACAGTGCTGAGGTGTTTGGGTCCAGCCAGTTATTCTGTACCCTGTATATATCTGTATTACAGAATTGGCTGGGCTGTGCCTCAGAATCACAGAATTTTTGAAGTTAGAAGGGATGTCTGGAGATGCCAAGGCAGGATCACCTGGGGCAGGTGACACAGGGACACATCCAGGTGGGCTATGTCAGTCTTTCCCAATGTGGACAAACCTTCTAGAGAAAGTTGTGGGGTGGTATATGAGTGGGAGCAAGGAGACAGGTGACAGGTGGCTGGGAATCTGCTGTTTGTTCACATTGTGACACCCAGGGCACCACCTTCCACCTGGAAGTATTAAAAAAATCAGAGTATTTGGGAGCCCCTCAGGCTGTTGAAATTAACAAAGAGGAAGGAGAGGAGCTGTGTGGTTTCTGCAGAAAGCATTAGGGGAGATAAGTGCTAATGCTGCTTGATAATGTGTGAGATAAAAAAAATGTATTCATGGCCTAAGGATACTAAAAGTGTAAGGGAAACTGAGTCAGGTTGGACCACTCAGCCCAGAAATTTACCTCCAATAGAGGCCAATTGTGAGCACCTCAGGAACTGCACTGAGGCTCCCCCAGGATGCTTGTGCCTCAGTTGCTTGTGCCTCATGGAACTGCTGGACCACAGATAATGACCTTAATGAATATTGCTAATTATTTTTGAGGTTATGGTCAAGATCCTCTCAGTCGTTTCTCTTCCTGATTTTTCTATTAAATTTTTTCTACAGGAACCTCACTACATATTTGATTGTCTCATCACTCTTCTCTTTACTTCTTCAATTTCTACAATATTAAATTTATGTGATACTAATTTTCAGTAGTGCCAGAAGGTCAGATTTGTTTTTGATGTACTAGCACAGCTTGTTTGTGTTCTTTGCTCCTTTCCTAACCGTGTTTTATCAACATACTCTTTGTACCAATCTGATTTTCTCATGTAACCTCATATTATAAACCCAGAATTTTCCTCATGGTTGATAATAGCTTACAGCCCATCACTATTCAAGCAAAACTAGGATTATTTTCCATGTACATCACTTTATGTTAATCTCCACAGACTTTCACGTGCCATTTCATTGTTTGGACACCTAGTGGCACACAGTGCTTTTTCAATTTTTCTGTTAACTCATGTCTACTAGCCTGAATTTTTCATCTTAGTTATTGACTTGGATTGACTTTCTAAGGTTCCATTGATAAATACTCAAAGCAGTTTACTCTGGGTGTGGCAGGTCTGATAAAGCAGAACAAAGATGGGCCTGTTCACCACTTACACTGATTCAAAGGAAAAATTAAAAGCCTCCAAATCTAAGATTGGTACCTCACCTCTGACACTCTAGTTTTGTGCTTCAACTTCAGCATTCCCTGATGTGAACAAGATTCCTGTGATCACCATGTGGCTTTTAGACAATACTATAAAACAAGAGACTAGAACCAAAAGGAATGCTATGGAAGAAATATTTTCTTACCCAGAATTATTTCAACAAACCTTGTATGCAGTTCTGCTGCAGCAATTCCCTTCCTCTTCTACTTTCCTCTAGACACTTCACAAGAAACATATTTATTTTTGGCACACCATGTATTTCCCCACTATTCTCTTACCTATGTTTGTTTTCTACCTAAAAGCTGATACTAGTTTTTTAAAAGGAAAGATGCTTTCAATAGATTTTTTTTTCCCCCAAATCTGTCTTCATCTATTGTTGCCTGCAAAATAAACTACTTTAGCAGTATTTCCCTGACCCCTCAGATTGAATCCTCCTGTCTGCTCGTGGCTGCCCCAGTTCAATATCTCCAGTTACTACAGAAGCTTCTCTCTGTGCTGAGACCATGCCCAGCCCAATGGCTGGGAAAAGCTTTGTTTTCTCCTCTGTCAGGCTTATATCACACTCATTATTTGCCCATCACACCACTTTCCTGGGAAATGTAATATGAATCTTCCTGTCCTGTGCATCCTCAGCCCAAGCACTGGGGGTATCTGAGTCATGGCAGATCTGGGATGAATTTTTTGGTTTCTCTGATATTACTTTGAGGTGTGTACTACTGCTACTGATAAACACATACTTTTCTCTCTCTAGATATGAGCAGCTTGACATTTGAACAGTGAATTATGTTCCCCATGTCATTTCCTCACCAATTTCTCTGATGAAACTGTCAGGCCTTGGCCTCTGCTCCCTCCAAGCAAACAGCAGCCTCATGCAATTTGCACAAGGTATTGTTTTCCTTCCTTTGAGATGCTTTTCCTTGCCCATCACCATACAACCCTCTTCTCATTAGAATAGACAATTTCTATTGTGATTTCTCATCCTCTGTCCTTTCATGTATAATGGCAATTTTTACAGGGTCCTATTTCACCCTGCAGCTCTGAGATTGCTGGAACAAGTCCTTCTGCTACATGGTCAGAGCATGAGCATGTGCTGTATCTCATTTTCCCGAAGCTGGGCACATCCTGGAGATTGCTCTTGTCTGTGTGTGGATGCAGTGTGTGTGCAGGGTTGGAAACAAATGACTGTAAGTACAAAAGTCCTGTGGGAGATGCACACCACTCGAGCAATGGTATCAATAACTCTTAACAAAGTAGTGACTGAGTCTATTGAAAATAGTCTTCATTTTGCATCCTCAAAGCCCTTCTGGTGTGGGGAAGAGTGATCCCTCCCTGGAAAGCACAGGAACAGAGCTACTGGAGGTAACCCTCTAGGGGCTGTGTGGGATACTGTGGTGTCACAGGGCTTGGAAGCTCTTCAAGAGAGCACAGAATTAATCCCACTGCCCTGAAAATGGATCAGCTACATAGAAAATCCTGGCAGCTGTCCCTAAATCTGACCAAAGTGAAAGGCTCCAGTGCTACCAGGCACACTTTGCCTTTCAGTGTTGCCCTTGCCATTTGCTAGTTCTTCCAGAGACACATGGAACCCATTAGTGTCCTCTCTTGGCATTTCAGGTTTTACTTTGATTTTTTTTCTGGTTTTGCACAGGTTTTCAGTTCTGTACCATTGTCCAGCTAACGCTTTTCAGTGCCTCCCTGTAAAATGATGGGCATGCCATGATCAAGGGATCTGGAGTCACCTCACAGCACAGAAGTACTGAAGGCAGCATTTACTGTTCTAGGTTGGTATTTTCTTTTTCCAGGAGATCCCACTCTCCAAGGGATCAAATAAAATCATTGTCTCTTCTCCTTCCTTGCCAGCTGGTCTTTTCAAAGCTGCCTCTGGAAATGCATGGGGCAAATTCTGTGGTCCTTCAAGCGATGACTATGAATAGGCTGATGTGGTGAAACCAAAGATGATGAGACTTCAGTAACTGATAATGCATAATTTCTTCAATGGGTGGCAGACTGGTTTGTCTGCACACCTTGGGCTGCATCCTCAGAAGATGGTAAAATGTGTGAAATCCCTTAGGAAAAAATTTAATTCCTTATTATTTTCTCTTCAAAATGCCCAACATCCATCAGACAAGGTGAGTTGTGCTGGTGTCTCCATGGGGACAACAGGCACCCTGCTTCAAAGGTGAAAGGAGCCACGAGCTGCAGGGTCAAGGCAGAGCTGTGCTGTCTGAGGCCAATGACTGCTTATAAAAATGGCTTTTTATCCCCATCTCTCTGATTTGTTTGGTTTAATATTGACAAGCAATGCTAGAGCATGAGAGAAATTCCCTGTGGTCTTCCTTAAAGTTTTATTTTCCTAAGTGCCTGTGAGAAATATATGGAGGTGTTTTACCTTCTAATATTTTATTTTGGTTAGGAGCTGTGGACACATAAAAAATCAGGAGCCAGATATACAGATATACGATAGCAGCCCTTCTTCATTTTGGGATCTCCTGCTCTAAGAAAAGTGCTTTTCCTATGGGCAGGTCAGCAAATTTTAGCCTTTGTGATGCCACCAGTTTGCAAGGTGATCACTCATGCCAGGCAGAAAACAATGGCCCCACAAGTTTATAAAATTCCCCAGTTTGGGCTGGTCTAGAGTGGGTTCAGAATTCCATTGGGTGCTTTGCCTCCCATCAGGTCTGTGGGGTGGTGATGGTGAGGGAAGGTGTCCAGTGTGCACAGAGTGCTCACCTGCACCCAGAGCTGCTTGACACATGGACAGTGGCCTGGAAAGGAGTCTTTAACAAATCATGTATGTTTTTGTATCTCAGCATGATAAACTTTGTCTGATTTCATACATTGCTGCCTTATACTGCATGCTGAACAACACGTTTGATTTGCCTTCTCTTTGTTTTGTTTTCTTTTTAAGAGCTAACCCCAGTGGGCCAGAGGGAACTCTGAAACCACAGTTATTCTGTCATTCTGGGTGATTCTTTAAGGATCAGGATCTTAAAACAGCATTGATTGCAATAAAGTATTTTAAATGTTTTTATTTTCCAAGCTTCCCCTACTGAAAAGGGGGTCCCACCTCAGGGTGTCATTTTGGTAGGTTTAGAGTTTCTGTCAGATGCCTTCACTACATTGAACCAGAGGGGAGAATGAATTTGATGTTTGGGTCACCTCCTTGCACAGCAACTCTCCTTGTCCAATTCATATCCAATAATTTTCAGGGAGTGTGCCTTACAAACCTCCAGAGCAATGAAAATGTGACTCTGCAGATGAATGAGAGAACCCACAAAATGCAGCTACATCTGCTCCTCAGAGCATCCCTGCACGGGACAGTTCCTGCCCCACCTCTGGCTGTACAGGGCACTGGCACAGCCCAGCTGTGCTGCAGCCACAGCTGGATCCTGGGGGACATTCCCTCTGCTATTGAACTGCCCTTCAGCCGTGCTCCAGGGACAAGGTGCATTCCATTACCTGTCACAACTGCACCTCCCTCATGAGACTTTCAGTAAACCCTCCTCCAAGCTGGTGTGAATGACTTTTGTTAACGTGCCAGCTGATTTTCAGACTAAAGCTCAATATGCAGGAGTTCCTTTTTCATGCAGAAGATTTCAAGTGAATCTGAAATAACATTAAACTCAAGAGGTGCCTTCCCTTGTTCTGTCTGTGGCACAGCTGGGAACTGAGAGTGTCCATTCCATTTTTTATAGGAAAGCAGCTTTCTCCAGCCTAGAGGATGACTGGCTGACAGACCACACTGGCAACATTTTCAACAGAAAATGCTTTAAACTCGTTTTAAAGCTGCTTTTGGAAGCACACCTCAAATCACCATGCAGGCAGGGTTTTGGCAGATATATAACTGCACATGTGTTCTGTGCAGCCCTGAAAAAAGCCCCTCCAGACCCCAACACACGAGGATGAGCAGGAGATCTCCTCTCCAGCCCCTCATTCCCACCACCATGCTCTTCCTTCTTCTGCACCACTTCAGCACCTTGGGGCATCATTTTTAACCATTTTTAACTAACTCTTCTAATGCTCCAATTTCACAGGTTCCTGGTGTATAATTAGAAGTCCTGACATCCTTGTCTTCTTCTTCCCTGGTGCCATGGGCCTGCTGAGAGGAGGAGAGAGGCTTTGCTCCCTGTCTTGTGGCAGAACCAGCTGCAGGCCCTTCTTCAGGACAATACATCTGTCAGCATCCCTCTGCCTCCCCGTAATTAGCTCTGAAGTTAACTGCTTTCCCCCTCCCAAGAGGCCAACACCTCTGTGTTTACTTCTCACTGGAAAAAATTCCTCCCACAGCCACCTGAATGTGCCTGCAAGCTCAAGGAAGTGCAAATTCACAGCGAAGTGCAAATCTCTGCTTAATATCCTCCAGCCTGGCATCACGATGCTTCCTAAACAGAGCTGTCTTGGGCAGGAAATGCACAAAGCTGTGGCACTGCCAGGCCAAAGGGCCACTCAGTTAGAGGAGTTTTCAGACAAAGACGGGGCACAAGGGCTGTGGTTTTTAAATTCTTGTATTTTCCTTTTTCTCCCCGCGGAATGGATTCTCATAATTGAACGTTGCTGGGAATGGAATGGGAAATAGCTGGGCAGTAGGAGGAGGTTTTGCACAATAGATTGGGGCAAGTTTTCCAGCAGAGTTGAACTTCAGGTCTGCATAGCCCCAGTCTGGAGCCCTCATTTTCACTTCTCTCTCCTGCCCTTCTTTCTGGGAATTGATTTACCCTGGTGGTGCAGCAGCCAAGGCAGATGCTGTGCTGTAACTCAGACTTGTGGTTTTTTTTACCTCTGCCACCCACTGCCAGAGATTAGAAACATTGATTATATCTTTCAGATGTCCAAAAGATTTCCACAAAAAAGGCTCTTTTTTTTTTTAATATCTCTATGACAGATTATTTACAGCAATGACTACAGCCCAACTGAGCCCACCAAAAGGTTAATGAAACTTCTACCACTGTCTTCAGGGCAGCAGAACCATGTCAGAAACAGAACATTTGCATCATATGCACACCACTGAAAAAAAATTCTACTGGTTTCTAGTGGCCTGGATCGGACTGTACATTTTTATATAGTGGGTCTTAACACTGTCTATTCATATGTTAATTTATTTGTAGTTCTTAATAATTGATTTTATTACTGGGTTTGGGTTTTTTTACCCAAGATGACATTTCTTTCCCCCATTCCTGTTTGTGTGTATAAAGTACTTGGTAGGAGGGAGCCTGGGATGGATGATGGTGCTTCTTGGAGGGACCAGAGTGACTAAAACCAGGTAATACAAGGAAGAAAGGGAAGGGTGGGTTTGGGATTTAAGGTTTAGGGATCTTTGCTGTGTACCCTGTATAGAAGCAGGTCTGGGTTTGAGGATGATTGAGGAAGTTTATTTCTATTTTGCCCTTGTAATCCTAAAGACTGTGGAACCAAATGGCTCAAATGTAGCAGAGATTGGCTTTCTTCAAAATATTTTTCCTGAGCCTGGAGTGTAAGCAGCCCTTTTTGGGCTATAAATATGAGCTGTGCTGAGATTTCAGCCCCACTGGGGATTTGCATTGAAAGACCTCTCATGGTGTATCTGCAGCTCCCCTGGAAACACTCCTGTACTTCATTTGAGTTAAAGAAAGCTTTGTACATATTTCTGGTGATGATTGAGGTTTAGATTGGCTTTGCACCCTGCTTTGCAACACCCATTTTCTGTATTTATATGTACCAGCTTAGTCAGTGAGCGGAGGGAGGTGTCAGACCACATTTGTGTGTTTGTGCCTGAGAAGGAGGAAAATATGGTTATGCTGTTGCTGCATAACTCATTCTGGGGTTAATCTATGGATACGTTGGTAGTTTATTTCCCAAGGCCGTCAGGGATGACAGAGTCTAAGTTATTTCTCTACCCAAGTAACAAAATCTAAATAGCTGTGAGCTATTTAGCAGTGATTCATTTTCAGTTGATCCACTTTTCAAAGGCTTATATTTCTACACCTGCCATCCTTCTTCTTTCCTGTGTCTTGTAGAAAAGACAGTTAAGTAATCTTTTTTGGGAGCTCTGACCAATAAAAGAACTTTTGCAGAATTTTGCTGGTTCTATGAGCACAGCAGCAGCCTGGCTTTATAACTTGAAAAAAACTCCTACTTCTGTTTATTCCTGGTAAGAACCAGTCCAACTTTCAAGGACTTTTAGAGGTAATTACTATTATTACTAGAAAACCCATCTGTCCTGCTGAATGATTGATTAATGCTTAGGTAGATTTCTGGGAATGTTCACTTTGTATGTTGAGAGGAAAGCTGTGTATCAGTAGCATGTCCCAGCTGCTGAAAAAGAGTAAATGACTTTATGGTGAGATGATAAAAAATATCTGGATTCCAAGAAGCTTTTGTTAGGATGGGCTTTCAACTCTTTCAGATCTACACTCAGCCTGGGATTTTTTTTCCCCTCAAAACATAAGATTCTATTTTACCTCTTTTGTGCTCTCACAAGTCAAAATTCAGTCCCAGCCACAGAAACTGCATATTGGCAGAGTCTAAGTAGATTTTAAAGAGAATCTGTGTAATTCTGGAGACTAGCTCCCATCCTATCTTCTGTTCTTTTATCCTGCAGTGCAGATGATCTTCATGTATTAGTAAACAGAGTCAATATTCCAATATTCCTTCCACCCCTAGCCAGCAAACCCACATGCTTTGAATTTCAGAATGAGTCTTTCGTGACTAGCAAGTCTGTGTTCATAACAAAGGTGCCAAATATTCTGCATCATCTTGAAGTTTTGCCTTCCACTTCTGTGATCCCATTGATTTCAGGACTGCAAAGCCAAGGCAGGGAAAATCCATCAAGATAATTCTTGAAAAAATGTCCTGAATATTCTTAGACAGAAGCCAGCTCAACAAAGCTGCGCCTGAGGTTCCATCAATATAGAAACATTCTTTTAAAAGTGGATTTTTCTTCTTTTAAAATAACGAGATATAACAATAAGTACACAAAGGAAGATAAAACCACTGATGAGCTGAAAACTTTGCAGTGTGCCATTGGGATCTGAACAGAAAGGATCCTGACTTTTATTTCAGTGTAATTTGGATACTCCAAGACATAAAACCTCCAAGAGATGGTACACAAATGATGGTAAATGTACTCAACATGTATCCCATATTGTAAAAATCATGGTCCTTTTTGGCTAGAAAGGCCAAAGAAATGTTAAGTGGATGCCTAATTTCCTTTTTTAGTCTTTTTGCAAAGGAGCAAAGCAACAGGAGCGACCAACAGTCCAGAGACATCCTGAATTTGGGAATGGAATTCTTTCTCCATTTCCACCTGCTTTGTTCCCTTCCCATCTTAATTCTAGATTGAAAAAAACCTAGAAAAATGCTACAAAGACTTGAACAAATGTGCATTGTTATAAAGCAGGTTGTGTTGTTACCTTTTGCATGGTTATTTCAGGCAGTGACAGCTCTTAGGAACGTTCATGAGCCAGGAGTATTTAAGAATAAACAGGACAATATTTGGAAATAGTTGGTTTAAGTGAATATGTGCAATGATTTCCATGGGAAACCAAATTTCTCCTTGACCATAACAAGAGTGGCTTAGTGATCCTCAAGGATTATGGCAAGGAGGATGATTTTCCACCTGCAAATGAGTCAGGGCTGGAGGGGAAGTGGACAAGGAGTGGTTTTAGCCCCCATCTCTCCAGGCAGCCACACATAAATCGGGTCTGTGCAGACATGGGAGGAGGGGTCCATGAGTGCTTTGCAGGCTGTCCTCCCTGTCAACAGCTGATTTGGGTTCAGAAGCCCAGGGTGGATTTCCACACTGCAATCAAGACCCTGAAAAACCTTGATTCAAAGGACAGAGCTGTCACAGGGTTTCTTTACCCTACAGACAGTGAGGAACCTGGTGCTCATCCCTCTCCTTATGTCTTCACATTGACCTTGGCTTGGCTGCAACCTCAATTCCTCTTCCATTGGGGCTGAGACTGTCAGGAGCCAGCCAGAAATGCTCCCTGCTGACAGCACTGCAGCTATTGAGCCTGGGAAATGAGCTGTCAGCACTGCTGACTGAGCTACAGTTATGGGTAGGAAGTAGATGAGAAATAATGTCAAACCAGTGTGATGCTGTTTGTGCCACACTCCAATCTGCAAATGATCAGGAGAGAAATTCATCAAATAAATGATTTATTTAATGAATTATTCAGCCAGCTTTAATTTACTCAATCAATCAGAAGTCCTCCAGCACCATGGGACATAAGTGGACTAATGTTTTTCCAGGCATCAGTACAGAAGGTAATTCCTGGTCAGCAGCACAAGTGCTCAGTGTTCTGGGCTGACTAATGTGTTCCTGGATGTAGCTGAGTCAATGTCTTCCTAAAGCACATTTCAGCTATCCTACATTGAGATTAAACCCATTTTCTTCTTCCTTAATCATTTATCTCCTCTGGAATGTCTCCATGTGGGCAGCCATGCAAAGGTCTGTTCTGCAACATCAGCTTGAGCTTTGAGGATCTGCAGGCAATGGCATTGTTTTGCACCATCGACCTGAGAGGCAGGTGAAAGACAAATTCCATCATTTCCTCTTTGCTGTGAGGGGCCAAATCATTCCTCGTGTTCAGCTTCTGTGCTCAGGCTTTCCCCGAGGTCTTGTTTTATAGGAGCTCTGTGTTCTCCCCCACTGCAGATCCTGTGCACCACAGAAACACTGACAGTGATATTTACATCCCACCACGAACTTTTTGGAGACCAAAAAGTTTCACAGCTGCTTTGTTTGGAAGTGGCTTCTCCTTTTCACGAGAGACTGAACAAGCCACCTCCTCTGCTCCTGTTTCTGTGGCATTTTCAGTGTGATAAATTACCTCAGCTACACAAAGCAAAAAACTCTCCCTCCTGCTGCTTGGCACTGAGGCTGTGCTGCTCCAAACACCCTCCCTCACCTGATTTGTGCAGTTCGTGCCTGCAAAGGGCACACAACAATTCACAGGGCTGTGTTTTATGCAGGCACAGGAAAAGCTCCATTCACCAGGGAGAGAAACCATCCCGGGGAGCACAGCTTGGCCAGGATGCTGCATCCACCACCACCACTTTTCCCTGGCCCAGTGCTGCTAACGGGGCCACAGAGGTTCAATCGTGGGCTGACACAGCTGCCAGCAGGGATTGGCATGGAGGCACAGCCAGGTTTTATTTTTGGTGTCACACCTGAAAAGTTGAGCACATTCCATAGCTCGGGTGGGCTGGCACACGCTGCTCAGTTCCAGGAGAATCATCTTGCCATGGGAGCAATCCCTAAATGAGGGATGCCTGCAGCCCCAGGCAGCTGCTGGCTGCTTGGACTTCTCTCCAAAATCGAGAGTCACGCTGTCATCTTGCTCTTTTCCTGGGGATTAGTTTGGGTATTTCAGCTATTTAGGATAACTCAGCTCCAGCTGGAGATCCTCACAGATGCTCAAAATGCTCCCAGGCTCCACAAGGATCATCTCGCTTGTTTTTGAGTGAATCGAGGATCATGGAAAGGAAATGGGCTTAAGGCTGCTGTGGGCTTCAGTGAGAAGCTCAGTAAGTGATGTCAGCTGAGGACAGGTTCACAGCTTCAAGCCTCCAAATGACTCACATTCCCCTGCAGACTGAGGGCATTTATCAGCTTGGGCTTGATAGTGACAGTTCTGGGTCTTATTACCTAGGGAATATTTCACTAGCTCCAAACTGCACCAGGACAAGCCAAAACCAAAAACACTGAGGAGGAAAGAACGATCAGACTTGGTGTCTGAAGCCCAGAGATGGGCAGTTCTGCCTTTATGGCTGTCCACAAACCCATTTCCTGATTGATTGGCAGCGAATCAGGGTAAATCCGCTTAGCTGGGATTAGATGGAGAAGGTTAATGAAGTGTCTGGAGGTAGAAGTTGGGTGCTGGGGCTGTCTGGGCACAGCAGAGTGCAGCTGGCTCCTGCCTGGGGTGCACACCTGCCTTCCTCACCTCAGGAATGTCCCTGGTGCTCCCCAGGTGGGTGCTGGAGGTATGGAGGGAACTGAGGGGGCAGGAACGGGTCCAGGCAGGGCAGTGGAGGCTGAGCCACTGCAGCTACTGGGCTGGGAGTGCTGCAGGCTCAGTTTGTGGGTTTGAGGGGCAAAACAGAGCCCAAGGACTCCATTTGGAGGTCATCTTCTGATCACTGCCACAACCACAAGAACAAAACTGCAGCCATGCTGCAAACAAACATGCTGAGCAACCTGATCTCACTGGAGATGTCCCTGCTTATTGCAGGGGGGTTGGACCAGGGGTGCTCTAAAGTTCCCTTCCAACCCAAACTATTCTATGATTCAATGAAACAACTCCTCTGTATCTTGGAAGTGACTTTCCAGTTTCCTTGATGCTCCTGTACAGTAGCTGAACAGCCTTTGTCACTCCTGAAAGGAAATTCTGCATTCCAAACCTGGACTGGAACTTGTGGTTTTGTTTATAATGAAGCTGAAGCAAAATCTTTTCTGTAAACCCCAAAGGATCCTTGTTTGTTTCTGACAGATTTGCTCAGGTTCAATTCTCTCACCATAACAAATCAATATTTACTGTATTAAAGTCACTGGATTCACACAATCCAAGATCAATGCAAAGCAGAAAGCACACAAATCCATGTATTACAGTACCATTTTGTCTCTCATATTGTGATTGCTGTTCCATACCAAGGGTATTTTCCCCTCCTCATTTGCATTGAGCCAGCACCTCTCACCTTCCTGTGCTTTTCCACCCCTCCTCTCTCACACCTGCCCCTCCTCACCCCCACTGGCCAGGCTGAGGCAGTCAGCAGTGCTGGTTGTGCCTCTGGGATAACATTTCAGAAGGGGGAGAAAACTGCTGTGCAGCAACAGCTGGGAGAGAGGAGTGAGAAGAGGAGAGAGGAGCCAGGGGCAGTGCAGAAGGACAGGCAGGAGATTCCTCTGCTGCCTGTGGTGAGGCAGCTGTGCTCCTGCAGCCCATGGAGGTCTGTGGGGGAGCAGAGACCCACCCCTGGAGAACCCCAGAGCAGAGCAGGGGGATGCTGGAAGGAGGCTGTGGCTCAGTGGGAAGCTCAGGATGGAGCAGGCTCCTGATGGAGCTGTGCAGAGGGTGGAGCAGGTTGGCTGGCAGGGCTTTGGGAGCCTGTGGGTGACCCAGGCTGGGGCAGGCTGTGCCTGAAAGACCCCAAGGGAGGGCATGGAGAGCTGCAGCCCATGGGAAGGACTCACACTGGGGCTCATGAAGGAGTGTCTGCCACGGGGGGATGGAGTGAGGAGGGAGGAGTGTTGCCCTGATTTTTAAAAGTTAAGTTTTCTTCTATAGTTCTTTTGAAAGTTTTAAAGTTCTCATAAAATTTCTTTAGCCTTCTGATAGTGTTTACATATTTCTACCGGAGTTCTCACACAGTGTTCATGCAAATAATAATTTTTTTTGCATTCTTCTTTATGAGAGGAGAGAATTGACGGACTGTTGGTTTGACCAATGTGGTTGGAGAGGTGGCAATTCCATCCTCCAAACCACAGTCACCTCTAGAATTCTATAAGTACCAGATATTGGAATAAAACTCTCTCTTTCTCTCCTTTGAACTTACCAAGCTTCTGTGTCCTCATTTCATGTCCAATAACAACAGAGGAGCAGTGGAGATGAAATTGAGAGGAATGGCAGATTTGTCTTTGCAAACAAGCTGTGGGTCTGCTGGTAGATAAAACCAGCAATGAGAGATAAAAGAAACAATGGGAAGGATTCCACTGATTGATGAATGGAAAAAGAGATTTGCTTTTACAAATAAACTTTAGGTTTGCTGATAAATGAAATTGGATATTGAAAAATGAAAGAAACAACAGGGGAAAACCCTAAATTCCATAAGAATTAAAAATGAAAAGGGAGGGAAATTAAAATTAGAGGGAAATCTTTGGTATCAGGCATTTTGGGAAGTCTGTACCTCTCAAGTACCTCAGCCCATGGAGAAAGAGAGAAGGGAAATGCATCCAGGAAATTGGGATAAAAAGAAGGCTGCATCCTCCAAAAATTTGAGACACCCCAGGGGAATGCCCCATGGCCTCTTCCTATATTGGAATAAAGTAAAAGGACTCATCTGTCTCCTTTTTGGACATAAACCTCTGATGTTTGTGGACTAATTTTCCTGACAAAATGATGTAAGCAGAGCACAACCCCCAAGCCCTGCTCCCCTGTGCTGCTTGAGGGGAGGAGTTTGAAGGCTGGAGACTGAAGCTGAGTCCAGGAAGACAGGACTGGTGGAGGGAAGGTGCTTTTGGATTTTTCCTCATTTCTTTTTATCATACTCTGATTAATTGACACAAATTAAATTGATTTCCCCAAGCAGAGTCTGTTTTGTCCATGACAGCCATGGCTCCCTGCACTTACCTCCATTCTTTTGCTATATTTTTCTCCCTCCCTGTCCATTTGAGGAGGGGGCTGATGGAGCAGCTTGGGTGGGCTTATGACATCACTCTCCAGTGCATTTTGTCAAATGTATTTTTTTTTAAAATCAGAATTTGCAATTTCCCCTTCTGACAAGAAGGAGAAGTGACACAAAACAGCTCATCCTGCAACATCTTGTGGCCCTGTGCTCTCTTTAACCCATCCCTGATGGTGCAGGATGAAAGATTTGGATGTTGAGGGAAGTTTGTAGCAGTGTGAGCTCATTAGACAGATATTTGCACAACAAGTGTCTGGATCTGAAGTAGGCTGGAACTGAGCTTTTGACCATCAGGAATTCCCTGCTTTCCATGGAATTGTTTAGGTTGGAAAAGTCCTTCAAGATCTTTGGGTCCAACCATTAGCCCAGCACTGCCAATTCAGGGAAGAGGGGTTTTTATTATAGTTTGTGAAAGATCAGAGTTGCTCCAGAGACCTGCTCCCAGAAGATCCTAGAGACACAGACAGAAAAATTAAAGACCAGAGATAAAGAAAAGGATAATGCAGGCTTCTCCCTACTCTTTCTGAAGAGCTACAGGTATGGACAGACCCAAGGCCAAGCACCTGGTCTTAATCTGTTCAAAAGGGTTCATGGCAGGCAGGATCCTGCTTCTGTTCTCTCTAAGAGAGACGTCTGAGAGGTGCAGGCAGGACCTCAGAGGGGCCAGGAAGATGAAGCATGGCTGTTCCTCTGCACAGAAGTCCCTTCTCTCTAGAGAAGGTACTGTGCAACTTGTGTTTCTTGCACTTCAGCCACACATTTTTTAAAGGTAATGCATGTCTTTTATCATTGTATTTTTAATAAAGAGCACATATATTAAAAAAAAAACAAAAAACAACAAAAAAACCCCATAACTAATGAACCCTTTTAGTCCTGTCATTTTTATCTCCATTAGAAGTGTTACCTGGTTACTTAACACATATTCTCTTTGATTCCTTTACCATTATTTTCCCTCTATTAGCCCAGAATCATTCAATAACAAGCCAGAAGATGAGCACTCATCTCCTCTTAGAGCCCAGGCAGCTTTATTGCTCTGTAGTGCATATGAGATGTACTGCAATGGCTTTTTCCTCTCCAGGTTTGCATGAGGAGCAGACTCCTGCTCGCTCAGGCAGTGATTTTCCATCACTGTGACATTCTCCAGCATTCCCACTCCCCATTATCTCTCCCCTGCTCGTGGTTTTGGCAGCAGCTCAGCCCTGCCAGTGCAGAAGCCAGAGTGGCCACATGGTCCACCCTGAGGATACCTCAGAGCAGGCAGCACAGAACTGCCCAAAGGGTTCTTTTCATGGAGGGCAGAACCAGCACTTTTCAACATCTCTTTCCTTAAGCCAGCAGAAATGGCAATTTAAGATGTAATTCTTATCAGCAGGATGATCCTTCCAGCTTGTTCCAGCCCTAGGCATGCTCTTTATTTCTCTTCCAGGGTGTTTCCATGCTCCTCAAGCAGCACACAGGGGAGAGACTGGTGCAAAGGCAATCTCTTCCCTGAAATCTGTGCTTGGATGTCAGCTGTGGGGGCCACTGCTCATTGGTCATGCTCATGGTACATCTGTAGGGTGAAATTCAAGGCTTGAGCCCTATTTTTAAAATTTTGCTTCTTGTTCTACAAGCAGGAAAAGTTCAGAAGGAGGGAGAGGAACTAATCTAACCACAAAAGTTATTTCTCAGATGTTAAAAAATACAAAATAAACCATGCCTCCTTGCTTTCTACAGATTAATCAGACTCACAACTGCTTCCCTTGGTCCTCCCACCATGCTTATTTTTTGTTCATTATTTTCTCCAGAACAATTTCCCTGTTTTCTTGTCAACACTTCCATCCTTTACCTTCTCTTCTCTGGGATGAATCTCCTTTCAGCATGTTCTTCTTCAGTTGAACCTAACAGGATGTGGAAAAGACGTTCCTTGGTTGCCAGGAGAAAACTCTTCTTCCTCTTGCTCTTTGAGCTGTCTGTACTTGTGCACTGTGGCAAAACTCCTCCCATTTGTAATTGATAAAAATACAGACTTTGCTTCAGCATATTTAATGATACACAGAAGAGTCACCAAGTACTTCAAACTAACTCTGCTGTAATTATTTTCTCACAATTACACACTTATCATTAAGGGGAAAAAAAAATAGCAAGTAATCACTGAAATTAAATGCAATTCTGGGAAGTCTTGAATTTTCCAAACTAATGACCAGGAGAACCACAAACTGTGCATTTCTACTTCTGCAATCTCTTTGTTCATTCTAGTTCTTTTTTTAGAAATTATTCTTAATTTGAAAATGCAGCTGCGAGTGAAAGTTTGGTTCCCATCTGTTCTTGGCTTCACGGTTTCTGCTCCATGAGATCCCTTCCCAAAATGCATTAGTAATACATTCTTGCAGAGCAAATGTGAGTATTGTCTGCAGAGGCACTTACTGTGGCAGCCACCAGGCATTAATAAACATGACACCTCTCCTGTGCTCTTTGAGCAGGGAGGTTTCTGCATTGTCATCCCCAAACAGCATCCCTGTTAAACAGGTAGAGCTGTGCAGTGATTATCAGGCAAAAAAAAACCCAAAAAAAACCACAAACAAAAAAAACCCAAACAAACATCAGCTAGGGAGTGAGCCAGTCTTTGGAAGAACTGGTAAAAACTGTAATGCTAATCCCAGCCCTGCATCTGAACTCAGCTGGGTGCTATCTCAGACACAATTATTTATGGCACCTGTTGGGTGCCAGGACAAATTCAGCAACAGGAGCTGGATTTCTGAGCACAGGCTTGTACCCCTCTGTGTTTGCAGAATGTGGCTGAGGATTAACAGAATAATGTGATGACAGATGACTGAGACTTTTCCCTCTTCTTTAGGACTGTTGTCATTTGAAGTGTTCTAGTACCACCTGCTGAATGCAGAAGAAGACCAAAGCATTTCCTCTGTGGTGAGATTCCTCCTGTTTCCCATTTTGTGCTATCAAGGCTTTCCACAGCCAGTTCCTTGTGCAGAGTTAATAATGACATGCTTGGCTCTGCATGGCATCCAATGGCATGCAATTTTATCAGACATTTTGGAGCTTGCAGCTGTAGCTTCACCCTCCAGATCTGCAGCCCCATCCAGATGGGGTGGTTGGAGGAACAAGATTCTGATTCTCTAGGCTGAGAATCAGCTCTTAGAAAAGGAGCTCTTCCCAACAAGATTGTCACTGTCCACAGCTGAATTCCTGAACCCAAGACTGTGATGAGAGCTGGAAGGAGTGCTACTGTGTACTTGGGATAGAGTTAAACTCCAAAAAAACAAGGGGAGTCTTGTTCATGTTATCACATGTTATGGCCTGAAGTCCACTCATAAAATCCTTTCAGGTCTCTTGTTTGTTTCTGTCTGAGTTAAGGAAAAGGGAATTTGTAGTTTGGAAACTCAGAGATGTGGGAAACTGAGATGCACATAGCAATGATAGTCTTTGACAAGGCTTTGCCTTGGGGATTTACTTTAGAGACTGTTGCTTTTTTTATGTTTTGCTTAGATTATTGTCTTTTTATTCCACCCCCAGGCATTTAGCACATGGCACAGAGCCATGGCTCAGTGGCTTGGGGTGTTTTTTATGAGGAGCAGCTATTATGCTAGTTTCAGTTGCATTTTATGTGTTGGTAGAAGAGCAGGTGATGACTAACAGGAGAATTCAGTTTTGATGTCTTCCAGGCTTGTGCAGCCTTTCCACCTTCCATCCACAGCTCAGTCCCCTGCAGCTCTCTCTGCAGGAAACCTCCAGAGCACTGTGAGCCACCATTCCTCTTGGTGGCTGCACAGAAACCTCAGGAGCTGCATGGAGCAGCCTCAGCTCCCCAGGGAGGTGTTTTTTCCTTTCTGGCTGGAGGGAGCAGCAGCTGAGGGGGTCAGTGGTGAATGCAGCACCCTCAGCTGAGTGAGTCCCACAGCTGGGGATGCAGGATGGGTGAGCTTTGCACTTACTGTCCACTTTGCTGGAAAAATGAAGGGGTGTGTGAGCTACCATGTTGCTGGAATGTCCTCCCTAGCCACAGCATGAATCTGTGACCACCAGGATCTGGGTGTCTCCATCCCTTTGCCACAGGCTGCCTGGCCAGAGCAAGGCTGTGCTCTGCCTGCTTTGCCTGAGTCGTCGCTCATTCCTTGGTTTCTGCAGCAGGAAACTGAAACACTGCTTTTTCACCCCATACTTTTAGCATTTGATCCCCATTTCTTCCCAGTTCTGTAAACTTTTGGACCTGATGGGTTCTTTTCTACATTCTTTTTTTGCTCTTGTGTGATTTTGAGCTGTAACCCAGGCAACTCCTTCAGCTCTGAGAGCTTTTGGAGGGGCTGACTCTCTGCAGCATTGTCTGTGCTTCATCAGGGCTTTGCAGGGTTGCAGCTCATGTTACCAGGTCTATGGGATGTGTGTAGTTATGGAGAATCCCACTGTGGTCATAACCATGGTTTGGTTTCCATGGTTTGGTTTTGGTTTATAGAGGAGGAGGCTGGCCTGGGTTAATATTTTGAATTTCCCCATTGGGACTGTAGAGAGCTGGATCTCCACTTATAAGTGCAAAAATGACAGGTCCTGATGAGTTTCAGTGGATATTTGTTTTTGCTCTTCCACAGGTTCTCTGGGTACTGGAGATGCATCCCTTTTTTCTGCAAGGTGCTCTCCATGTAGGCATATAGACATCATCTCCATATAGCCAGCTCATTATCACAATATCTTTTTAGTTTCCTAAAACATATCAGAAGGGATTTAAGAGGTTAAGAAAATCCATCTTGATGAATTCTCTACTAGTGGCCGGATGTATTTCAGCTGAATGAGTTTCCTGCACAGCTGAACACACTGTGTGCTTTCTGACAGAGCTGTGCAGTGCTTGGCTCTCACAGAATCATTAAGGTTGGAAAAGATGCAGTATTAGCAATCCGTGGGAGGAGATCCCAGCCAATGTCCAGAGCTGGCATTTTTTCTGCAAGTCCCATAACATTTAGTGTTTCTTAAGTGCCAGGTTTTGGAGTAGTGGCAGTGTCCTCTCTCCCAGCTGGAAAAATCTCATTTTAATAGACATACAGGAAAACCTTATAGGTCAAAATACAGCCTAAAATTCAAAAAGGATAAATTACCTACAGCCAAAATTGATAGAAGTTAGTGAATACCTGCTGCATTTCAGTAAAGTGCAGTGTCTGTGTGTAGCATTACACTGGGCTTAAATCTCCCATCATGAACCAGAATATATAGATGGTCCTTGACTCAAAGTATTTATATACTGGCTTTTATTTTAAAACTTATTTTAAGTTGGTGCAATGATTTCTGGCTTCTTGAGATAGTTATGAAGGGCAGTACTTGTACTCAGAGTGGAACTGGGCTGTTGCTGACACCTGAAAGTCCTGAGTTTGATATCTTGTGGTCTCATGCTGAGATCTGCCATGACAAAAACTCAGAGACCAGGTGGTGAACAGCTTCAAACCTCTATTTGGTGTGCTAGTTCATTAGATGCATCAAAGGTTTGAAGGAAAAATAATTTAAAGTTGAATGGAAACACTGAAAAATGTCTACAGAGAGAAGAGAAATAACAGCTCCATTAATTTCTTGGGGGTTTTGTAATGAAGCTGAAGTAGAATTTAGAAATGCCATTTAGAACTGCAAAATACAAAGGTGACATTTTGAACACTGCAAAGCAAAGAAATTTGTCTTTCTATTTCAGAAAATGAAGTGGAGATTTTCCCTTCCAGTTCTCTCTCCAGCCTCATCAGCTGCTCACAAAGCACTGCCACCCCTCCAACCCTGACCCTGGAGCCGGTGCTGGTGCTGTGAGAGGTGGTGGTGATTTGCAGTCCTGCACACAGAGGTGAGCATCCTCTGATCCTCATGTGGAACAGAAACCTCACACCTGTCTGGCCTCCCCCTTCACCCCATCACGCCCAAAGGCCTCCCCTGTGAGTGGGCAGGAGGTGACAGGTTCAGGTGACAACAGCAGAGGCACTGCCCATTCTGGTGAGCCTCCCTCAACCACCCCTGCAGCACATGGGACTTCACAAGGAGTATTTATGGGCTCAGAGTTCATCAGGGGTTGCCTGGTAAAATGCCACTCAAATCCTCCAGCTCTTTCCTCTAGAAATTTCTTTTCCTTGGTGACTGTCCAGACCCCGTTTCCCTTATCAGCGCAACAGGTTGTGGAGCTGCTCTTCCTACATAAAAGAGAGAGAAGGGAACTATTTAAAAGCAACCCAGGCATAAAAATCTGGCTTTGTGTGATCAGAGGCTGCCTGCTGCCACAGCCGTAAAGGAAAGGAAAGGAAAGGAAAGGAAAGGAAAGGAAAGGAAAGGAAAGGAAAGGAAAGGAAAGGAAAGGAAAGGAAAGGGGAAAGGAAAAAGGAAAGGACTCTTTGTCATCATGGCACTGTGGGAGGTCAGCCGGTCAAATACTTCAACAAGAGTTGATGGTACCAGGAAGATCAGACAGAGGGAAAATAAGACTTACCAGTTCTATCTGGTCAATTTTTTCCCTCAACTGTAAACAGGAAGGTTGTTTTGTGAAGGGCAGGAAATTAAATTTTTTATCCTTTGACCCTCTGTCTTGTAGATTTCTGTCGGTGAATTGAGATGCAAGGGAGCAACCAGGACAGAAAAGTGGCATGAGATTATGGCTTTGAGATTCCCAAACTCTGCATTAAGTGTTGCAATGATGCTTTCAGCCTCAGCCAGGCAGGACAGAAAACCCCTTGCAGAAGTAATTTGCATATTGTGAATTGGAAGGTGAAAGTGAAGTCAAAGTTAGAATCATAGAATTGTTTAGGTTGGAAAAGACCTTTAAGATCATCGAGTCCAAGTTCTAACTCAGCACTGCCAAGTCCACCACCAAACCATGTCCCTAAGTGACACCTGATCACATTTTGGAACACTTCCAGGGTTGGTGACTCCACCACTGCCCTGAGCAGCCTCTTCCAACACTTGGAAACCTTCTTTGTGAAGAAATTTTTCCTAATATCCAACCTAAACCTCCCCTGGTACAACTTAAGGCCATTTTCTCTCATCCTGTCATTTGCTACTTTGGGCATCCCATAAGCATGAGCAGTGTAAGATGGCAAACAGATCTTTGCTGTGGAGGTGTGTTGGGAAGAATCACTGCAGAGGGGGTTGGGAACTTCACTGCTATGTCCATGATTTTTGTGAGGAAAAAACAATCAGATTTTTCCCAAGGGTTTTTTTTTTTTTGTTTTTTTTTTTGTTGTTGTTCATTTGTGGTTTTGTGGTTTGTTTTTTTTTTGTTGGTTTTTTTTTTTCCTAGCTATTCCCCTGTAGGACTCCTAATATCAAGGGAATCACCATGAGAAGTTCTAGTTGCTACAGCTGTTACAGCATGAAATACTGCAACTTTACCCCACTTCTGTCCCTTGCTGATTTCTGCTCACGTCATTGGCATTTTTCTCCTGGTGTCAGAGTGGAAGAAGGATGCTCAAGAAAGGAACAAATCCAGGCAGGATGTTACAGATATGATGGGCTTCTCTGGGGAGGAAAGCCAAGGCTGCCAGCACTGTGCCCTGACTGTGGTGGTACAGCACAGGCTTGGGGGTGATTTTCTCTGAGGTGGATGAAACCTCTTTGGAAGTGAGATGTTTAATCAGCACCTTTAATGCGAGGCAGTGTTACAGATGCTTAAGCAGGAGCTTGTATTCATAAAAGCAAATGTGAAATTACTCAGGAGTGCCAGCAGTTTGGGAGGAGATTTGCAGAGCAGGGTACAGGAGGGAGAACGAGTGGGTGATGAGAAGCAATCCAGGTAGTAAAGAACGTTTTAATGTCCCCTGCCATCCTGTGTGCCTCTGAGGCTGGGGTGTGGGACCAGGTGCTGGTTGAACAGGAAGCAGTGAAGTTCTTTGTGCTTGCTGGCTCATCCTACACTCAGCAAAGCCATGCTCTGGATGTCCCTGTGCATAAACGTGGTGACATCAGGGACTGTGCCTCTGCTTCTGCCTTGCAGCCCATGCAGGGCCCCTCAGGTATACATCTCTTAAATAAAGAGAGCTCATGGCTAAGACAGCAGAAAGAGCCAGCCAAGGCAGAGCATGAAAATAGAAAAGGTCACAAATTCAGGTGTGGCTAAAATGGATTTACAGCCCAGAGAGTTTGCAAAGGAGATAAAATCAGGTCTCTGTCAAGAAGAGTCAATTTTCTTTGAAACACAAAACATTTGGGCAGCATCTTTCCATGACCAGCACAAGCTGAACATCTGCACATGTTGGGAGCCCACCAGCAAATCTCACCTTTGGAAACAGCAAACCAACTCAAAAAAATGACACACAACCTGCTACAGAGCTCTTCCAATGGAACAGAGGAAAGCATGGAAATATTGGCTAACCTGGGCCTTTCTCACAGGTATGCAGGGCAGCACAGAAGGCAAAAATCCATCACCAGAAAAAGACTCGGCATGACCCGAGGGCTGGGCAATGCAGTTGGGCCAGTTGGTGTGATTGGCAGAGGTGTGACATTCACAGCAGTTCTGTGGAGAAAACTTTGGGTTGGAAAGGACCTCCAGCAGCTGGAATTCAGGTCAGGTTTCCTTCAACTTCTCCCCACTCGCATTTGGATAACACAGGATGTCCCAGAGTTTGGGGGAAGCACAGCAGGAGGTGTTTCTTTCCATTTTCTTACTCTGACCTTTGCTAGAAAGCAAGAGGTTGGTGGAGCATGAGCTCCATGTGCAGCTGGGTTTAATATGCATGAGGAAAAAAAATTGGTCCTCAGCTGCCTCATGACATTATGGAATTCTGAGTAAAAGTCATAAATCCAACCTGCAAGACCAGGGAAATAAGTGATTATGGGGGAAAAAAATGAGGGAGGCAGTTCTGTTAACTGCAGGCACAATGGAAAAACTGGCAAGAAAAAGGGCTACCACAAATGAAAGACTATCCAGGATATATTAAAAATTTAATTAAAAACTGAAATTACTCCTCAATTCTCTGAAAGATGGACACTGAACTCAGGGGGCTGATGGTGGTAGTAGAAATATAATCTCTCCATGTCTCATTTCCATCTGTGTGGGTTAACAACAACAGGAATTTGGTTCCTTTCATAATCAGACGTGTGGTGGATCCCAGATGAGACATCTCTGAGGTGGGATGAGCTGTGGAGGTCAGTGAACAGATGCAATGGACATCCACCTCTGTGGATAGTATGAGGGACAGGTCTGCCACTCCAAAAGATTTGGGGATTCAACAAGGACCCTGGCCCTGCAAAATGCTTGGGCAAGTCTTCTCTGAGGATTTTATTCAGGCCAATATGGGAGGTCTGAGAGGTGCCCTGAAGGTTTGAGAGGTGCCCTGTGGCATTTGCACTTTGAGATGAGGCCTGGCCGCTTTGTGGGGAAGATTTTTGCAGAAGAAGATGCAAGAGCCTGAAACTTCATTTTGGGAAGAGAGGATGTGCTTGGATCTGTGTGCATGTGAGGCAGGGCTGGGATCATGAGCTCAGTGTTGATTGTGGGTGAAATCAGGTTGGTGGGAAAAGAAATGGGGTAAGGATGGAGCTGAGCTCCCACTATTACCATCAAACACTTGAAATGTTGCCCAGCACTTGCTAGGAATCCTCAGGTCCAAGATACATTTTGATCAGAATTTGGGAGATGCTCTTTGACGTGGATACAACTTTGTTCAATACAAGTTGTACTGTACTGCACTTCTTCAGCCAAAAGAACATGATACTGGGGGGAAGCAGATGGCAGCAAACAAAATTAAGTCACTTTTAAGATTCTTATCCATTAGCACAGACACATAACTCCCTGGAGACTGTAGAAGTTTGGGGTTTGGTTTTTCTGTATTAAATTTTTAACATTGCAAGTAGAAGTAAATCCAGAGGATGAGGGGAAACTGCCTTTGGAGCAGAACAAAGCCTGCAGTGCCTTGAAACGATGGCTCTGAGCCTGTGCATTGTTCCTGGCACATTTGGGAAGCTCGTGGAGAAAGCACAACAAAGCATGCCTATTGAATTTCAAATAAACATAAAGCACCTAAATCCTTCTCAATTTATGCATTGAAAATACCGTCTACCTTTTCTGCATATTGAACCTTCTACAAAATCTAATTTAAAATCTTTTTACAAAATCTGGTTATAGAAACACTAGTTGGAGGTAACTGGATGCTTTGATGTGCAGGATTTGAGTGCTTTGGAGGGGATTGAATCAGTGTCTCAGCATGCAAAACCAGCACAGATATACCTGACAGGATCATCTGAGAGGCAATGCAAATAGAAATTTTGATAGAGAGATAGCAGTGACACTAACACAGTCACAGATCCAATGGCTGTAATCCAAAAGTAATCCCCAAAGTGGAGGTTTGAGCTCCAGTGGTGGGTATTTTCTAAATGATCACTGTCTGCTTGGTTTAACAAATGAGACTTTTATTCCCTTCATTGATTTTACATGGGCAGAGAGTGATAGGACAAGGGGGGATGATTTTAAAATAAAAGAAAAGAGATTTAGATTAGATGTTCAGAAGAAATTCTTCAGTCAGACGGTGGTGAGGCCCTGGCACAGGTTTCCCAGAGAAGCTGTGGATGCCCCATCCCTGGCAGTGTTCTAGGCCAGGCTGGATGGGGCTCTGAGCACCCTGGTCTAGTGGAAAGTGTCCCTGCCCACAGCAGAGGTGTTGGAAATGGTCTGAAGGTCCTTCCAACCCAAGCCATTCTGTGATTCCACATTTTCATCTCTATTAGCATTTTTTAAATCCTTCTCAAGCCATATATTGTGTTCCCAGTCCTTGAGAGGCCACGTGTCCATGTTCTCCTGTGTGAGTTTGATTCTTGCATGAGGACAGATGAAAACATTCACAGCCAGAAGCATCCCCCAGCCCTTCACTGGCTGTAAGCTTGAACTTTGGCCTGTTTTCCCAAATTAAATTCTGCTGCTTTTCAATGGCTACTTCACTTCTGGAACCCAGACAAAGGTCCGGACACAAACCCCTCTGCACATCACCAGATGCAAACACACGACTGGTTTCTATTTTTTACAAGTGTCAATGGCATGGAAGTGTTTTCTAAACCACAAAGTGAAGAGCTCCTGGCAGCTGGGCAGTGCTGCATGGGAGCAGTAATGAGCATTACCATATATTTTGTTCTGAGGTTTTTGTACTTTGCAATGCTTTCAAGGCAGCCCTGTAAAAAAAAACAGATTTGGGGAATCAATCTGTTCTGGAAGAGCCATTCAGAAGAGAGGAGTTAAATGCTGCACTAGGTTTCTGAAGTGCTGGGAATATTCTCAGACACTGCTTCATGTGACAGGTTAAAAAAAGGTATTATTTAAAGCATAATTGGTTAAAATTATGGATGTTCAGCACTACGAAATACCCCCAGCCAATCTTATCCAAGATTTTTTCATAAAAGCTTTTCACATAACAGGCAGAGCCTGCCTTGGTATCTTCAGTAGCTGCTTTTAAATTGCCTGCAAACTGTGAACAAAGTGGAGACAGCATGTGAAAACCCACACATTCCTTACTACAGAGGATTTAATGCCTTTTCTGTCAAAAGATAGCTACTACTAGGAGCAGTTCTGGACAAGAAATCACAGCCCTGAAGCAACAGTGGGATACCAGGACAAGTTGAGTGTAATGTGTGGAGTGATCTCACTTTGTGACACTGATCCAACCTCTCCAAAATGCTTCGTGGGGACTGACTGGACCTGTTAAAGGGCTGCTGTGGTGTGGAGGGGCTGTTTCATGTGCTGGGAAGGTGGTCTCAGCCATCCCCTCCTCTCATTCCCCAGGTGGGCCAGAGGAGTGTGAACAGTATGGGCCCTTGCTGTGTGATGTGCCATCTGCAAACTGGAATACTGCTTAGATGTCAGGGGAGAAAAAAGGAAAAAAATGCTTCATTTGCCTCGAGCTTGTGTATGTGGACTGAAAATACACAAGCAAGGCAGTATGGAAACTCAGCTGCAGGTGTGTGCAGGTTTCCTTGCCCTTAGAGCCAGCAGTACAGACACAGGGCCACAAGCTCTGTCCCCAAGGCTCCTTCCAGCTGAAGCAGCCCTGCTTCTGCCTTCCTGCTGCTGCACTGTGGCAAGCACATTTCTCTCACTCTCAGGATTTTTCAGAGAGGTGCACAGAGAGAAATGGAAGAACAAAACAACTTCTATTTCTGCTCCTTGTTTTTCCTATGTGGAATGTGTTTGGAGAATTGTTTACCTGGGGTGAGTGCTTGATTGGATTCTGGTGAGGATTGTTTGAGCCTGATGGCCAATCCAACCCACCTGTGGCTGGGCTCTCAGAGAGGGTCACGAGTTAGGGAGTTTAGAGACAGAGTAGGAGAAAGTAGTATGTAGATTTAGTATCCTCCTTTTATATAGTATATTAATGTATTTTAGCATAATTATAATAAAGAAATAATTCAGCCTTCTGAACTGAGTCAGACATTGTCACTTCTTCCCACTGGGTTTTCCTGCATCCACAACACTGCAGCAGGAGCTGCTGTGTCCCAGGGGTCCCCTGGAGAATGACCCTGCAGAGCAGGAGGCAGAGCTGCCTGGCACACCTTCTGTAGGAGTGGGAAGAGCCCCCTGGCCCAGGCTGTGTTTGTGACACACAAACACAGTCCTGTGGTCAGTCTTTTCCCACAGGGGGGCACAGGAGCTGGTTTTCTCTGTGGGATCAGGCAGAGGAACACTCCACTGCCTTCCTCCGAGAGCTCAGCCCAGGCACCATGAACAGCTTGGTGCTGCTCTTACTCTGCACATTTCTCACCATGGAAAAGAGACATCATAAATGTGTTTAAAAAAAGGATTGCTCTTTAGGAGAATGAGGAGTGGGAATTGCTTCTGTACCTCGTCAGGCAACAAATTTGATTGTTGCTGCGAGGAAGCTGCTTTGCAAAAGCAGAGTGCAGCTGAGAAACACCAAACCACTGGAAAGGCAAGAGGTGTCTCTGAAGGGCCTTTCCTACCCCTGCCAGCACTGGGATTTGGACTGAAAACCTCAGCACTGACAAACTACTCTGCTCCAGTTTGAATGCTTGGTCATGTTTGTGTTAAAACTGATTTGTTAGCCCATTTATCTTTTTTAAGAAAACATTTTTCACATGAATCAGATAAAATCCCAGTGAATGTTATGGCCCCAGAATTGCTGGTGTGTGTTTGGGATTGCTGCTGTGAAAGGACAAAGCAGCAGTGTGGATCTCAGGACACTCTGCGAGCAGGAGGAGTCCCACTCCTGGGCAGTCCTGTAAGGAACAGGCTGGATGAGAGCAAAACATGGGCTATGTTTTACCAAAGTGTTGGTCCTAAGCACAGCACCAAGGACATGGGACCTACAGATCACCCAGTCCAACTGCCTGAACCTTTCAGGGCTCACCAGCTTGAAGGAAATTGTTAAAGGCATTGTCCAAATGCCTTTTAAACACTGACAGGTGGGATGTTGCTGCGGGCCTTTAGCCAAGTAATAATTAGTATTGACTCTATGATTGTAGAAGGTTGAATTATTATTATTATTACTATTATTATTATTATATTGAATTATTATTATATTAAATAGTATATTATTTTAAAAATATTTATAAATATTATACCATATTTATTAAGTAACTTAGTAACTCTTACAGCTAGTTTGATATAGTTTTGACTTAACTGGTCAATTAATCTAAACACTATCTAGTGTTCAATTAAAAAATCACCCTTTGGTAACAAATCTCCATGATACATTCTACATGTGCACAAGAGTAGGTGCAAGTGGAGATAAGAACTGTTTCTCATTATTTTCTTTGATTTTTCTCACAGCTTTCACTGGGAAAATGCCTGGGGAAGTCTGTGCCTGCTCTCTGTGGCCAGAGAGCTGCTGCCACAGTGGGAACTGAGCATCTCTTTGCCACCCTGTTCCACTGCTCAGCCACCCTCTCCCAAATGCAGAAATGCTTCCCAACACCCACTGCACTTCCCAGGATCCACAGCTAAAGGTCACACCTTTCACAGGAGGGTCAGTTATGAACCAGAGTCCTCCGTCCTGCACCACAGGTACTCCACCCCTCGTTCCTCCTCATCCTCTGCAGACTCTAATTAATGCAACTTTCATAACTCCAAGGTTGCTGGTCTCCTCACAGGGACCTGGAGATAGCCTTGCCATTTGTCTAAAACATCACAGCGGTGGTCTGAAAGTTCAGATTAAGAAAGAAAAAAGAAGAAATTGAGATTTTGAAATGTTCCTTAGCTCCACGACTGGCTCAGAGTGTAACCAGCATCAACCCAGGTGTCTTTGGGTGGCCCAGACTGACTTTCTAAGGTGACTTCCCTGACTATTCAACTAAATAATTTGGGGCTTTAATTTCAATGTGATCAGCAGCATTCTAAACACCTCAAATGGTTGCTTATTGCTGTTAATTTTAGAGCATAATTTAAGAAAGAAGAAACTTTTATCATTAATAACTACTACTTTAGGGGAAAGACAGCTGAAATGTACTCTGGAGTATCTCTTTGGTGTTTAATTTCTCTGAAATATGCTGTGGAATTAGAATGCATTAAAAATGCAAATTAGTTCACCTGGAAACAAAATAATTGCCAGTATATTGAGAAAGATGGTACAGACAGGATCTCCTAAATGGAAAAGTCTTCAGGATGAAGTTTTTATATTGGAACAGGAAAGGAGACCTGGAGACACAGACTAAAGCAGCACCTCACTGCTTAACTGAAGAAAAGCATTCTTTTTGTAGATATGGTGTATAAATAAGAGACTTCCTAATATCTGATGTCTCTATTTTCATTGGTGCTTCTTAGGCATCAGTGATCACTTTATGTTTGCTGTATAGAGGAAAAATGCAATTGAAAATGTACAGCAATTATGTTCTAGATGCTTTATTGTTTGTAAAAGTAATTAGAATTCTATACTTGGTCTGATTTAGTTCTGCTAATGACCTAGGTGAATGCTGCTGAATATTTCCAGATAGGCCTATGAATCTGTGAAGTTCATACTTCTTCAGGGACAGTTTGGGAACATAGCACACATCCATCTTGACTGTTTCCCTAATTTAAACAAAAACCCCATTTCAGATCAAGATACTTTCTTGCTTTTGCATAAAATTCAGCTTCTGGTTCCTTTACCGTGTGTGTAACTTACCTGATGAATGTTTCTAATCTGATCAATGAGATATTTATAATTTTTGTCTCTTTTCTAACTGGTTACAACTTCTGGGAGCATCTCAGATACAGCTCCTTGGTTATGAATTCAGTCTGGTATCAGGAAGCAGTTAAGGGGGGGAAGAGGTGGTCCCTGTTACCTCAATAGACAGTTTCTTTTTTTTTTTTAATTTTTTTTTTTTTTTGGTAAATGAGTGAGTTGACTTGCCAGTTTTCATCCATATCCCAGGTAGTTACTGACTCTATCAGGGCACTTTGGATTAATCCAACCTGACAGACATCCTTTGGGCAATTTTTGGGAAGTGCAGCCAAGGCTCAGTAATTAATTGTTCTAAATGCAGAGCAAGCTGTAAACAAATTTTCTTGGCTCCTGCTCCGCAATGAGCATCTCCAAATCTTTAAATTGGATTTTTTTCTGATAATTTTCTTAAGCACAGCTAAATTTTGGCAGCAATCTGCACTCTGATGTCTGGATTTAGATTAGTATCACTTCTGTAACTTTCCTACCAGGACAAGGAAAAGTTTGAGGACTAAGGAGGGTTTGTTCCGGACCTTGAAGTGATGTTCCAAGGGTGGGTGAGATCCTGGAAGTTTTCAGGTCTTTAATACCAGGCTCAAACACTACCCAAATCCAAATACTGCTGTAATGTGGATTTTTTCCTCCTGCCATTAACATGCCTCTGGGCACTTCTTGTACTCACTGCAGTTTTCTCAGTGCCTATCATTGACCATTTGGATCAAGAGAGTGGTTTACTGTGGGGTTTTTTTTGGATTAGCAGGCTGGGAGTCTGAGGCTGCATTAATGTTAATGTCAGCATCTCAGATTTTGGCTTCAGGGCAGTAATTTTTAAACATGAGGAGGAGGAAGGATCGAAGTATTTGAGGCAGCTAAATTCAAACCTCAGGCAGAAGCTGGAGAAATAATCCCATATCTCCAAGTGGCTGTTGGCACCATACCACAAGGTGCCCTCTTATTATCATTTCTATAGGTTTCCACCCTTGTTTTGTTCATCAGCCTCAGCCTTCTGCTACTTCTGGACAAAATCTTTAAGAAAAAAAACCAGATTTTTTTGCTTCCAATTAATGGTAAGCTTCTTGGTTAGCTCTTCCCACAGTTAAGAGCTTTGGAAAAATTTAGCTTCTTTGCATGAGGCTGAATTTCACTTTGGTCCCTGCTGAGGAGGGTCCCTATTGTCCAAGTGTCCATGTGAGAGAGGAAACAGGAGGATGGAAAGCAGGCAGTGGGAGAAGCTCTGATCCATGATTTCCTACAGGAAAGTGATGGCAAGAGCCTCATGAAGCTCCTGTGAGTTCCTCAGGGAGGAGATTTTTTTTCCTCTAACCATTTCATCTCTTGACATGCGAACACAGCTTCCAAATCACAGCCAGCAGTGAATCTCTCATCCAAACCCAGACCTTGTGGCATGCAAACAATCGTGGGAGACACACCAGGGAGGGCAATACAGGCACTCAGGAGGCTGGGAATGTGCTGCTCCATGGTGCTTCACTTGAGCATTACTTGCTGAGATGAAATGGTGATTTTAGTGATTCTACTTCATATAATTTGAAGTGATATAAACAGTTCAGTGCTACCACAGCAGCACACCTGCTGTGATTTGTCTCCATACCAAGACTTCAGCTTGTGTCCCACTGAAACCCAGCACCAGCCCAGAGCAGCAACAAACTCAGCCCTGAACTCTGAATTCACAGAATTCAGAGAATCACTAGATTGGAAAAGACCTTAAAGATCATCAAGTCCAACCCAGCCCTAACACCTCAACTAAACCCTGGCACCCAGTGCCACATCCAGGCTTTGATAAACACATCCAGGGATGGGGACTCCATCACCTCCTCGGGCAGCCATTCCAGAACTTTATCACTCTTCCAGTGAAAAATTTTTTTTCCTAATATCCAACTTATATTTCCCTTGGTGCAGCTTGAGACTGTGTCCTCTGGTTCTGTCAGTGCTGCCTGGAGAAAGAGCCCAGCCCCAGCTGAGCACAGCCACCTTTCAGGAGCTGTGGAGAGTGATAAGGTGACCCCTGAGTCTCCTTTTCTCCAGGCTGAGCACCCCCAGCTCCCTCAGGGGTTCCTCACAGGGTTTGTGTTTCCAGCCCCTCTCCAGCCTCGTTGCCTCATCTGGATGCACTCAAGCATCTCAACGTCCTTCCCAAACAGAGGGGCCAGATCTGGACACAGCACTCAAGGTGTGCCCTCACCAGAGTTCTGAACTCAGAACCTCAACTAAAACTGCTGTAAACTCACTTAACCTCTCCAACTTTTTTCCTAAGAAAGTCCTTTTCATGAGCCTGCTCAGTTATGGTGACTTCCTTTTCCATTCAGCCCGAGGTGATGTTCTGAAGGTTCTTGCACAAGCAATGTCCGCAGTTGTTTTACCTGCTGCAGAGCTGCTCTTCTCTGACTGCCCACACAGGGCTGTTTTCTTGTCCCAGCACTTTTCCAGTTGGACTTAAAAAATGGCAGGAGATGGTTTTTGCACCCATATTTCTGATATCTGGAGAATGCTTTGAAATCTCAGAGAAATTAAAGAAATTCAGTTGGACATTTCCTTTCTAAGATGCTTTAAAAAGATGAGCCCAAGTATTCAGGTCCCTCCAAATTCTGTCTTTTTCTGCTTTTTGAAAATGTAAATATTGAGGTCAGAACAACTTTCTAGTGCTCCTTTCACTGCTGCCAATATTTCTTTTCTGCTAATTTAGCCTCAGAAACCAGAGACCATTCCAGGAGCTCTGACTACATTTCCCTGACTTTTCACAGCAGAGCATTTTGTGGTGGGCTGATTTCAAGGGAATCTGGCACAGCATCTGACCAAAGCTCTCACCTCTCCTCCACCATTCACCATGACCATCTTGTAGGGCTACCTCCAGAGCTGTGCCCCCTCACAATGTATATATGGGTGTAAAACAAACATTTCCAAGCTTGGATGAGGAGCCCCTACGTCTCTAAGCTTTCAGGTGCCCTGGCATTTGGACTCACTCACTCTGTGTCTGCTCTTTCTGTCTGAAGTGTGAGTAGGACCAGGGTCCACCAGGGTGAGAGACCAAGTTGGGATCGTGCACTGACAATGAATTTGCCTCCCACAAAGCCACCACTTCTCTCCCTGGGATGGATTCAGTGCCCTCCTCTGTGTTTCAAGAGGCAAATCTTGTCAACCTTTACAGCTGCCCTCTTTCAGTTGTCCATTGCCAACTTTTGCCATTTTTCCCCACTTTAAAAGGCTTTGGGGATGAGTGCGTTCCAAAAGAATACATATAATAAAATGTGGAATGATGACCCCAGAGCAGCCCATGGAGTGGGAGTGTGGGACCAGACATGCTCAGAGCTCTTCTTGTTTTGGTGCTTTGTTCAGCCAAACAGGGCTTCCCATGCAGATGAGCAACATAATTAACGTGCAAAAATGTCTTCAGAAATACAAAAGGTCATCTGATAAGTGAGTCAAAAGAGGACAATTCATATTCTGTAAGAGTGCAGAACTTGCTGGAGCATCACTTCCAGCTTCCAACGTGCAGGGCAGAAAACATCCTGCAAGAGTGACCCTGCCCTGCACCGAGATGTCACTGCTTAATGTCAGCATGTGCTTCAGAGAGGCACAGAGAGCCAACTGCGACCCTTGGGCAGCAGGAACTCAGCACTTCCATTACTCTGTGGTGCTGCTGTGCCCCTTTCCTGCGGGTCTGACTCAGAGACAGGGGTGAGGCAGCCCTGGGGGGAGGTTACAGCACTGGTGAGTGCTGCCAGGGGAGTTCCCAGCTCTCACTTCATGGAAACCTCAGCTGCAAATGCCAAAAGTGTTTTGTTCTCCAGCACTGCCAGTCCCACCCCGCTCACCAGAAACTGCACTGAGAGCTCTTCCTCTCAGCCTTTCTTTCATCTTGCACCTCCCATACATAAATCCTTTTGGAATCTGCAGCTGGGGAGCAGCAAAAAGCCCGAGCTGGGCTTTGGAGGGAAGGATTTTACAACGGGTGGTAAAAGATAAAGGGGATGGGGGGGGGTGTGTGCACAGATCAAAGGCAAGATCCACACTGCCTGTCTGAGTGCTTTGGGCATTTATCTGCAATGCCTAAACGTGGGCTGGTGCCCAGGATTTTCTGGGGTATCCATGTCTGGTTCAGCAGCAGTGGAAGGGAGCCCAGGGGAGCAGCCCATGTCAAAGGCCAGAGGGGAACAGCAGAGTGTTGTGAATGTAGGCAAACCTGATAGGAAGAGATGATGGTGTCTGACTCAATTCAGAAGGCTGAACAATTTCTTTATTACAGTTATGCTAAAATACATTAATGTACTACATAAAGGAAGATACTAAAAACTACAAACCTACTTGTTCTAACTATATCTCTAACTCACAGTTCATGACTCTGTCTCAAGTGTCCAGCCCCAGGTGGATTGGATTGGCCATCAGGCTCAAACAATCCACCATGATCCAATCAAGCAATCACTCCAAGTAAACAATTCTCCAAAGACATTCCACATGAAAAAAAAAAACCAAAAAGCAGAAATAAAAAATTATTTTCTCTTTCATTTCTCTCTATAGACCTTTATAAAAAATCCTGAGAGAGAGAAAAATGTGCTTACCACAGCAGAGCCTCCAGGAACCATCTGAAGAGCAAGTCGTGGCCAGAAACCTGGCACTTGAAGATACATATAAAGATTTTATGTATTAACCTCATGGAAAGTGGGAAACAACCTCTCCCCTCTTTCAACAGCATTCCCAAGCAAGTGCCTTCAGCAGCAGCTCAGTGATGTTGGGCACCTCTGTGGGAATGGGGACAGGGATGAGGCGAGGCCAGGCAGGTCAGGGTTGGGCTGGGGGCACAGGCAGGGCAGCACCACGAGGACAGCACCAACCCAAAGGACAGTGTCATGCCTCCAGAGCACAGCATGGGCACTGAGATGGTCCTTGCTCAAGCCAGGCATCTCCTACTTTCTTGCAGAGCAGAATTGCTTGGGAACAATCTGACAATAATTAAGAAATGCAAAGTGCTACCAAGAGAACAACACTTATCTGAGTGGTGACGTCTTGCTGTTTGCCTGAAGGATTTTGAAAAAACAAATAAGAACCACATGGGACCCATAAAAACTCATCAATAACAGGTATGTTTTGAAGTGCTGCTCCTACCCAGGTCCATCCATGTTGCGCTTCTTGAGCACCTTCTCAAAAATCCAGCTGGCAAATCCAACATTCATTTCCACTGAATATTGGAGGACTAAAAAGCAGTAACTCTAGCATCTTTAGTGTGGGTGCTTTTGGTGTGAAACTGTGGGTCAGAAGTTCAGCCTGATGCTTTGTCCCAGGATTGAAAGTAAGTGTAACATTTGCAGTTACCAGTGGTAAAGCTTTTGGTGTGTAATACCCAACTGCAAGAGAGTGATTTCCTGTGGAAAGCACAGGAGCCAGCACTTGAAACAGCATCAATATTTTTACCTTTGGACATTCATGTTCTTATTTACAAAGAATGGCCAGTAGTCAAAGAAACAGTGTTTCTTTGAAAACCTGTTAAATACCTGTCAAAACAGTGCTTCTTTGTAAACTTGTTAAAAAAATATGCATTTCTCCATTTTCTGGCAATGTAGCTGTAATAGATTTGCTGTTGTGCATGGATTTCATGAACCAGCTCCAAGCAGGTATTTGGGCAACAAGTTATTGGGCTAAAGAAGAAAGTCCCACTGTGCTGTTTCTCATTTCATCAAATAAAAAGGAACCCACATAATTAATTCCTGAGCTTTTCTCAGAACCATGGTTTGTATCATCAGAGTTTCATCTTAAATGAAGAGATACTTCCATTTCCCAGACCCTCTCACTAACAGGTTTGTGGAGTGCTTTTCACACCTGTGATGTGCTGTATTATCCTCAAATGACAACACCTCTTCCCACACCTGGGCTCTGCCTCTTTGTAAAACCCATTTTAACTGTCTCAAGCAGAAGCACCAAGCAACAAGAACAGCAAGGAGCTGCCACAAACTCTTCCTGTCTGACCAGATCTTCCTTCACTTCCAGGAGCCTGTACGAGACCCACACAAGTGAGAGAGAAGGTGCCCCACAGGTGCCAGGCACATGGGGCTGCCTCCTTGGCAGTGCATGGGGGTGGTTGGGCATTTTGGATCCCCCCAGGGCAGGAGAGGAAGAGGAGTCTGAGTACAGAGCAGCAGACTGGCAGCTTGTCACCTCCCCAGACAGATGAGCCTTACAGCAGCAAGTGCAGAGATGTGCTGCCACATCAGCCACAGCTGAACGTCACTGTCTGTCACCTCCACACTCCTGATTTCTCTGAAATCCTCAAACCATTTTCTTTCCCCCGAAATGCCAGTCAAATGAGTGATTGGAGGAGAGGTGTTGAAGTTGTAGGCAAAACTCCTCGTTCTTCATTAGCTTCCCCCTGGCGAGTTAGACAGACATAACACACCCACGCATCACCAAACAACTTCCACGCAACTCACACAGGTTTTTTTCTAAAGGGAGAAAAAGAAGGAAAAAAGAGGCTATTACATGTTTTACTACTTTAAATACTTGTGAGACATGTAGGTACAAGAATTCTCGTGATGATCCCTCAAGGCAGTAAGAAAAGAAGACAATAACTTTTTTTCTCTATTTAAAAAGAAATATAGAAAATTTTTTCATTAATTCCTAGAACACTGTAAGTCAGAGTAGAGACTACATCCCTGCCTCCCACATGCAATCAGACACAGGAACAATACACTTCATTTAATTGCAGGCAAGGGTGTGAATGTGAAGAGATAAAGCTGTCTGTCATATTGCAGTCCAAATGAATTAAGCCCCTGCAAGCTTTTCTGCCCTCTTAGTCCACAGCTGAAGACCATTCAAGAAGAACCAGTGGTGCCCAGTGACAGGGCCAGAGGCAATGGGGGCAAATGAAAACACAGGTAGTTCCCTCTGAACATCAGGAAACCTGTTTTTGCTGGGGGTGCCTGAGCACTTGCACAGGTTGCCCAGAGCAGGTGTGGAGTCTCCAGCCTTGGGGACACCCAAATGCCATCTGGACATGGTCTTGGGCAACAGCTCCAGGTGGCTCTGCTTGAGCAGAGGGTGAACCAGGTGGCTTCCACCCAACCTCAGCCACTCTGTGAACTCTTGGTCCCGTTTCTTAACTCTAGCAGTCTGTCTATAACATCAACCCTTCATGCATAATGATTAATAAAATTAACATTCCTGAGGGATCAGAGGGATTACCAAAACATTCTGCTAATCTCCTCCAGGAAGAGCTCAGGAAATGTTTTATCTCCTCAAATCACTGATAATTGATGCAATAGAAAAATTCAACAAGCTATCAGAATTTTCCTTGGTGAAAATCAGTTTACCTTCGATTCACCTTTCCTTTTATCCTTGATCAGAAAGAGGGTTTAGTAATTAACATTTTGCTGAGACAGGTTTTTTGTCCTTCACATGTTCATTCAGTATTTCTAGTCAGGAGCACAATAACTAAAAACCAGCTACAGTGGTGGATGAAGTGTGACCATTTCCCCATCTCTGGAGGTTTTCAAAGCCAGGGTGGATGGAGCATAGTGGAAATTGTTCCTGCCAGTGGCAGGAGGCTTGGAACGAGATGATCCTTAAGGTCTCTTCCAACACAAACCATGCTATAATTCTGTGATTCTAAAAAGAAATGCACGAGTGATTTTTGTGTGTATGTTTTGTAGGAAAAGTGTTTGTTTGTGTTGATATTTTCCAGTGTGTGTGGGCTGATCGTTGTGCCTAAAGAGAACATGTTTTCCTGGTATGTTTAGGTGTGCAGTGCTGTATGCTTGGTAGGAAAAACTCAGAGCAATTAATCTGGGAAATTGCTGTGTGTTCCCAAATGTCTTCTCTGCTGCTCTGCCTGGAGAGCAAAGCATCCCATACTCACCTGTGTCTATAAAGTCTCCCAAGGACATTTGTGCATAAAGAAGTTGCATCCTGGCCCCATAAAATAAATGAGTCATTCTTCAGAAACAACATCATCCTACAATGTGGGTAATTCTGGTTTTCATGTCTTTTTGCTGAAGACATACCCCAACTGGGACTGCGGCAGCCAGAGCCAGGCTGGGTAGGAGTGTTAGAGGATGCAAAGTTGGATAAAGTCTGGAAATGTGCAGTGATAATTCTACTCTGAGGCATCTCAAAATTCAGGGCAATCAGAAGAGGCAGAGGAAGGATTTTACAGAATCACAGAATATGCTGAGTTGGAAAGGACCCACAAGGTTCATCAATTCCAGCTCCTGGCTTCACAAAGAACCAAGCCCAAGAGTCACACCACATGCCTGGGAGTATTGTCCAAACACTTCTTGAACTCTGTCAGGCTTGTGACCACCACTGTGGTTCGGAGGGCTGTTACAGCAGCTGGTAAGAAAGAAAGATGTTTTCCACTTAAAAGGGGCTGTGTGAAGCTGAGCATCCAAATGCTCAACAACATGAACACGCTGCTCATTTTGCACCTCACAAAGCTGGAGGGGACCTGCTCAGCAATGGAGTGCATTTTTCCTTTCCTCCCACTACCAGCACTAAAGTTTGCGTTATCCAGGTTACTTAGGTGCTTCATTCAAACAACAATAAGAAAAGAATTCTCTAAGCATCCTGTCATCTCTCGGGACTACATCTGGGAGCCACAAAAAGGCTGCTGCTCCCTTTCCCCCCTGCCTGACAGAAGGGAGCGAACAACAATCCGCCTCTTTCCGCCCGTGCTGCCGCCCTTGAGCGGATCGGAGCGCGCTCGGCTCGCGTCTTGCCGAACAGACCGATCGTACCGCGGAGGAGCGGGACGGGGAGCGGGCCAGATGGCGCTTTTTGCGCTTTTTGCGTGCCCTGCCTGCTGTGAGAGCCTCACCCGGCTGTGCTGCCGCCGGGGCGGGCAGAGCGCTCCGCTCCGCTCCGCTCCTCTCCGCTCCGCCCGCAGCTCCGGCTGCCCCGGCGGCCGCCGCCTCCCGTCCTGCGGGACAGCTCCGGTGGCTCTCGTCCTTCTCTGCGCCTCCAGAGCCGCCTCTCCTCTCTCCGGCAGGCTCTGGGCTTGTGCAGGAGCACACGGGCAGTACGAGCAGGGGTGGAAGCACAACTCTCCATCCCTTGGGTCCTGCTGCCAGCCCCTCCCGAAGAATGGGGGTCCTGAAAGAAATCAACGCCTCTCCCTTAACAGCGATGGAGAGAACGGGTCTGAGATAATTCCCTTTTCCCCTCAGCATCCCCCTCAGCCTATTTTATGGCTTTGAAATGCCCAAGCCCACTGGTATCCAGAGGGATACCACACTTGGTACCCACACCTGGATACCCACTGGTATCCAGAGGGATACCGGTGCAGCCCAACAGCGTTTTATCACCCCGTTTAATCTGGGGCTTCGTGACTCATTCAGTTTGTCAGGTTTATTCAGTCTGCCTTCTCCGTGGGCCCTTGAGGAGCAGCCCTGACTTTGGGAGCACCCCCACGGCTCTACAGAGGGTAACAGGCTCCACAAAGCTCCAAGAGCAAGAAGGGAGAGCCAGGAGAAGGTGTGGAGTGGGAGCTGCTGCTCAGCTGGGGCTGCCAGACAGAAGGATGAGGAACAGGGGTCTGAAAAACAGCCCAGCTGCTCCACACCCAGACATACCTTGTCCTCATCCAGTGTATCCTGAAGGCCAGCTGACCAGGGAGGGGCAGGAGGTGCTGCCTCGCACCTCATGCTGGGGAATCCAGGACACAATCCCTGAATTCCACCTGTGGAATCACCAGGGGAAGGTGATGCAGTGCACACGCAGTGGGTGGGTATGTGGTGTCTTGGACATGTGTGAGTAACAGTGGTGGACAAGCTGATCTGATGAGAAGCAGCAGATTTGCTGTCAAATAAATTTCTTTTTAAAGTTATCTGCTATGCTCTGCATAGCAGAAGCACTGGCCAATGCGATGGCACATTGGCACTGGCCAATGTGATGGCTTCAGAAGGAATTTATAGGGTTTATACTACTTCCAGTGTTCTCCAGGTGCTTAAATGCTCACTTCAATAAGAAGCAACTCTGACACTCATTTTGGTTGGCAACTATTAACAGCTTATAAAGTAGCCTGAGGGCTTTAGTCAGAGTAACGTGCTCTGAAATCCCCTGTAAGACCGAGGTTTGTGCTGCAAAGCTGCGGGAAGCAGAGAAGCTGCACCATTTCTTCTCAGCATCTACCTGCCTCCTTTTTAAAAGTCTCAGGGAAGCTTAATTACCAGAGAACCATGGGTTCTCTGTTTCTTTTTTCCATTCAAATTCCAGATATTGAGTAACCCCTTGGGCCAGCAAGTATGCTTGCACTTTGCAACTGCTGTCTGTTTAATATTCACCCCAGCACCGTGATGGGCAGGTGGAAGGTCCAAGACACGCAGCAGGAGCATCCTGCCTTTATGCACCTGGAAACTTTGGCATCAGGTGAGCAGCTGAGGAGAGAAAAAACATCACAGAACTGCAGCAATTGTGAGAGAGGCTCCATATGCTCCGGTGCCCACCGAAAGAGCCATTTGGCAACACATCAAAATGATTCCTCCCCCTCCTCAAAGGCAGGTCTCCACTCAAACTGTGAAAATACGTGAGCATGGGCTCTGCTTTTCCTCTCTAGTCTGCCTGACAGCAGCACAGGTAGCTTGTGGGGCAGGACATCAGGCTATTAGCACATCTAGAAGGTGATCACATTAATTTTCACCGTGGTCTATGTGACACAGGTTCTTTTGGGTTGGAAACAGCCCTGTTTGGTCCAGCTGTGCCATGCCAGGGAGATGTTGTAGAGGCAGCACCCTGAGCAATGTGAATGGTTTCCAAGCCCGAGCTCCAGAACAGAACCACAGGGGTGCAGTGAAAAGGTGGGACATGTGAAAAGGTGGGACTTTAGGAAGGTGAACCTGACTGGGCATGGTTTAAGCTTTGGGACTGCCCATCCTGGTGTCTTGTGAAGAACCAGGTGATCCAAACATTGAATTGGGCAAGAAGTAGCAGATCTTAGGGCTTTGTGGCACCTCAGCTATTGATTTGGCATCTTGAGCCCAGACACAAGGATATCTTTTTCACCAACAGAGATGCTAATTTTGAAAGGCTGCCCTCCTCTGTACCAGCAACTGAGGCTGGTGGGTCCTGTGCTTAACCAGGATTTGGGGACGGAAGGGCACAAGGAAGAAACACTGACCTCAGGCTGCAGCCCTGAACTGATGAAAAATGCAGCTTCCAACACTTGCACAGACTCAGGACCAGCACTTGCTCAGACTCAGGTGAGCAGCAGGAAGTTTGAAATGATCCTGAGGTGTCCAGCCTCTGCAGCTACCAGTGGGAAGGAACTGAACTGGGCAGAGTGGATATCCCAGCCGTGTGGACTTTGTGTCCTCTCCCAGGATGGCAGTCAGGGCTGGGGAACCTTTTTCCTGCAATTAGAGCTGCAGTAGAATGTTTTCTATCCCTCTCTTTCTCCTTCCTGCAGAGATGACCAGATCTGTGGTAGTGGCTGCCTGGCCACCTTTGGTCTCACCAGAAGCAGGTCAGGCACTAGAAGCTGGGTTAGGAACAGTTTTGTTGGGACTGGCTCCAGCAGAAAACTAAGATATGGCTCCAGTTTTATCTTTCCCCATCTTAGTTCCTGTCAGAGAGCATTGGCAGGGCAGTGCCTGCTCCAAGGATAACCCCTGGAGCTGCACCCAGCCTTTTCTGCTCCCATCCACCAGCAGCAGTGGGGCTTCAGCATCACAGAAGCTGAAATAGAGAACAACAACAATGCTCTGGGAGATCCAGGGAAAGGGCCCATCTGTCTTGCTTTTGAGCATGATTAGGGACAGTATTTGACTTGGCTAGCATGGAAAATGGCACAGAATGGCAATGCTGAGGTTGACAGCCTGGCACTGGTGAGGAAGAGGGAGGAGCAAAGAGATGATGAACTGAAATCGCAGCCTCTCCCCCACTGACCAGAATAAAACCCACAGCTGGACACAGCCCATACACAGGCAAGAAATAAGCCTGGCTGTTCCTGAAATGCTGAAAAGTCCCAGCTCCTGATGCACCCCATCACAGCCTTGTCTCTCCTCCTGCAACCAGAGCTCCATCCTGCTGCTCCTGGACACTTGCCTTTCCCTCATGCCAGGTTAAAATGCTCCCAGCCAGTTTTTATTCTTGCTTCTCTGTAGAAGTGACCTCATTTTCTGTATTTACACCTTTCTTAGTCCATAAGTTACTAGCAATTATTGGACAGTTTTAACCTCATATTGGTTTCTTCTTCAATTTTTAATGGAGGCATTGAATGTTGTCAAGTCGGATTCATTATTGAGTGAATACTTTATATCACCATCAGCAATGAACCATGTGGTGCAATCAAAAACATAAATGTGATTTATTTTAATTATATTTCCTGTAATTTTTTATTCACCAAGTCATTTATCAGCTCCTCTACTTCTTTTGCCAAGGATCAATTTCAAGCTGTAAATCAGTAACAGCATTTGCCTTAGAAATTCTTGGCTCTCCAAATTTGCCTTTTTAAAATACTGGCACAGCCCCAGCTCTTGTCCAGTCTTCTGCAACTTCCTCAGCACCTCGGTGTAACTAGAAATAATGAGGACTTAAAGAGTTTTTTGGCCATGTCCTAAATTCGATGAAATGCTGGCAATGTCATGATTTTCATGCCAGGATGTATCCCAGTGGGGATGCTAATTTTGTCATGGATGTTTCACCCCACTGTTCTTACATGGAGCTTTCATGGTGCCTGTATCATGTTCACCATGACTTTGGTGGAGCCTCAGGGGGATGCTCTACCAGTGATGGTAAAACAAGGGGTCCAAGAGTAAAACATGATGAACAAAGCAGCTCAAACCACTGCTTTGCAAAAATCACTTTGACACTTTGTCAGTCACACCTCACCGCTGCAATCGCTGGAAGGAGTAGTCATTAATTACCTTTGTCAGGTGAAATTTCTTTAATTACCTGCAATTCTACTTGCAGGAAACTCCCACTTTCAGCTGCTGCTGACAGTCCAAAGGGCACACCTCCTAGCAGTAATTTTTTTGAAAAGCCCTGAAAAATTACCAGGGGATGAAGTCATGTGTGCCTCACCTCTGGCTGTGTAGGGCCAGTGCATGTCCTGAGTCACCTGTGACAAGAAGAGAGCCCAACAGACTGGGGATGAAGGAGGAAGGTGGTTAGACAACCTGTCATATAATCCATAGACATTCTTCAATGACCTTTTCTTTCTTCCTTAAAAAGTGAAAGGAACCCAGAGCAGACTGCCCAGAGAGCTGCTGCTCCTTGAGCCCTGACAGCACGTGCTCAGCATGGCGAGGAGACGCTCAGCAGCAGCTGGAATTCAGCACATGCTGCCCTCGCTACCGAGCTCCCATACAGATGTTCATTGGATTGTCAGGGCATTCAGAGGGAACTAAATTAATTGTAAGTGGGAGCAGGTTAGTTAAATCTGTTCTGGAATTATTATATAGCCATTAAACTGCGCACAAAATTCAGTAATAATGGGTAATAACGTTCTTCCTAGGAATCAAATAGAAGCTCAATTTATAATGCTGCTCGGCATTCAAACCAGAGTGCTCCACCTTCCTGGTACATGATAAACATTTCCTAATTAATCCTCACAAAGCCTTGGTGAGGCAGATCTCTTCACACCACTGATTCTGTGTATAAATGGGAACAAGAAGGTACAAGATGCTTCCTTTGAAGCTGTGGTTGCCTGTGTCTTCAAACATGATTTGCATCTCTGGGTACCCACTCAGCATCTGTGTTTGAATAATGAGAGGTTTGTAAAAAGCCTCAGAGCCTGGATCAGATGTCCAGGTCTCTTTGTGCCACTTCCCTGTGCTGAGACCATTGTGGCATGTTTCAGTATGATTCTGCAGTGCAACTTCCAGAATAAAGATATTTTCCCTGCCTGGTCATATTGGATTGCAGGAATGATCTTCAGAATGAAAGCTCATGGTGTTAGGTCTCAAGTATGAGCTGCAGGAATTGTCCAATACAAAAGCTGCTAATTTTGTCAAGATTTAAAAGAACAAATCTTATGACCAACTGGAAGCTGTTTCTTTCCAGAAAATGATTGCATCAGATGTGGCCTGTCAAATAAATGTAAGTGTAATTTACACCAGGGCGGTGGAATACTCATGACTACAGGCAAATTGGAATTACCTAGTGTCACTTCAAAATGATCTCCTGTCTCCCTGTCACTGTTTAAGGCACAGCATGAATAAACAGAGGGTGTAATGAAAGGGAGCTTCACCCCAGCACCCAACTGCAACTAAATTAGGGAATTTCCCCCTGATTTCAGTTTAACTTTTGCCTGCTCACAATGGACATTAACTTGAGTTTGCAGCTGATTCCACACCCTGCACAAGGGCCCTACACAACAGAGACAAAAGAATCTGCAATACTCATCAAAGAGCAAATAAAAATGGCATGGACATGGCTGGGACTGACATGGGGTTGTGCAGACATGATGTTAGGTGTGAAAATGGGGATATAAGGTCCAACATCCAGGTAATCCATGTTTTAAAGTGTTTAAAGTATCACTCTGTGAGCCTAAGAAGTATTCTTCTACTTTCCAGGCACAACCAAGCTTAGCTGAAGTTTCAGCTTGAACATGGAAGCATTTTTTTCAAAGTCATTTTTGGCTAAACAACCCTTGGCACAACAAAATCAGCAGCTCTTAAATGGAACAACTCAACATCAGTGATGGACTGTTCAGAGAAACCAGCACAGCCTTTATATACTCAGTAAAAAAAAAAAGCAGATAAAGAGTTTATTACAATTTTTGATACATCTGAGATGTCACTAATAATATTTTATGTGACAAAGAAAGAAAATGCTCTTTACTAGTTGGAAAGATTGGCCCACGGTTAGGGGGAAGGTCAGAGCCTCTTAGAAGATTACTCCCATCCCACCCATCTTCTCCTTGAATTAATTAACATTAAAAATATGCTTTTACTAGACAAGACATGCCACATAAAAATCTGATTCATTTTAAATCACTTAAAAATTTCTCCTTTGCTTACAATGAGGGCAGGGTTTTATCCAATATTTCTAACAGACTTTTATAAGACAGTATTAAGGAAGATGTCAAGGGCTATCCTATTTCTCTTCTTGCCAAAAGGCAGGATCAACTACATCCATGTCAGTGCTGATGGATGTTTGTCTAACTGGTCCTGAATGGGCTGCAACACTTTAATAGCACCTTGACCTCTGTTTCCATTTTCACCTGACGAGACACAGCAAAAGAAAAACGGCTTTTATTGCCAGCTCTGCCAGGATTTTTGACTGGCTTAAAGGACCAGTGACAATTTTAACATCTGATGTCTCACGATCTAAAGATAGAAATTAATAGTACCCAACCCCAGGGAGCTTTACCATCATTTATTGACATCTTTCCCTTTTATCTCTTCTTGAGATACCTGGCATGGAATCGGGTAGTTCTGATTTCCATCTTGTATTTTTTTCCACCATTTTAGTGGTCTGATTTCAGTGGCTGTCCCAGAACCACGTTAAAACTAATACTTTCTTTTATTTGCAGACCTGTCAGTCCTTCAGTAGGGCAGTATGAAGTGTGTAACTCTAATTCTAGGAGTGAAATGCCAACTACCATAACTAAGTTGGCAATATGGAAAGGCAGGGAGGCAACAGAGCAGTAACAACCACGTGCGATGAAGCCTTAAAGGGGTGGGGAGAGAAGGACAGGTGGGCAAAATAATAAATATTGAAGTCTGGTCCCTGAAGAAGAGAAACTCCATGGTTTGATTATGCTTCCAGAAAGAAATATCACCTGTCATTAACTGCCCTTCACCTGCAACCCAGTGGTCATGGAAACAAAGTGGGGTTTTTGCTTTGGTTTCAAGTCCTGGATTGCATTCCGAAATAGTAAAACACAGCTCCTCATTGAAAGGCAACTCGAAATACACCCCTTGCATCCCCTGAAACTACAGGAAATCTGCCCACAGCTGCTCAAAATACATTAATGTTTTAAAATGGGAAACAACGGGCACGAAGATTAGCATTTACAGCTGGTATTTCTGAACATAAAGGTCTGAGGCAGATGCTCACACATAGCAGCTGGGGAGCAAGAGGCAAGTTTCCCATGCATTCTCTCTCATTTCAGGGTACACCATGCATTAAGCTTTCACAATAAGTTTGTTTAAAAAAAAAACCAAAACAACCTGCTACATAGAATCCAAAAGCAAACAGACACAATTTGCCGTTCCCAAAGTATGTCAGAAAAAGCTTGGTACTTGAAGTCTGCACTTAACCTTTAATCAAAGGTTTTATTTCCCCAAAAAAACCCACTTTGCAGTCTTTACCAGTGAAAGACGAGACAAACCATGTTTCCAGCCAAGCCATGAAATATGTACTGTCATATGTAATCACAAAACCTCCTGATGTTACAGGGTCCCAGCTCTGCACATGGGACAAAGGTGATTAATGCTGGGAGATACCAGCAGTGGCCAGACCAACGTTTCTGTGCCAGAGGACTCCTCTGCACCTTTGGTGCCACCATACAGAGAGTCACTGGGAGGCAGGAGGAACACAGCAGGGCACTGGAGCGAGGATGCCAGGCTGCTGGCAGGAGAAGCCCTTACATGCTACTTGCAGGAAAAACAGCAGCTAAAAGGCTGGGATGGAGAGCCTGCCTAGGGACTGGGACTGTTTCTGGGACATAGGACCCATGGTGATGCATTTTTGGCATCACCTCAGTATCTGTGGCTTTGAACTTCCTCAGGAATTTGGTCAGAATCATTGACACTTAAAATTAGCTTCCTGGGGCAGCAGGAAAGCTTTTTCTGCTCACTGCTGCCTAAAGAATAGGTTCCTGAAGGCATTGTTGTAGTTTTTGTTGAAAGCTGTGTAGATGAGTGGATTAAAAAAGGAATTTGAATAGCCCAGCCATAAAAAAATACTCTTCCAAATGGGTGGGATGTCACATGAGCAGAGTGGGTTGATGAGCTCTGTGATGAAGAAGGGGATCCAGCAGAGCACGAAGACCCCAATAAGGATGCCCACCATGAGGGCAGCTTTCTTTTCCTTCTGCTCTCTCCATGTCTCTCCATCCGTCTGGAACGTAACAGTGGCGTGACGGACAGTGAAGACCATCTGTGGCTGCTGGGCAGCTTCTTTCACCTGCCAAACACAAACACAAGTTGCACCGTATGTACCCCAGTCAGGTGATCCCACACAGCAGGTACAAAGCTCAACAGTGCAAGTGAGGGCCAGGGCTCCAGGGGAAACACAGGCCATGCACATCACACCCTGAGGGTAAGGTGGCTGTATAACCTCTTCTGGGTGATGGAGACTATTTCAAGTGATATTAGAATCTAGAGAGAGTACTGAGGGTACCTAGGGTTGCTTACACAACTGTACAATAAGATTACTTCCCCACTTACAATCTGATCAGCAGAGCAGGCACACACCCACATGCTGTGCACAGAAGTCTGCTTACTTTCTCTAAACCCATTGAGTTGAAGAGTTCTTAGTAGGAGAGGAAAGAAAATTGGCAAACATTTGCTTCTTTCCTGAAAGAAATCTTTACAGTGCAGAGTCACCGTGCTTGGGATGAGCTGACACGATGCAGTCATGATTAGGAAAGATTTCCAAGGACATTCTGCAGCACAAGTGCTTTCTGTCTGGGTAAATTCACAGTGTCCCCAAAGCCACAGCTGGTTGCCAGGGCATTGTCCCCAGCAGACACAACTGCCCATCCATCCACTGTCCCCTCGTGTCCCCAGGGGAGGGACAGTGACCCCTTACTCATGCTGGCGAGCACTGATTCAGCATTCCATGGGGGACATCTGTGAGTCACTGCTCACCCACGTGGAGCTCAGGCTCCAAATACGTCCCAAAGCTGCTTTGCTACACCTTGAGCGCTCACAGCTGGGGGCTCGGAAGGAGCCGACAGACTGGGTTTGCAAGCTTTGCAGTCAGCCTTCCTTTGGAAGACTCCAGGATGCACAGGGCTTTGGTGGATCACTGCTCACTTGCTCACTTTTGGTTTAAGTTTGCCCCACTTCTACAATAGCTTGCCTGCTGCCAGTGCTTGACCCGAGCAAAACACAACCAAGCTGACCTACCTCCACTGCTTCTGGTGTAATGGGGGTGATGGAGTTGCTCTTGCGAGATCCGATTCGAAACTTGGCAGCCCTGTAGATCTTCCAGTACACAAAGAGCACCACGCAGAGGGGCAGGTAGAAAGCCCCAAAGGTGGAGAAGATGGTGTAGGAAGGCTCCTGGCTGACTTGGCACTCTTCACTGTCCTCCGAGTAAGTCTCTCCCCAGCCAAAGAGCAGCGGGGCCAGAGAGATGAAGGCGGAGAGCGCCCAGGTGAGAGCAATCATGATGTTGGAGATGCGGCGCCGGGTGCGGAGCGTGTACTCCAGGTGGCGGGTGATGGACCAGTAGCGGTCGAGGGCAATGGCCGTGACATTCCAGATGCTGGCAGTGCAGCACAGCACATCGAAGGAGATCCACACCTGGCAGAGCGACCGGCCCAGCCGCCACCGCCGCCCGGACAACTCGTGCACCAAGCTGAGGGGCATGACGAGGGCTGCCACCATCACGTCCGAGATGGCCATGGAGGCCACCAGGTTGTGGGGCACCCGGTGGAAACTGCGCACGCGGAGGATGGTGGCCAGCACCAGCCCGTTCCAGAGGAACGTGGCCACCACCAGCATGGCCAACAGGGTGAGAACCAACACGCTGAAGACGGAGAGCTGGGCCTGGCCGCCCCCGGGGCCGGCGGAGGACCCGCTCCCGTTGCCGCCGTCCGGCGTCGTATCGGCGAGGCAGCTGAGGTTGAGCGGGCGCTCCATGCCGGGGCTGCGGGGCTGCTCCGGGCTGCTGCGGGCGCGGCGGCGGCGGGAGGCGCTGCGCCGCCCGCGCCGGGAGCGGGGGAAGCGCCGCCCTACCGCGGGCGCGGGGGGTCCCCGGCCGCCCCGAGCGCCGCCGGGGGCTTC
>QUSF01000003.1:6037343-6097211 GCA_003676055.1 Chloebia gouldiae | reverse complement strand
TGCGCGGCGGGAGCGGGGCGGCTGCGGGGCGGCGCGGAGCGGCTGGAGCGGGGCGGCGCTGGCGGCGCGGAGCGGCTGGAGCGGGCGGAGGAGCGGCGGCCCCTGCGGAGGAGCCGCGGCTGGCGGGGCCGGGGCGGGCAGGTGAGTCCGCGCCGTGCGCGGGTGCGGGCCGGGCAGCCCCGGAGGGACAGGCGCTGCTTAGTCATGTCCGTGCGCGGGTCGGGACCGGCCCCGGGCCGAGCGGGAGGGCGCAGCCGCCGGCCCCTGCCCCAGCCGGCTGTCCCTGCCCGCTGCGTGCCGCCCCTGCCCGCCCCCGGCCCCTGCCCCAGCCCGCTGCCCGCTGTCCTTGCCCTGCGCGCTGCCCGTCCCCTGCCCGCACCGTGCGGGAATCAGCCCCGGCTTTGTCTCGGGGTGGTTTCGCCCCCTCCGGGCGTATTCCGTGCCAGCCGCAGAAAGTTAGCATCCCTGGGAAATTGTCCCTGGGCTCCTCTAAAAATGTGTTAGTGAGGCGCCGCGGGAATTTCCTTGCTCCCAGACAGGCTACAGTCTGCACCCAGGAAACCGGCTAGTAACCCTGGTTATTCTGTGTAGGGGTATTGTGGCAGGGGATTATTTCTTTGCGAACTTCTGTGCTGGCATTTCCTAACTTGTTAGCAATTGTCGGGGCTTTTATTAGAGATAATAATTCACTTGACTGCTCTTATTCGTTGTCTATTTAATAACATTAGCCATTAATGAAATGTGCGAGCATTTCCCCTGTTTTTTAGCACACTAATTGTGATGAGTAGTGGGATTTTGGGCTTCATAGCAGAAGTCAGAATCTAACCCCATCCAGCAGGATTCCCTATGCCCCAGCTCCATGCAGGGATGCCAGCCAGCTCCAGCCCACAAGCCTTGGATGGCATCAAGGCAGGGCTGTGCTGGTGCTGGCCCTGGCACTCTGCTCCTCCAGACAGTCCTGAGATAACAGGTCCAAAGAGCTTTTGGGTCAGACACGTGAGGTGAGAAGCCACAGGCACTAACGTGGGGCTCACCGTTTGCATCTCTTGGGGCCCAAGGAAGGAAGGAAAGACATCTGTGGTAAGATCAAGTGACAATGACATTTGCTGGTGAACTGCAGTTTGAGAGAGTTGGGGAGAAGACACAAACAGAGCTGTTCAGGGAGTACCCCATGCCTTCCATAGCTGTGGTATACGATGGGTAAAGCCAAACTGGTGCTTCCTTCTGCCTCTCCTGAATCTCTCTGGAATGTTTAATGAAAACAGCAAGTAACAATAACAAAGGGTAATGAACAAGATGTTTTCCATTGCTGCTGCTTGTTCCTCCGTGCTACCAAGGGAAATGCAAAGCAGCGTATCCAGAACAGGTCCAGGACCTTGTTCTAGTGGGATGGGATTTTCCCCGTATGAATTCATTCAGTGCTGTGCTACTCATTCTCAGAAGCAGGGATCCTATTGTAGTACTGGAACAAATGTAGCATTAGAGACTATATCATCCTTTTGGAAACAAACTGCCATCTTTTGGGGGGAGAAATTATTATTTTATCTTTTATACACAAGAATACTTACAATTTTGGAATGAGTTTTTACATTTATACAATTTTTACTTACATTATACAATTACATTATACAATAATTACATTATACAATTTTTCCTTACAACTCAAAGGACAAATAGGGTTTGCAGCCTTTCATAAAGCCTCTTGATTTTAAATTCCTGGTTTGTAAGGTGCAAAACATCATTGACTGTCATATTGATCAAAACACTTAGCAGCTCCAAGGCTGAGAGCTTTTTGTGTTGTGGGCTCTTCCCAGAAAAAAACTATGACCCAGAATTAAAACAATTAACCGCAAATTATAACATATGTGCTCCTGAAAATATATTATTATTTTTTGATTCAGGAACAAATAGACAAAGGTTATATTTAAAGAGAAATGGAAATAAAATGTATTAAATGTAAAGAAGTAAAACTAGATTATGTTCTCATGAAAAATCATTAATACTTTCATTATTTTACTTATTCGACTTTAAAAAATATATATTGGCAGATGCTGTAGCTGAATTGGTCAGTTGAGAAGTGAAGGGAAATACAAAATGTAGACAAATATATATATTTATGTATATACAAAAAAAAATATATATATAAATATGTATATGGAACTACAAAGGTCTGCACCTGGGATGGAAAAGACCTGTACAGGTTGGGGACTGATGGGGCAGAGAATTTTATTGCCAGGAGGACCTGATGAGTCTCTAAGACTCATCCTGGAGTTGAAGAATCCTGGCCTATATGAGCAAGATTGTGCCCATCAGGTTTGGGGTTATAACCATTTCCCTCTATCCAACAAACCTGGGAATTTCATGTTTGGGGTTCCTCACCAGGAGAAGTCCAGTCATAGGTAATCAAGGTGATGAGCAGACTCACGTATGATGTGTAAAGGCAAAGAGAACTGAGCTTTTCACTCCTAAAAAGATAAGTTTGAGGGGAAAATCTTACTGCTGTCTCCAGTTACCTCAGGGGTAAAAAAGGGTAAAAGCAAGCTCTCCATAGAGGTGCACAGCGATCAGAGGGGATTCCGTGAGTGAGAATCACAACATCAGCTGCTGACTTGGGGGTGTTGGTTGATGAGGAGCTCAGCATGAGCTGGCAACGTGCACAGGCAGCCCAGAAAGCCACCTGTGTCCTGGGCTGCACCACAGGCTGTGTGACCAGCAGCTGGAGAGAGAATTCTGCCTCTGCTCCAGCTGTGTGGGACCCCACCTGCACTGCTGCACCCACCTCTGGGCCCCCAGCGTGAGAAGGACATGGAGCCGTTGGAGGAATCCAGCAGAGAAGGATCATGAAGATGATCCATGAAGATGATCCAGGCATCTCTGCTGTGAAGGCAGGCTGAGAGAGTGAGGGTTGTTCAGCCTAGAGAAGAGAAAGCTCTGGGGAGGCTATGTAGCACCTTGCAGTACCTAAAGGGGCTTCAAGAGAGCTGGAGAGGGACTTTTTAAAAGGGCATGGAATGATAGAACAAGATGAAAGAACATTAGGATGATGGAGGGTAGGTTTAGATTGGATTAGGCTAGCATTAAATTGGAAGAAATTCCTTCCTGTGAGGGTGGTGAGACACTGGAACAGGTTGCTCAGAGAAGCTGTGGATGCCCCACGCCTGAAAGTGTTCAAGGACAGGTGGGATGGGGCTCTGGTCTAGTGGAAAGTGTCCCTGCCCACAGCAGAGTGGTTAGAACTAGATGATGTCTCAGGTTCTTTTCTGTCTAAATCATTCTGTGATTCTACATTCTAGTTAGAAATTAACAAATAAATACTCACCTGGAGAATGATCTGAAATCACTTAAAGCAGCTGTGAAATCTCCAACCTTAGAAATGTTCAGTATTCATCTGGACATCACTGTGAATGACCTGATCTGACTTTGGAGTTCTTCCCTCTTCAGTGGGGGTTGGACCAGGTGATCTCCAGAGATCCCTTCCAACCTGCATCATTGCACAGTTCTGATCCTGCATTCTTTAGGCATGTTGGCTCAACACACCAGATTCTGGAGGTGACTAAATATTGTTGTTTTTAAGGACAAAATGCTGTTTACTTTAGACAGATTAGTAAGATCATTAATTTTCTCAGAACTGCTGATATTAAGTGAGCAGAAGGCCAAGATCTCTAGTGAGTGGATAGTGCTTGTGGAAGGATCACATGTGTGAAAGTCTCTGAGAAAAAGATCTATGTCACAAAGTCAGGATTATCTCACATCTTCGCTGATGGAGCCAGAGGAATTAAAAGTGACAGGACTTCCCTGGGTTTAGCAGCATCCACTCCAGTAAAGACATTAAATTATGCTTGCTACTAAATGCCATTTATTGGAGGTACCTTCTGATTCAAAATAGGCATCAGATGGTTGGAGGCTAGGAGGGAATTCACAATGTAATCAGTGCCACTGCCTAAATGCACATCCAAGTATTAGCTACTCCTGGGAAAAGGGTGAATGGATTTATGCTGTTAATCTCTATGGAGATCTTTTAAACCTCTGCCCTTATAAGTGGCAGAAAAGGGAGAGGAGAAGGCTCAGGAGGAATTTTTGCTGGGCATGCTCAATGAATCAATGAGAATTGCAGTCTCCAGAGTAGGTGGAGCTGCTAGGTTATACAAGGATTAAAGGAACACATATTCTCACTGTGTATATACACCACTACTGAAAGCTGTGCTCAGTTGCCAGCCAGACTGCTCAGTAAGTGTGCATCCTGTCACAGCAATTTCTAAGCCTCAGGTATTCAGCACTTGAATTTCATTTAGCTTTCAACCAGCCTCAGTCCAGCTTCACACCACATCCAGCCATGCTTTTTGAGCACATTGCAGGCCACCCACTCCCCTCCTATAGCAAAATGGTCAAACATGACCACAGTGAGAATGCACAGACTGAGAGGTTGTTCTCATACCCTCAGAGCCCATCCTCAGCTCTGATGTCACTCTGGTCTTCTGAAACCAGAGCATAGAATCATAGAATGGTTTGGGTTGGAAGGCACATTAAAGATCATTTAGTTCCAACCAAGGCAACCAATGTTCAAAGCATCAAAGCTCAGGCTACAAGCTTGGATCATGATGCCTCACAGCTCATGTAAGCTTTCCACAGCCAAGCAGCTGGCTGCTCTGGGCAGCTCTCAGGTAGAAACTCTCTCTCAAGTGCTGCAGCTGGCTAATAATCACATATTTACTCGAGCTTGGACTTTCTTGAGGTTTTCTCACATGCCAGCCAAGGGCCACAGTTGGAGTTAGCCTTTCTCTCCCAGTAGCATGTAATTACTTACTTCAAAGTAGAACAGTTCTCTGACTGAGAAGCAGAGATGAATCCTGTTGTGTGTCACTAGGAGATTCAGTAGGATAGTGGGAGTACCTTGGAGCCAGAACAAGGGGGACCTGACTGCCCCACACCCCCACAGTGTCCCACTGAAGTGGCCTGTTTACCAACCTGTTTACCTGTTACCTGTTTGCATTCCCTTGGTTTGAATGCTTATGAAGAACTTTGAGAAGTCTCTTGGTCTTGGGAAAGAAATTAAAACAATTAGTTCAAGTCCTGTTGGCTTTTTATTTTTATGACTGGAAAATTTTTCCTCAGGTAAGTCTAATCCAGTTAGGGCATGTAGGAAGCCACCAACTGAATGACTGTCATCCCTTGAAGCCACTTGCTCCCCTCCCAAGTGAGGAAGAGACTTGGGGAAAAAAAGCGGACCTCATGGATTGAAATAGGAACAGTTTAATAATTGAAACAACAATAACAATGATACTACTGCTAGTACTAATGAAAAAAGAGAGAAGAGGGGAATGAAATCCAAGAGACACATGGGATGCACAACACAATTGCTCAACACCTGCTGATGGATGCCCAGCCCAGCCCTGAGCAGCAATCAGTGCCCTCAGCTGACTCCCTCCAGTCTGTACAGTGGGCACAATGGTGTGGAATATCCCTCTGGCCAGTTGGGGTGAGCTGTCCTGGCCGTGCTCCCTCCCAGCTCCTTGTGCACTTGTTTGATGGCAGAGCACAGGAAGCTGACAAGTCCTTAGGGTAAGCACTGCTTAGCAACAACTAAAACATCAGCGTGTTACCAACATTCTCATCCTAAATTCAGAGCACAGCCCTGTACCGGCTACTAAAAAGAAAATTACTGTGTCAAGTCAAAAGCAGGACAATGATTTCAGTGACATAACTAAGGTGTTGTTTCATTCTGCAACAGGAGCAAAGCAGAACAAGAACAAAAGCTGTTCAGCAGAGCAGCCTCTTGCCTTGCCTAGAGCATGGTCCTCTCTAATGTAAAGTCAGTGGTGTCTCAGTGCTTGTGTCTTTTGAATGTGGCCACAATTCCTTTGGCCTAAAGGCAGGATGGACTCTGGTACCTTGCACTGCTGTGTATGTCTCAGTAAATGGACTGCCAGGAGTGCTTATCTGTCTTCTGCCCAGCATGAATTAACTGCTGCTGGAATTAAACCCTTTGTTCTTGCGTAGTGAAAAAAACTGTTCATGGTCAGAGGGCCAGCTGGAATGCAACTTAATAAAGTCTGAGGGCAGCTCCCACATCATTCACTGCCACACTTAAAAGTTCCATTCTGGGTAAAGAAATTAAATGTAAATAATTTTATCTCTTCTTTCATACCTTAAGGGGCATCATTAATCATCTGTGTAATTTCAGGGCAGCCAGCAGAGTTATGCTAGGCATCATATTGGCTTTTAGTCCAAGGTGCTTTGCAGTGAGCAGTTATGACAGTAATGCAATAACTTGGAGCCTGCCTCGGGGGGTCCTGCCCTCATATGGCATCTGCAGTTTTCATTTATTACTCTGGTGGTAGCAAATACTTCACACATACATACACCAGCACCTGTGATCTCTGTTACCCGTGGTCAGTCCCTGAGAAGTAAGACTCTCTCTTGACTCTGGTGGACTTGGTGTCTACAGGTGGCTTATAAACCACAACAGAAAATTATCCATATTTCTGATAAAAAAAAAAAAAGGCTTAAAAATACCAAAATGTATTATGCTTCTGGGAGTACAGGGTATCCTGCAGTCCTGTGAATCATCTAGAATAGCAGTGTCATAGAAAAATAAGAAACTGTGCGTGGGAAGACTAGGTAAATCTAACTTAATACATGAGCTTTGGCAATCAAAGCTGCCAATGCAAGCTGTCAGGACTCTGCCAGGGAGACAGATGGCACGATGACAGCAAATGGATGGGTCTCCAAAACTCAATTACCATTTCAGTTCAGACCCTTTTTCCATATGCCAAGTTGTGGAAGAGCTTTGTTTATCTTGAGCTTTATGCATGGTGACAGATAATTTGCATAGGTGTGAAGCTATAGGGAAGGCTGTTATAGTGTGAGGCTGAACATGAGTTTTTCTGTTTGGTGTTTTCCAGGTTACCTTTCTGCTTCCTTGCAGGTGGCAGGTTTCTGAACCTTTATTTATATAAATCCATGCATAGTCTAGAAATGTTCTTTCGAGCTAAGAGACAATACACTTTAGGACCTCTTTACCACATTAAGAATATAAATCACTCTCAACAGTTTTCTGAGCCAGAAGTTCTTCAACTTTTTTCATATACATACTTTCATTCCTGTTACATTCCCTTGGTCTCCTTGTCAGTGTGTTTCCATGCCCACTGGGCAACCCACTTCCATTGGCTGGAGTACCTTATTCCCAAACCTCCTCTCACTTTAACATCCAGGACTAGTTTTGTTATTGTAATTAGTTGGTGATAGGTGCAAAAATTATCCACTGATGCCATCCTTAAGGGATGTCTTTTCTCCCACTCCAACAGCCTGATTTCCTCATAGACCTTTGTTTGCTGCCTTCTTCCCTGGAGATCCCTGAACAGCCACAGCCACATCCCTACCTGCCAAAGGAAGCACTGGTATAGTTGTACAGCTTTCTCAGCTAGGACACCATCTGAGTGTCTCAGATTCATAGTCACATTATGTTTCTTTCCAGCTGTGGAATATTTTCTTCCTCCTGATTATTCAGTGTAGCTGGATGTTTCCATGCCCCAGCCTATCCAGGTCATGCAGGTCAGCAGAACGGGTCTTAATTTAAATAAGGTAAATTCCCAGTATTTTCAAGCCATACAAGATGGCAGGTCATTAGAGAAAATATGAAAGCTGTGGAATTTTGCTTATTTATATTTCATATCTGTGTTGCTGGGTGAGTGAGAGGTTCATGCAAATGAGAGGAACTATTTACAAGTTTGAAAAAGTCCAGTGGCAGGTTGTGACCACACACTTTCTCTCTGCAGGTAAAATGAATCTGCTCCCATGTCTCTGCAAGAAAAATACTTGTAGATGTGTTCTGTAGGCTGATAAAGAGCTTGCCCCTGGATCATGGGCATGACAGCAAACTTTTCCAGCTATTTGAACAAAGCCAACCATTTTTAATGGCCCCCAAACATCATTTCTCTCATAGAATTTGACAGTATCATGTTAGAAATATCTTGGTTTGGTCCCTTCTACCACACCATGCACCTGATCAAGCAATCTACTTGCTGCTACTGTAAAATTTTCTGAACCCTTGGCATAGAAGGGGTTGTATAAATGTGTCAAAATGTGTCTCTGTTTTTCACAAGGTTTCTTATTAGTATCCTCATTATTTTTAGCAGCCAGTATTCACTGCTATAACAGCAAAATTTTGCCAGACCTTTCTTAATTGTCTAGCACTGCATTTTATTAACAACAGAAGGTTTTTCTTCTGGCTGCTGATCTGTGAGTCAGGGTTGGTAGATTGTAGCTCAGAGATGGTGGCCCAGTGGTGTGTGAGCTGCAGCATCTCCCTGTGCTTCATGCTCAGCTCCCACTTTGGGGACACCATGTGTGACACTGGGAACGTTCTCACACAAGAGCTGGTGGTGGGAAAACCAATCCAGCAAGAGGGGCTGAGGCCAGCATCTCTGAGCCACCCTGGGGTACAGCTGTGTGCCCACCCATGTTTTGTCACACACTGAAGCCACCAGGCTTGGAGGAGGCTGCTGGCATCTGCCACCAGTGAGTTTCTCCTTTCCTTTCAGAGCCATCCCCTCCCTTTCTTCAGGTACCTCTAGGTAGATGGAGTGGATGAGGTAATTCTTGTCCCTGCAGAGATTTGACCTGAGGCAAGGGACCTGCTTGGACTTGGTCAGCTGGTGGCTCCTGTAAGATCATCTTTTGTAGTTAATTTTTCACCTCTTCTCTGGTTATTTTCTGTTTTCAGATTTTGACTGAAGCTTTTTTCCTGATTTTATCAGGATTTGGGTGCAAATTTAGTAAAAGATCTTCCATGTTGACACTACTGAATTATTCAGGGTCTGATAGGAGCACACGTAATGGTGTATGTTCATTAAAGTCATCTGCACAGAAGGTGGCTCATGTAGTTAAAATCAGAATCTCATTTTGGAAATGAAGAAGCCTGTGTTTTTTAAAAGGACTCCTCATCTGACCTGATACAACTTCTGAACTTTTTGGGCAGACTCTCAGTGTCCTTCCTCCTCTCCACATTTCAGCATCTTCATTTTATGCTCCTGTCTCTCCATTCTTTATTTTCCTGAGCACTAGAGTAGTTAATATAAGCAGCTTTTACTACATCACCCCTAGCAACTGACATGGCTAGGGTTATAAATGCAACTGCCTAACCACAACCAAGAATTCAATGGAATAACACCCCAAACCCCACCAACATTTTCTTGTTTTAAAGCCTTCCATCCAACATTCACACACATGACATCTCCTGTCCCTTGCTTTGACTCCTAGCAGTAGTCTCAGTCTTGCAGAGCTGCCCACGCAGACATGTGCTTCCCATCCCTCCAGTTCTGGTATCACTCCAGCCAGTCTGGCTGCAGGTGCTCAGTCCTTCTCCTGCCATCATCCCTTCTGCAGTACGGCCACGTCTTGATGGGAGGCTGCAAGTGGAATCGTGGGCTTGACACGTTGTGAGGAAGTTGCACAAAGCAAATGGTCTCTCCACAGTGCCTGTTCTTCATTTCCAAGAGGTTTTCTGTTTTTATGACAGCTGTGACTGCAAGGAACCATAAATCCTGATGTCCTTGTCCCAGGTAATCCCTCCTGCCCAGTGAGATGCCTGCCCCATTAAACACCACATTGCAGCCTCAGATTAATGACAAGTGTTACAAAAGAGCACCACAGGCCATGGAGAGCCACAGCAGCATCCTAAGGGTGCATCTTGCAAACAATTACCCACAAACAACCAGCTGGACTGTTTTGCAGAGTGAAGTTTACTGTACAGGCTGAGGCTGTGCAAACAGAGTTAGCCATCCATATGCCTAGCATTTATTATAAAAATTTATGGCAGCTGCTTTCTGTGAATGTCAGTGAAATAGGTGAGGAAATAGATTTTCTGAAGCAATCTATGGCTCTAGATGAATCTCTCCCATTCATTCCAAGGAGAATTGTTATTCTGAAATGTAATAAGATTTTTTTATATTAAACTGAGATGTCTAAAATGTAGATATCTAAATCCTGTGGACTGCTTAGTAAATCTCAGAAAGACATCCCTATCTGAAACAAGCTGTCTTTTCTTTAGCTGGATAATAATACTCCTCTACTACCTTTTATATCCTTTATCATTTCAAATGAAGAGACATGCTTTTGCTGTACAAAAGCAAGACCAGTCTCCAAGGTATGTTCAGTAAGCAATCAAGGCACCCTATTATGAGAAATTACTCTCCAAACATTTAATACAGTAAATGATGACATATATCCTTCTGTTCTTGTCAGCCTAAAATGCAAAGAGGGTTGGGCCAACCTCTCTGCGTGTCTCCCTTCCTTTGCACTGAGCCAGAGCAGGGGTCAGCACACAGAACCAGAAAGGGTGTGGAACCTTGTGATGTTTGCCACCTGGGTTATTTATGACTGTGTCAGGTGGCTCCCAGCACGCAGGAGAGTCGCGTGGAAGCTGGGATCTTCTGGGAGGGCAGATCTTCTTGTGGCCTGTGATGGACCTAAATATTTGCATTGATTAGATCCCACTTTGATGCTGTTATTTCATCATTATGAGCACCATGTGAATCATAAATTATGAGCATCTACTATACAGCACAGGATGTGCAGGGTGCTACAGCTTGAGGTGGGCATGTCAGCCTTTGGAATGTAGCCAGTGGATCCTTTTAAAGCTGGACATATTTCAGGAAACCATCCTGATTCATGAGTATTTAATTTCAAGTATGTGCTTTATTCCTATTCAAATGAGCAGAGTTTGAGGATATGCTTAAAGCTAAGAATGGGATTTTTAAGTATCCCTGACTCAGAGGCAAAGCATGGGAAAATTTTCACAAAATTTGAAGGCAAAAAGACTAGACTGTAGAGAAATGTAACTACAGGGAATTCCCCTCCCTTTTAGGAAAAAAGTGTAGAAGTGTATCCAGATATCTGAATGTAGACAGCACTAAGGAAAATACTAAACTACATATTTAGAATTAATTAAATCAATTGACAGCTATCCAGCCACAGAGAAAAATAATGTAATTGTAACTGAGCAGCAAAATGGTTCTGCCTAATAGTTAAACATCAGTGAGCTCCACTGTGTCTAATAAAATGCAGATCTCATTATCTGTTTGTTATGTGCATCGAGAGATAACTGTTCAAGTTGAAAAGTATAAAAATTTGATTTAATTCAGTGACATTTTGGATACAAGAGGGTCAGGTTGGTCTTAGAAGAAATAACAGCTTGGGGCATATGGAAAGGAGTGTAATTGAAGATAAGGCTCTAGCAAGATGAGTGGAAAATGTAATAAGAGTTCAAGGATACATTAAACAAATGCACCCTGGCCCTCACACAGTAATCACCTACGTGTGCCATAAGGCAAACAGCAAATGTAATTGACTCCCTGAAGGAAGATCATTGCAGCTTTGGCGCTTGCTGCCTCATGCCATGATTTCTTCTTCCATTTGCAACACTGACAATTCAGATGTGGGAAGTCCTGGGATCCTGAGGGATTATATAGGGAATAGACCCAGCTTTAAATATACCCAGAGACCTTTTGGTGGCTTTTTCAAAGATTAAGCAGGTATATGTGAGTATCTATCACAGTGTCAAAGATTAAAAATGACCAACACTGACATGAATGTGGCAGAAGCCTCAGTGATGAAGGAGGAGGATGGTGTTTTGATAAGGAGGATAGTGCTTTAAGCAAACAGGGGAAGTAAGAATTTTGGCTGTAATAGGTCAAAATAAAAAGAAACCACTTCTTTATAACCTGGTGTCTTGAAGTGGTTCAATGTAAGCACAGTCTCTTGTGTGTGGTATGGCACTTGTCCTGTTTTCCCAATTCCTGGGCATTTTTAATCATATCTGGCTGGGCTGTAGAGGTATCAGGGATAAGGCAGAGGTGAAAGACCTTATCCAACACGGAAGGAGCCACACTGTGAACTTAAACCTTCCTTGGCCTCAGGCAGTTCACAGAGGAGTTAGACCTGGAGAAAGGAATGGATGTTAGGCTTTCCTGGGTCAGAGATCTATCTGCTCCTATTGCAGGAGGTCTAACATATCACAGAGCACATCCTTCAACTAGCCAAAATATTTGGAGGCTTACAGAGCCTTTATTCCCCTGAAAGCCTCCTGTAAGCCAAAAAAGAGGATTAGAGCCACAACTGGCCTAAGAATCAAAGCAGTTTACCTGCATTTATCCTCACCTGAGGCTCTAATGAGAAAGTCCTGACAGTGACACCTGTTTATCTGAATCCCAACTCCTGCTTAGTACTCAGCAGTTGCAATCAATATAATAGACATATTCTAGATATCAAATCAATAACTTTTCTTTTTGCATTCAAGAGTGGCAGACATCTAGGCACTGAAATAACAAATGTCTTATTTCATAATGTTTCCTGTGTGCCATACTCAATCTGTAATTAATTAAGGCGGCACTGAGGTCCTTTTAAGATTGATCAGCTAAGAACAGCAGTGGATTCATCTCTTGATATCTTCAGATTAGAACTCAATATTACCTTAGCTCAGAGAAGGAGTATTTGGGGTGAAATTTAAGGACAAATTATAAGGAAAACTGACTGCAGGACTGACTGCTTTCTTCTGGCCTTGAGGCTGTTATAAGAATGCTGTCAGAACACATTTTTCAAGAATGCCATTTTAAGTTCTTCATTTCATTTGAAAGTATGTGAGAAATAGAAATCAGGTTCCTTCTACAGAAAAGGAAAGTGGGAGTTCAATCCAGCAACAATAACTAGTTGTGTGCATAGTGCAGTCACATCCATGTCTAAGCAGAGAGCTTCCCAAAGTTGCAGCCACAAACATGTGACAAATACATTCAGTTTCTCAGTTTGTACTGTATCACAGAGAGATAATTTGTCTACCTGTGTCTGCATTTAAAGATGTGCAGGCACCTGTCTTTCAGATGCCCTGAAAATGCTTGTCTAAGCTCCAGCATTTGGGAAGGCCATAAAGCAGAAACGTGCTCCCAGGCTGGGGCAGCGTTTAGGGACAAGCAATGGAATATTCAATTCTGCTCCCAGTGCTCCATGTGGAAGGTTAATCTAAGTGGCTTTCTGGCCTTACACTTTGTAAGCTGGAGGAACTGCTCTGAAGATGATGCAGTTGCTGTGAAAACACGTCAGCAATGAAATGTTTTTCAATAGGTTTTAGCACTGAGACTCTGGTGGCACAGGTGGGCTGGTGTAGCTGCTGCCCTCTGTCTCTGCTCCAGAGTAGGAGCCCTGAGTCACTGCCTGCTCCGAGCCAGCACTGCTGTAACCGAGTCAGGAGAAAGAACCTGTAAAACCAGCCACTGTTCATAGGCTGTCCCACAAAGATCAGCACAGGTCACCCCTGAGACACTGGAGCTCCTCTGTGAGCACAGTGATGTGTCCTCAGGCAAGGGTCTTCTGGCCATTCCTCTTTCTGGATGACTAAAGGGAATATTTAACTATCTGGACAACATAGAGAAAGAAAGAGATGGGATATCAATGTTTTATCAGCACAAATTTAGGATTTTCACTCTACTCAAAAGCACAAAGCCATAAAAGTAATTCTGAGGTCATCTCAGAGCAGTACCCAGGCTCACTCTTCACACTGTTCTGTAATATGCTCTGCAATGCTACCATCTTTAGTTGGCTTTTTCTGCATTTATGTATTAATAATGTAAAAATAAATACAAGTGTTAGTGTTATTTGAATAACAAAAAAAAAAAAGAATTTGGCACAAATAATTTGCTCATTTCTAGAAGAATTAATTTTGGTTACTTCGTGTTTCATTAGCTTTTTTCAAGCCTGCATGAATGAAAGCCCAGGCTCAAAGAAAAATTTGCATTCTCTATTGTTTTACTGATACTAATTTACCCCAATGGAAAGCCTCTAAATGATGTTAATCTTGACAAGCTACAAAGAAGGGCTACAGGGATAATTACTCAGCATATTTCACCAACATTTTTTTCTCAAACTCAGATAATACACAGAAATTGGTAGGTACCTTAGCTGGAGCAGGAGCAAGGACTCCTCTTGAGGTGCAAAGAATGGAGTCTATAAATTATAGTATCACATTTTATTTGTGGCAAATTATTTGTTCTTTCCCAGAGCACTGGGAAGACTTGCATTCTTCTTTCCTGGTGCAATACAATTCAATATTCCTTTCCAATACAATCAGGTCCAAAACTCATTAAGGAAGTGTTATAATGTTTTAATATATATATATATATATATATATATATATATATATATGTGTGTGTGTGTGTGTGTGTGTGTGTGTGTGTGTGTGTGTGTGTATGTAATTATATGTAATTTATATAGAGGTAGTTATTGGCAGTCTGAGGGAAAGACAGAAACAATTTATTTGTAAAGGTGAATGAACCTTTCACATTCCTAAGCAGGTAACAAAGGACTATATCCTCTCTTTTACCACTGTGTCTCACTTCTGACAAAATCATCCTTACATTAAGTTGTGCTAATCAAAATATTTTCCCCTCTGCTCCTTTATGCTCAGTCATAGTAAAGGTAGAACTTGCTACTTGGCACTTGCAAAAAAAAATTGTAACAATTATATTTAAAAAGAAAACTGTCAAGCAGATGACAAGGGATTCTCAGTGCAGTTCTGGAATTAGAAGAGAATCAAAAATGAAACTACCAGTTCCAAGGGAGCCTTTTAGGATTCAGCGTTGCTGTACAGATAATAAGAAAGTTTTTAATTATAAATCATATTTGCCATTGCAAGCAGTCCCACTGAAGGAAAGAGGAAAAATGCATAGACAGCTCAAGCCAAAACAGAGCCCTCTGTGTACCTGTTTTGCACATTTTGATTCTGATAAAAAAGCAGACTTTATTCACGTTAAGAAATGGGAATGGAGATAATGCAGGCAGCATGCCTTTTGAGATTTTCAACAACTTTCCAGGCACACTGAAACCAACATCAGCTTCTGTAAAACACTGCGTACTTTGTGAAAATATATTTTGTTGGAAAAGTAACATCTAGAGAGCCAGCTGCTACCAAACAACTATATATTATTAACAAAGGACTCAGAAAGCCTTCTGCTCACAGGAGTAAAACAAATACACAATTTAATCTAAGCTTCAAATTTAATTAATAAGATAAAAAAATCAAGCTGTTATTTTTTCACAAGCAGTTATGCCTAAATATGATATTGTAGGTGCATATGAATTTTTCATATAATCATTTGTGCACACAAATAAGGCATTTATGTAAGCATGCACAAATCTTGTCAGCTTGGTGGGCTTTCACCTCGTGCAAGCAACACCCAATACAAAATTGAGATCATAGTTCTTCTGGAAATATGCTCCTGAAGTTCTCTGTACAGAGCTCTTGTAGTTTAGAGATCAGAGGAGTGTTTCTGGCACGGATAATGAACTGTTCACATCATTGTGGACTCTGGTGATGACATACACCTGTAAATGGCCTGTGTGACATCAGCTCAGAGCACTCTCAGCTACAGGGACAGCACCAATGGCCTTACCCTGCTCACCCTCTGTGGACACTTTGGAGGCCCTGTGTGGTACCTTGGTTTGGGTTCCTGTGGAAAATGGATTTGTAGAGAGTTCTTAGGGCCTGACAGAAGGCTCACACAGCATACATCGGTAAACTTTGAGATAAGAAATGTTGATTTAGAAATGCTATGCTAGAACACCTCTCATTTGCTGCATCTCTGGCTCAGGAAGAGAGTATTGTCCGACAGGTTCCCACCCCCTGTCTGCCCCCGTGCCCTTCTGGCTTGTGGAGATGGACCTTTGGTGAGCTGATGGTCCCTGGGATGGGCTGGAAGCAGCTTGCAGAGGAGCTGGGCTCTCCCTCCTTCCACTGTCACTCAGCTCATGCAGATGAGCTTTACCTCCTAACCTGACAAATCCATTTGAGGCTAAATACAGGCAAGCACTTTGCTCTACACCTGGGCAGTGAGACCAGCCCAGTGATTTGACTTAGTTCTCTGTGCTGACCTGTGAGCAGAAGCCAGAATTTATTTCTGGCAAATTCAGGGGATGTTTATCTTCTTCAATAACATATTTTTCTTGTTCAAAAACATACTTTTCCCATCTCATTTTATGCTCTTATGGTCTGGAAACAATGTCACACACGTGATACGAAACTGGAACTATAAATTTTTGTTAGAAATAGTCTAATTACTAGAATTTAAATAATCTTTTGACAGGTGACTCATGAAATACATAAGTAAAAAATATGTTCATTAATTTAATTCCACTGCTTATTTAGAAGGTACTTAAGGGAAAAACTTGTGACTCACGGGAGTAGTCTTTTCTTCTGAGAGTGGTCATTTTGAAGACAAAAAAAATTTTGAATAAAGAAAGCTATTTCTGTGTGAGGAGATTAGTAGCACTGCTGATAATACAACAGCCTCTCTGGGCAATCCAGTACTGAGATCTACAGAATTTTGGCTGTGCTGCACAGCTGGTCACCTGCCTGGCATCTGCTCCTGAGTAGGGCAGGATTTTCCAAGTCCTCCTGCTTTCACCAAGCACAGCTCTGGGGCTCTGTCCCGGAGCTGCTCCCAGGGCTTATTCATTTCGGGGAGGGAGGGTGGGATGGTTTCATTCTTCCCTTTTCTATCAAAAGTTCTCTGGTTAAAGAACATCCAGAGGATTTAGGCATCCTGTGGCCATCCCTACCTTGTGCCTCAGCAAAGTTATTTTTACTCCATTCAGCAAGAGGAGGACAGACCCAAAAGTCCATGTCCCACATCCCAGGTTAGGGCAACAACAACTTTCTCTTTGCTATACAGGATCAAATTTATAAAACAGTTTTCTTCTGGTAAACCTATTACAGTTAATTCTTAACCTTCCTCTTTTTCACATTTCATTACACTTCCATACTGTGGATGGAACCACACTTTATTCTTGTCTTTTTATCAGAATTATTATTAATCATTAAAAACAATGATTTACCCTTAAGGATAATTACAATTACCTGTATGAATGGGTACTTTTTATTTGTGAAAAATTGATTTTGCAGTGAATTTCAATGATTTGACACATTAATCCGACCTTCTATTTCAGGAGAATTCTAAAATAGTTGTGATTTAAAATAGCAAATCCATCTCATATTTTTCTGATTTGACTAGCTGAGCAAATGAAGATCCAAGGTGGTCCCACCCCAATGGTGCAATAGCTGCAACTCCAGCTGAAAGTTTGAGAAGGGGCAACGTTATGAGAAATGTGTGCAGGTTGTTTGCATTATGTTTTTTGCCAGTATTAGCATAATTTCAAAACTCCTGTTTTGAAATACTTGTAATCTTGGAGTTGTTCAAAGAACCAAAAATTACGTGATTCTGGAAAACCCAAAGGACAGGAGGGCTGGAGGAACTCATTAGAGTAGCAAAGAAAATAGGCAGAGAAAGGAAATCAAGAGGAGAAACCCTTGGAGGACAAAACTTTGGTTTTCTTTGTCTGGAGCAGGAATATGTCATAGTGTAGGGGCTTAAACATAAGGAAAGTATTCCTGTGGGAAAGGGAAATTTCTCAGTGATCACACTGAGAAAGATGAGTCTAAGTAATGAATGACATCAGGAAGAGGAAAGAACTCAGAGAAGAACGTGGAATAGAAACCTGAGAGCTAGCTATATTTATCAAAGAAAAGAAGTGAAAATGACCAGTGCTGGAAGATGCAGATGATTACAGAGGCAATGAAATCCAACAGGAAAGGAAGCTCAGGAAGCAGTGGTGTTAATGAAATCTGATAGATCAAGGAGAATATGAAATATATTTTGCTGCAGGTGAAGGAAGATTTTGGTCAAAGTGGTTCAGTTTAGTGTGAAGAAGTCAAAATGGATCAAAGACGGAGTGGGAAAGAGTAAAAATTATGGAACTTCAAGAAAGCAAAGGCTGGACATGGCAGCTGGAGAATGGCTATAAAGGAAAGCAGAGCTCAGAGAAGTCTTTTCAATGGCAGTTCAGGACGTATATGGCACAAAAGAAAATTAATCTAAACAAGGATTCTTAGAAAAGATATGAAGTGAGATGAGAATATGAATTGTTAAAAGAAAGGGGAAAATGGGTTTAAAAGCAGATGGTTATTTCTAATTCTTTTCATGCCCCACAACAAAAAGTGTACCATAGAAAAGTTAAGGACTTTTTAGTTTGATTTTCACTTTAAAAAGTAAATTTCACTGGGAGGGTGGGAAAAACAGCAAAACTTTCAACCAAATGTTCTTTGTGAAGTGGAAAAAGAACAGGTGTTAGGTTGGGTATTTCTTACATAGTTAGAATAGAAAGGAGACGATGTCATGTGGAGATCCAGGAGACTTGGGTGAAGCCTTTAAAGTAAACAAATTACTTGTAAACCAATTGATGGTTTCTACCATGGTTTCAAGAATAACATAGGTAAGAAAAATAGTTTCCTCCTGGGGAAGTGAGACAGGCCTTGCAGGTAGGAGGGTAACAGTAAGTGCCCTGTATTTTTATTTCACTAAGTCTTGCAATGCCATCTCTTAACATTGCTCCGAGTGTGGGAGAGAGTCATTGTCCACATCAAAGTATTACGAGAAGGTTCAAAACTCCTTTGGAAAGCTGAGTCCTTATTATATAGATAGAATGATATATTATCTAATATTTGTATTTTAAGCATCCTTGTCAATGCAGCAATGTTTAAAATATATGACATGAAGCAGGCTCTGAAAGTGGTCGTTTCTTTCTATCACTATAGAAAGTGATAATCAGTGTTTTCTGTTATCTAGAATAGTTTAGGTAACATATATCCCCCTCTAGATGGGAACGCTTCACTATCAATGTAGATGGATGCTTTGCAGTTTCTGAGGGAAAATACTTTATTTCGGTGGGGCTCGATGAGCTTATAGGTCTTTTCCCACCTTAGCGGTTGTACGCTATGATTTGGGGGGCAGTCGGTACGTTCACACACGAGCTGGCTGGTGGAACAGACCCAGCTATTGGCTGGCGCTGCCGGCTGAGGGGCCCCGCCGCCATCGCCCGCGTCCCCTCACGGCGGGGCCGAGGGGCGGGGCCTGAGGGGGCGGGGCCTGGACGCCCCGGGGGCGTGGCCAAGGGCGGCTGCCTTCCCTCCCTCCGCCAATGGGCGGGGCCGGGTATCCCCGCTGCCCGCCTCTGTCGTTCGGGGCGAGTCCATTGCATCCCGCGCGGGGGGAGCTCTGGACACGGATGCTGCCTACCGGTCCGGTTCGGGGAAAGAAGGAGGAGCAGGGATAGCGCCTGTGGATCAGAGGCGGGCGCGGCCCTGCAGCAGCCGTGCTGGCTGATCGGGCGGGGGGAGCCGCTTTGCGGGGGAGGCTCTCCCCTCCCCCTTCCACCCCCCCTGCGTCCCGGCGGGGGATGGTGTGTCCCGCAGCGCGCGCCTTGCTCGCGCGGTTCGGCGGCTCTGCGGGGGGAGGGGGACGGGAGAGACCCGGGCCCCGGCGGGTTTTGCACGGTGAGCGCGGGGAATAGAGGGCAGGGGGGGAGCGCCCGCTGCTGCCGTCCGGGACCATGTTGGCGGACGACGAGGAGGAGCTGAAAGTCCCGGAGGAGATGTTCAAAGACGTCAAGTTCTTCGTGGTGGGAGACATCGACCCCAAGGTACCGGGTCATCCCTTCGGATCATTCCCGCCTTCCCTTTCGTCTCCCCCCCCCATTCACGATGTTGGGGGCACAGTGGAACCGTCCGGCTACCGCGCGCGGGCTCGAGGCTCGCGCCGCCTCACGGGGAAAGGGCGGGAGCGGGGGGAGCGCGCGCCTGAGGGACCGTGAGGGATGGCTGGGTGGGGGGGAGGGGAGGCGGCCGGTCCGGATCCCGGCCCCGATCCCGGCTCCGATCCCGGCTGTGCCCGCGGGAAGCGCCGCTGTGCCGCCGCCATGGGAGCGGCGGCCCCGCCGCGCAGGCCCCGCCGGAGCCGCCTGAGCGGAGGAGGAGCGGGCGGAGGGACTTCCTGTGCCGGGCCGGGCCGGGCCGGGCGGGCAGCGGGGGCACTGCCCGCCGCTCCTCCCGATTCGAGCGCTCCGCAGGCCCGGCCCCTCCCAGTGCCCGGTTCCGTACGGGTGCACAGGGACAGGCCGTGGGGAAGGTCCGTCACGGCGGGCCGGACTGGCTGTTCCCTCCCACACAGACCTTCCCGCCTTGGCGCGGCCCCGGTACCGCCCCGCTTTAGGCCAGGGGCCGCCCGCCCCTCTGGCCGTGCCCTGCGGTAGTGCCCTGGGTAATGCAGGTGGCCTGGCCCTGAGTAACACCCGTGGTGGGCGAAGATGGTTGAAACAAAGTTTTGTGGCTTGTCCAATTAGACAGATGTTTGAAATGCACCCCGCGGAGCTTTAGGACAGCAGCTTCCTGCAAGCAGGTTACTGCATGCTTCACGCTGAAGTTAAAGTCTTTGCCTCTCTGGTCGTTGCTGTAGTAAAGTCTTAGTTCAGCGTTGGTTTCCTTTAGCATCCTGTCCTGGCACTCACTGGCTGTGTCCTGGAGACACAGGCACTGGCCTCTTCAGGTGGTTTTCATTCCTATTGTGCTAAAATAAATACAGTCTAGGAAGAATACAGTTAACAGGAAGAAAACTTCTTTAGGCAGGTTTCTAGATATCAAATTTAGTTCTTTAGGCATTAGGTCGTTAGAGATAAAATTTTTAATAGTGGCTTAGCAGTCAAATAACAGATTCCTGTACTTATCAAAAAACCCTACAGCAGCAGTTAGTATTAGGTGTATGAGGACGAGTGCAAAAATCCTGTAGCACTCCTGTACATCATTTGTCATTGGAGTAGTGTCTTGAAAAGCCTGTTTTAGTCATGTGTTGACATGGGAGGACAATTAGCAGAGTTCCCATAGAGCAAATAGACAAGCATTCTCTTAAATTGGTTTTCTTTCTCATGTTAAATTTTATTGTTCTTTGCAGTCAGAGTCATTGTCACGGAGCTTTGATTTGCTCCAAATTTGGTGCATTGAGTTTTCCTCTGCCTGGCTTGGGAGGCAGAGCCCGGTCAGAGTGAGGAGGTGAGCTGGGCTGGGCTGAACTCAGCTGAGCTCGGGGCCAGCTCCTGGGAGGACTCTGTACCACCTTAAGCCCGGCTGGCAACTAAGCACAGCACAGCTGCTCTCTCACCCCCACCCCTGTGCAGTGTAATGGGGAGGAGAGTCAAAAATTAAAATTACAGGTTGAGATATAAAAGCAGTTTAATAATTGAAAACCAGGTAATGGTAAATAATTGAACACAATGGTAATGGTAAATAGTAATGCTAAGAAAAAGGGAAATAAAGGAAACCCCAAGCAAGTAAGGCACAATACAATTGCTCACCGTGCACTGACTGATGCCAGACTTCATTCCTGACCCCAGATCAGCCCTTCTTATGGGTAACTCCCCCAGTTTATATACTGGGCATGACATGCTTTGGTGTGGAATATCCCCTCGGCCAGTTTGGGTCACCTGTCCAGGCTGTGCTCCCTCCCAGCCTTTTTTGTAACTCCTTACTGGCAGAACATAACACAAAAAAAAGTAGTCCTTAGGATAAACACAACTTAGGAAAAACCAAAACATCAGTGTGTTACCAACATTATTCCCACTCTGAATCCAAAACAGAACCGTAGCAGCTACTGAGAATAAATTAACTTCATCCTTGCTGAGACCAGGACACCCTCCTGTGGGTGTCCTCTGTGCTACCCTGGGGCACCTGAGTATGAGGAGCATTTATCAGGTGTGTTTTGAGCCAAGACAGAATACAGGAATTGTAAACCAAACTCAAACAGTTCTTAGAGTGAAATTTGTCCCATGACTGATATAAAAATTACAAATATCTTTGGCACTTTTTACTGCTTCACATACTGGTGGATGCCAGCATGATTTTGTAGAGAATTTCCTCCTTCATCTTCTGGGAAGGAGCACACTTTGATCAGCTTGAATTTCTAAATAGTTTCACAGAAAACCAGTTACTGTAATAAATATTAAGACAGACCTAGCACAAGTGAGTATGCTAATCAAGACAGATTCAAGAGCAAGAGGAAAAAAAGTAATTTTTTTCAGGTGAATAACTGCATGCCTACTGCCTATTAAAGCATGTACAGCATAAATTGGAAGGGGAGCAAAAGTCTGGACTTGTGCCAAGGTGTTCTCTGGCAAATGAAGGCGAGTTAGGCTGGCTCTCAACTTCCAACCCATTCCACTCCACTGGGTGCATTTTGCTCCTCACACCTTACTGAGCGTGATGAGTAGATGTCAGCTTCTCTTTTTCTTTTAATAAATGCTCTTTCTGCTTTTCTCAGACATAAAAACCCAAACCATCATGTTTTGGAAACGCCAGTTAAAATCAATATTTCCTTCAGAAAGAGATAAAAAGTAATGCAGCACAGCACAAGGTCTTTTAACAGGATACTTGGGGTTTGGCTATCTTGTTTAGTTAATTCTTATATGCCCATTGCTTTACTTCTTAATTTTGAACTATTTCACTTGTTTCTTCCAACACAGATTTTAGTGGGAGAGAAAGATAAAATTTTTATTCCTCCCCTTGCAAAAAAAAAAAATTAATTTATTGGATATAAACCAATACTTAAAATGCAGGATTTTTGCAGTGTTCATATTAAGGCTTTTCAGCATTATGTTTTCTAGTTACAAGTATATGGTTGATATCAATGTAAGTTCTTTAATTGTGCCAATACAACTTTTCAGTCCAGGCACTAGTTAATCTGAAGAAGTTGTGTATTCTGAGAGGAGTTTTGAAGTTGACTTGACCTAAATTAAGACGAGTCTTTTTTCATGACACATAAAATAAGTGCATTATTATGTATCATATTTATAGTGCTTAAACTACATGAAACTAGTGTAACTTTTTGTATAAGCAGATGCTTTGCACAAGTTCTGTAATGCAACGTTATTTTGATATTAAAAATATACTTTTAGCACATTATTCATAGGTACTTTGTGATGCTGTCAGATTTGGGCTCTCAGTTCATAACGTTCACTCCTTTTTTTAGCCTTCCCCTGAATGAGCAGTCCAATGGGATTGTAACTCAGGGAGAGCTGTGTGAGACAAGGAGCTCGTGTGCTGGGACTGTTCTTAAATACCTTCTGTTTTCAAAGTGCTTTATTTGGATTTAACTTCTCCTTTTGGAATGATAGCATCCTGTGTTTCTTTATGGTTAACTGGATTTCATGAAGGAAGGTGTATCATGATTTAGGGGATTGGTGTACAAAATGGAAGTGTTCATTCCTGTTTCTGGCCCTGGTGAGAAGACCAGCAAGCTCATGATCAATTTTCTTGGTTATTCTAGAGTAGTTCTTTTGGCAATATTCATCCATTGCAGAAAAAAAAAGTTAACTTTTATTTTCTTAAATGGAGTTTAAAAGTTTGGTACTTCTGTCCGGAAGTGCCTCCTCAGTAAGTGGTGATGTTTCTATCCCTGTTTTTTCTGCTTGGCAGAAATGCTTTATAAAATGGCTTGATGCTGTGTTTTGAGAGTCTCCTTTTCAGTATTTCTTTGTCCTGGTGAGTGTACAGGGTAGGGAATAATTGCTTAAGGAACAATTAATTAATTAATACTTTGTTTGATGAATGCATTGCCTTGCTCTCTGCTATTCATTGTTGTGGGCAGGGCATTCTGTTTCGAAGGGAATATCCCCAGCAGGTTTGCAGGGGCAGACATCTGTCCCTGGCAGGTTTTGGAAGATGAAAGTCTTACCAGTTTTGTTCTAAATCATTATTTTTGAATAATAAAAGGGAAATGAAACAGTAATTGTAAATGGCATTTTTAACTTCTGAACTCTTTTAGACCATAATGTTTTAAAACATTTTTATCTTCCCTCTACACACCACTACCTTGTCTGTTACCTTCTTGGTTTAAATGAAAGTCCTTTTTGGGGCACAGGGATCTTCATCACACAGATTTCTACAGCAGAGCTGGGAGAACACTGAACTCTTGAAGCAGAATCTGCTATTTGGGCCTTGCAAATTGGGAGTGTGATGTGCTTTGGTAGTTGGGAGTTGTTTTGCATTCTCAGGGCAGAGCAGTGGAGTGAGGCACTGCAGTTCCAGCTTCTGAAGGTACTAACTTAGGGAGCATGAGTCCTACTTTTTTTTTTTTTCCTTCTGTATTTCACAAAATCACTTAGTCCTTAGAATTCAACCTCTTATTTTAAAGTATATTCAAACACTTCCAGAGCTACCCTATGCAAAAACAAACACTTAGAAGAGCTTTCCTTCCCTGCATGAAGGAAAATAGTTTTAATACATTTTTTTGAGGAATTCATGTTCTGGAAAAACCTTGCCAGTTCCCCAATTCCTACCCCATCATCAGTTATTTTGGAAAGTAGCTCTTCAGATGCAATGATGCAAGTATTGAAGAGGTGTAAACCTTTGGAAGGCAGGTTTTTAAATGTGTTTGGTAGCTTTAGGAAAAGTTCTGGCCACCTACAGGAGGACAGCCAAGAGAGAAGGTCGTATTCATTCATCCATCCTGTGTTATTGTCTTTTTTCTCAAAAGTTGCTAAAAATTGTTGATTTCTGCCTGTCTTCTTTTGACTTTAGGTTATCCAACTTCTGAAAGCTGGGAAAGCAAAGGAAGTTTCTTACAATGCACTGGCCTCCCATATTATTTCAGAAGATGGGGACAATCCAGAAGTTGGAGAATCTCGAGAAGTTTTTGATCTCCCTGTGGTGAAGGTGAGTGACTTATGCATGATATTATCAAAGTATTTAGTATTATGAAGCATAGATGCTTCATTCTTGTAGCAAAATATTCATCTTTGGCTGGTGACCAAATGAAACATGTCTTTAAAAACCTTACATTTTTGTAACACAACTTTTATCCTGTCTTGCAGACTTGTGTTACAGTTCTGTTCTCTCCTTCTGCTTGTTGCTCTGTATCTATCAGTGGTGGGGGATTTTTTTAGTGTTCTGCTTTGGCTTTTTTTTCAGATTTTTCTTTCAGTCATCTGTGAGATGATGTCCTGTTAGTTCTACTTTAGAACTATTTCTTAAGGAAAGGTTCTTACAAGCTTTTGGCAGTGGAAAGCCTCAATTTAGAATAAGTATTAGATTGCTGAAGGTTTTTTTAAAACACACAAAATTGGCAAAGTGTAAAATGATTTTGTTGATTTTGCATATATGTACTCTGCTAATTATGGACTATAGGAACTTGTAGAAAATGAGGGTTTTTTTTCCTCCTTATTTCAGTTTTTAAGGGTTTTTTTAGTCTTTTTCTTTCGTTCTTACACTGGAATGACGAGTATTGTTACTATCTTCCAATAGCAGGATATTTTTCAGTGAAAAACTCTGGACTTCATCTTTGAATACATGAACTTGTCACTCTGGAAGTACTGAGAGAGATTGGAAGAAATAACACTAGAATTTTGTTACTAATACCTTTGACTACATGATTTTGGGTTATTTTATCCATATGGGTACAGGTGGCAGTAGAGAATTTTGATAGGTTTTGTCATGAGAGTGCACCTGACGGTGTAGAACTGTGAATTAACTCTAAAAAATTAAATGCTTGGCTGGGGACCTTACTGGGTGTGCTGGTTAATTTTTAGTTCCTTTCTCTGAAGTGGTTTTTGGTGTAATTTTAACTTCATAAACAAGGAAATGCTGCCATTTTCATGAGAAGGAAGGACATCAGCATTGTAGAGAGCACTTCCTGCTTTCTAATGCCACTTAAATAATTTAATTTGCTTCATAACTGCCAACTCATTTGCTGGAGGAGAGCAAATCTTTCACTAATGTCACTTGGCTTGACCTGAAAACATCACAGCATGAGCTATAATCAAGATGATCAGACTAAGTATTAAAGGGACTGGGAAGTCAGAGGCACCAAAGTGGCTGGTTATATGGAAAAAGGAAGATTAAAAACTGAAGGGAGGAAAAGATCCTTTTTTTCTTTTCCTTAGGATTGAGGAGTTAGAAGTTAAGTAGTTGCAACTATTTTTTGTATTATGCTTTATAAGGGAAGGAGAATAACAAAAACTGGGACACCATAACCATAGTTGCCACAATATATTCTTTTGTTTGTCTTTTGAGGAAAAGTAATTCCATACTGAATGAGATGTCACTCTTTGCCCATTCTTCCTTACCTACTGCACTGGGACCAGTGTCCTACATCTCCTCCATTCACTGCCACCACCCTGTGTCCCTTTGAGCCCTTCTGTCCCAGAACACTGTCGGAGAGGGGCCATCCCTGCTCAGCAGCCAGCACTGTTCTGTCTTTAGAAAACTCATTCTGTGTAAGGCTATGGTTCTTCACTCCTTGGAGATAAGTGTAGGATTAGACTTAGATAGACTTCCAAAGCTAGGAGGTGTGTATTAAAACTAGCTATAGCATGAACTTGGAAGCTAATTCTTATTTTGTGCATGTAGACCAAGGATTTTAACGTCTGGCGGTTTCTGTTTTTTTCAGCCTTCCTGGGTGATCTTGTCTGTTCGCTGTGGAGCTCTTCTGCCGTATCCTTTTAAGTCCAAAATTCTAGAAAATATTTTAAAATGGATACCACTGAAGGATTCAAGACTGTTTCAAATATGTACTGCTTAAACTTCTAAAGTGGTCTCTTGTGTTTTACTTGCCAAGGCTGCAGTGTGCTTGGAGCTTCTTTTTCTTCTGTTTTCCTGTCCCTTTGCCTATTTTATGGTTCATAGGCACTTACAGGACATCTATTATCAAATAGAAAACAAGACGTGGTAGATGCAAGAATCCAGGTGTTCATACTGGGAATTCAGGCCTTAATGTGCTTCAGAGATTCAGAATTCCTGTTTTATACCCAGTACTTTAAGTGTGAGCCCTTGCAACTTGCTGTGTTTCTCTGCTGTGGTCTAGGCTAGTCATTTTGGTCATTTATGTCTGGACATAATAAATGTATTTATTGTGCTTTCATCATAAGGATGAGTGTTTAGTTGTTTATGTTACATGTCTCTAAACCTTCTCCCTGTTCATGAAGAGTGTTCACAAAAAAAAAAAAAGCTTGGTATTAGCTACATTTTCAGGCTTAAATAACTTGACATTTCATTATTGATGTTCTTTCATATGAAGAAGTTGCACTATTAAAAAAATTTTCTTCCATCTGCAACTAGGGTTTCTTAAAAGGGTACTCTAAGAGCTGACATTATTGGATACCCAGAAGAGAAATAAACAGATGAAACAACAGAATGGTGCAGTCCATAACTGAATTGTAGCTATAAATGTGGGAATGGAGCTCTCAATGGCTATTGCTCAGGAAGTCTTTATTGTGGGAACATTGGAATGGCCAAATGAAAAGGCCAGGTCTCAGTGGTGACTTGTTCTTCAGTTGCATGGAAGAAGGAAGTTTTGTACATCTGTGAGCAATAAATGTGTCCTTGGACCTTTGACCATCTAGCACTTCATGTCCTTAGTACATGGTGGGTTTAGGTTTTACTCTGAGCCTTATTGTGCTCACTAAAATGGGTTGTTAAGTCTTTACTTCATTTTATCCTGTTTCAGGCTCTTTATGACTTCTAGTGCAGTGACATCTGGCCTTTTATAAGGATTTAGGTACTGCCATAATGAAAAAAAATACCGTCGATAGGAATAGCTTAGTTTTTCCAGCTGATTGCTTTTGGACCCAGTTTTAGGCAGAAGTTTGAGATTCTGCATTTTTGTCTTTTGTTTATGTTGTAATTTGGTATTGCTCAAAGTGGTCATTGAATTTCTGAAGAACCAAGTCCTTGAAACATCTTGTGTCAGTTAGACATATGGATCTAATAAGAGCCTTAAGGATTTTATGTTGCCTTACCAATTCTGGTGCTTATTTGATGGGCATTTGCCTGTCAGTTGCTAAAGGTAAAGTTTAATATAGAAAGATGTAATACAATGTAAAAGCACAGTAATTTTGTCTGTTTGTGGAAGTTGTTTTCACCAGAGGGAACTTAAGACAGCAGAGTGTTCTCCTGTGCTCTGTTCACTGATGTGTGCAAAGTCTGACTAACCTGTAGTGGAAGGGAAGTAGCAGTAAAATGAATCTGGAAGCAGACTCTGTGAAGAAGGAAAAAGAGTTTCATGTGTAAAAACTGTGGCTCTTAGGCCATAAAGAGGGCTGGCATTTTCTTTTGCAGCAAAAGGAACAGTGAGGAGGGTGTAGTTTCCAATGGTCTTGTATAGATAAAAGAGAGTCAGAGCACTTCTGAGCTTTTGTTGATGGCAGGAAGAAAAGTGAGTTTTTCTGTATTCCCTTTATTTTGTTTTATGTTATGCTGCTTGTAACTTTTAAAAAAGAGTCTCTCTCACTCCTGCTCTTTAGAGAGTGCAAGCTCCAGGCAAACTGATAGACCTCTTAAAAGTTAAATACTGACTGTGCTTTATCTGCTATCAGTAGGTACTCTACAGGGAGTAGACACATGTACACTTTTGAAAGATCTAGTACTGAATTTGCACATTGGATGAAATGGAGAACAATTTAGGATCTTCATCAGGCGAACTTCTTGAGGTATTCTGGGTTATGGCAGTAATTTATTCTTAAATTTCAAAATGCTCTCGGTTTTGTCATCAGCTTACTGTGTGCTGCCTCTTCTGGGCTTCAAAACATGTATGTTGCTGGTGCACCTGGGGAAAATAATTTGGTTTCATTTAAAAAATCCCAGTGTCTGCATGTTACACAATGTACACTTGTTTCTGTAGTCGTTTTTTTCTGACAAATGTGCATGGGTCTTAAACACAAGATCATATGAAAGTGTGGAAAAGAGGGGCAAGTTGCAGAAGTCTGGTCCGTCTGTCTTTCCCAGGTCAGTTCTGGTTTAGAGTGTTGCCAAAATTGATCATAATATTGCAGGTGTCCTGATTCAGTTTGTACATCACATTTTTTTTCTCAATGCATAAACTTTAATTGCAAACAGACAATGTACTTGCAAAGATGAAAGTTTTTGAATGGTCAGAAACTTGGTATTATCTGAGAAGTACTTTGTAGACTGTTGAGTTTCCTGAGGGACATTAAAGGAAATTAATCTAATTATTTTGCATCCTTGACACCTGCTTTCCAGTGTAAATGGCTTTTCTCCAGAGTCATGTCAGATCTTTTTTGGAGTCACTGCTTGTCTCTCTCAGGTAAGAAGTGAACCATATTTCTACTCCAATGTGCATTATATGTGGGATGTTTGCTTTTTTTGAGGAGAGATACCAGTTTTTCTGTTGTACTATGACTTTTTTTCCCATATTTGTTTTCTCTGTCTCCGTGCAAGTTAAAATTACTCTTTGGTGGTTTTTCTTGTTGTGTGTCTTTGTCACCCTTGTTTCTCTCTTACTTTCTTGCTAATTTGGTATTTAAAAGTTACAGGTAATACATTAGCCAGCCTTTTAAATGGTGTGCTGTGGATTACTAAAATTCTTCCAGCTGAAGACAGCTGGGTGCACAGAGCTAAAAGGATTTTCTGCCTTCCTTTTAGGTTTCATCTGAAGACCGAAATACGCTGTGGGCTTTGATTACTTTTTATGGAGGGAATTGCCAGCTGAGCCTCAATAAGAAATGTACTCACTTGATTGTGCCTGAGCCAAAGGGGGTAAGAGTTTATTACATGTACAATTCTTCTTGTAGCTCTCATTTGCTTTCAAATAGTCAAAAATTTTCCATATGCCTGAAGTTAGAATTCTTAATGCTGTTGATTAACAACTAAATTCAGCAAAATTAGGCACTGCAGCTATTCAGTTTGCGCTTATTTTCTGCAGGACTTTAAGCTTGATTAATTTAAAAAAAGTCCAATTTCACACTGGTATTTGAATTCCAGTTTGAATAAAGAATTTTATTCTTTATCTTGTTTGTCTTAGCCTAATTTTGATATGTCACAGTCATTAGTGATTGTGATTATATTATAATCAGATGCAGAATCAGTGAAGAAAAACAAAGGATAGAATTGAAATATTGAAGAATAAAACATGGGCTGGCACTGGGAGAAGAGAAAGTGTGGCTATGGGAAAGGAATGCTTTTCCTTCTTTAAGATATAGGAACCTTTGTAGGGCTGGGTTCTTTCTGGTAATGTGTGTGTGTGTTGGTTTTTGATTTTGTGGGTTTTTTTATTAAGTGTATGATATTTCTTCTGTGGATTGCTTAGAAGGGTATATTGAACACCATTCTAGTTATCTCTTTCATCACAATAAAATATAATTCTTGGGCAAAACTTTATTACCTAAAATTTTGAAATGAAATGAACCAATGAAATGCATTAAGAATCATACCTTAATAGCTTACTAAAACCGTAAATAATAAGCTTTTTAGAACAAAGGATGTTGTCTTTAGCTTGCCAGTCAAGAAACTTAAAGAGGTTTTAGCATTCTCTCTCTGTAGGATACAAATATTTTAATACACATAATCACTGAATGGGAACAATTTTATGGGATTATTATGTGTTGCTTCCAGTCCTGCTGCTCTGATACACTACAAGGGAAACTGCAGCAGTTTGTAATGAGAACAGTTTTGTCCCTAGGAAAACTTATATGATTGCTCTGACTAGATGCAGGATGATAAAACAAGATTATTAATAATTCTCACCAGAAGGAAATAATAAAATCTTGTGTCGGCAAATAAATTTGATTTCAACTCCAATCTCTTTATTGTGTATGAAGGACAGTTTCATTGTAGGAAATAACTTCAGAGAATCACAAAATTAATTTCCTCTGAATGTGCTTGTTGTTAATTTATGTTGTGTGACGTAAAAGAAAACACTAGCTCAATCATTTCTAAATACTAGATCCTGAAATAAGTTTCAAATTTTCAAAAGAAAGTTTTTTTTCTATACTGTTTTGATGTATGTGAGGGATTTCCATTAAAGAGGATATTTGAATAAATAGGACACTGATTCTGTGTCTATTCTATTAAGAAAGGAAAGAGTGAAGATTTAAGTTGTACTCTTGCTGAAGTGCTTTTCTTCAGTGATCAACTTTTAAATATTTGTCTCTACTTCATTATGAAATTCTGACTTTTTCCCCAAAAGCTTTTTCATAGTGGGACTGGGTTTTTTTAACCTTTTTTTATAGTGGATAAAACATAAACTGTATTTAGACTTGCCTTAATGTCCTCCTAAAATCACATGCATTTTAGTATTGAGCATGATGTTCCTCACTGCTGGGTTGGAATATTTCATTGATTGGGTTAAAGAAGAATTTTGCAAGTGAAGGCATTCATCTTCTTCAGTTGTGCCTTCTGAGTCCTTTATAATGTAAATGTGGGGAATTTGGAGTTTTTTCTTTTAATCTTTTGGAACCTGTGTTTCTGCACAGTATAAGTCCTGTTGGATCTGGCAAGATCAGTCTCTGGTATTGGACAGTGTCCTTGTAATCTCCCTCTCCATGCTCTAGCCCTGATCTCAAAGAACTTACTTGGGATTAGTTTTGTCTTTAAATATTTTTTTTTGCCCCCCAGGAAAAATATGAATGTGCTTATAAACGGGACAGCATTAAAATTGTGACCCCAGACTGGGTACTGGATTGTATAGCTGATAAGTGTAAAAAAGAAGAGACTCCTTATCATCCTCGTTTAATTATATACGAGGAGGAAGAGGAGGAGGAGGAGGAAGAGGAGGAAGAAGCAGAAAATGAAGAACAAGATTCACAAAATGAGGCTAGTACTGATGAAAAATTATCAAGCCCAGCATCTTCTCGAGAAGGATCACCTTTGGGTGATCAAGCTTTTTCACCAAAACCTACTTCTGCTGAAAAGGCAAAAGGGGAACTGATGTTCGATGATTCTTCCGATTCCTCTCCAGAAAAGCAAGAAAGGAATTTGAACTGGACACCAGCTGAAATCCCACAGGCATCTGCAGCAAAGCGTAGGTTGCCTCAGGGGAAGGACTCCGGGTTGATTAATCTGTGTGCCAATGTCCCACCAGTGCCAGGTAACATTTTGCCTCCTGATATGAGAGGCAACCTCATGGCTTCAGTCCAAGGTGCCCAAAGTTCTGACCGCCAGGAAATGATGGCCACGTGGAGTCCAGCCGTGCGGACGTTAAGGAATATTACTAATAGTGCTGATATTCAGCAGATTAATAGACCATCAAATGTAGCACATGTAAGTGTTGGATTTTTAATTTATAAGCTATTGGACTTTTTCTTAGGAGCTATAGTGTCCAAGAACTTCAGTTTTCTTTTGCTGTTCCTAAAATACCTGAAGTTAATACTTTCCCTTATTACTTAAAATTGTAGCAAAATTCGTAATTCCCCCGTAATAAGTTACTTAATTTCTAGCAGGTTCACGGAATGCATTTGGAAAAAAACCTTTGGAAGAGTAAAGATATGTATAACTACAGCATGGTTTAGATTTTCAGTAAAGACTTCTTGGTAAGAGAGGGAAAAACATTAATTTAGAATTATTTTGCTAGTTTAGGAAACCTGGTTTTCTATCCTCCTAGGTTCTCAGTCATTGAAGGAATTGTTCATGCTATAAACACATGAAAATGTGGAATTGATTGTTCCCACAGTAGATTCAATTCTATACTGCATTGTTCTGCTGGTCATAGTATGATGGAGAAGTCCTAACTTACACTTTCTTATGCCACTTGTATAGTTGAAATAATTGCAGCTCTTGTGTTGAATGTATTTCTACAAGAAAATAAAAAGCAAGTGAGCATGCTGCACCTGCAGCATTGAAATTCTTAGATGTTTGTGGGAAGGGAGCATGAGTAAAGTAGGTGCTGGGAAATGTTAGACATTTCTTTTACTTAAATAATTGCATTGGTGCCTTTCTTCATGTTCATCTGATGTTAAAACTTTGAAAGGTGCCAGAGTAGTATAGAGGCTTCCAGCCAATACTTAAACACACAGCGTGGAGTCACTCAGAAATGTTGATTCTGTGCTGGTTATATGACATCTGAATATGAAATGGAAATACAGGCTTTATTTTAAATCTGGTTAGATTCTTCTTCTCAGTGCTTAAATTGTTAAAGGGCTCAGACTTCTGGGCAAGGCCTGAGTAGAACTGTGAACCATTTGCTCAGTTGGCTACCAAATGCTCTCCAGCCCAGTCACTGTGCTGTCAAATACACATCAATGGCGTCCCTGTGGAAGTATTTCTGTCAGCAGTATTTGCTGAGCTACAGGGTGGTTGTGTGCTTTGGTTTGTCTCTGTTCACCCAAAATCTGCTGGAGCAGGGGCTGGATTGTGATGTGCAAGGGCTGTACCAAGCACCCTCTCAGGCTGCTGGACCAGCTCCAGCATGTGCAGAAAGCCTCTGCATCTTAGAATTGTGACTCTGCTTCCTAGAGGGAGAAATACCAGTTCTAACTTTCTCCTGCCCACATAACTTCTCTTTTACTGCCCTGAATAATGAGTTCAAGTCTTAGTGAACATTCTTGGAAAGTTAGTCTTTAGTTTGAACCTCAGATTTCTACCAAGTAGCAAAATCTATCATCAGGTGCTTACAGACACATAGTTACTTTCTGGATATAGCCGTAGCTTTTGAAGATTTTATCCCTTTATTTTGAAATACATGTCCTGAAGCTTCTGTAATTTTGGCTTTTGCTACTTGTTGTGGAGAGAAGCTCCTCACACTGAGCCATGGAAACATTTTTTGTATGTGTTATTTTTAGTTGTTAAATGTTTCTACTGTGGTGCTGCCAAGACATGAGTGATGGGTGATGCATTGATAGTCATGGCTGCACATGTGTGTGATACTAGCACAGAATAATAATCAGAATTATTTAGGTGACACCTGAGATGTTTTGATGTGCATTGTGAAAACACTTGAGCCTCCTCTGATGGAGAGTTGATGGATGGTTGAGAGGATACAGTAATTGGCATTGTGCTCTGGTGATGGGCTTTGATTCCTCTCTTGCACACACATTAATTTGATTCCTCTCTTGCACACACATGGTGTCGCTGAAGGTGACACTGTGTGTTGAAGTAGTGAGGGTGATGGAAGCAAGTTTTTCAGGATTCATCAAAGCTGATTCCATGTCTAAAAGACTTCATGAATGGCAAGTTTAGAATTTCCTATTGCTCCTTCTCATTTGTAATAGGTAGTTTATATTAAAATATTTTAATAAATATGTAGAACTCGCCCTAATCTATTAGAATTTTGCCTAATTTTCCTTTTCCTGATGCATAAAAATTCACTTCCTAACTTGTGTCTGCTTAGTGTGAAATGATTTTTCTCTTAACAGTGGGTTATACATTTAAAAATAAAGTCAAATTCCAGATTACTTCAACCCTCTGTATAAAACTAAAATCTAGTATTCTTAAGTAGGGAGGTTAGGTTGTTTTGGAGTTTTTTTCCCCAAGAAACCCTTTGTGCTCAGCAGATCAATGTTTGTTTTTTTTTTTTGTATTGAGATTAAAAAATAAGCTATATATTCCTGAATTGGTTTGAAAGAGAATAAGTGTTTCAAACAGCACTAATTAATGAAGGTATCATTAGCAATTTGTAAGTGAAAATAGGACTATGGAACTGAATTTAATGGGCCAGCGGGATCTTAAAATTAATATTGCAGTTGATCAATGTAATTATTAATGTAGCGTTGTCATAATGCTGTTGGAAAAATTATTAATAATACAGAGATGGGCTTTAATCTTAAATTTAACTAAAATGTGCATTGCTGTTTATTAGGAGTCACATGCAGCTGCACACCTCTCTTTGTGTAAGTCCTGTCTTTTCATTCTGCTATTAGGCAGTTAAAGATTTTTGTTTAGCTCACAAGGTATTTAGGTGTAAGGTTCTTTTCTTTTTAGGAATTGTATTTTCCCAGTAGTTCTTTAAATATTTTTAAAAATGAATGACAACCAAAAGTCACAAAAATAATCTTTGTTTTCTAGATATTACAATCACTTTCAGCACCTACAAAAAGTTTAGAACAGCAAGTAAATCATAGCCAACAGGGACATCCAAATGTGGTGCTGTTTAGTCAAGTGAAACTAACACCAGAGACACATTTATTGCAGCAGTCACATCAAGCACAGCAGCAACAGCACCATCCTCTCTTACACCTTCAACCTCAGCAACTTATGCAGCTCCAGCAGCAACAGCAGCAACCCCAGATCTCCCAGCAGTCCTTCCAACAGCAGCAGCCTCACCCGTTTCCCCAGCAGCAGCAGCAGCAAGTCCATCAGCAGCACCAGTTCCCGCAGCAGCAGCTCCAGTTCCCGCAGCAGCCGCTCCACGCGCAGCAGCAGCTGCACCGCCCTCCGCAGCCGCTCCAGTTCCAGCAGCAGCATGTGCTGCAACAGCAGCTGCAACAGCTGCAGCAGCAGCAGCAACAGCTGCAACAGCTGCAGCAGCAGAACCTGCAACAGCAACAGTTGCAACAGCAACAGCTGCAACATCAGCAGCAGCAACTGCAGCAGCAGCACTTACAGCGACTGCACCAGCAGCATCAGCAACAGCAAATGCAGAATCAGGCAGCGCAGCACTTAACTCAGACACCTCAAGCACTACAGCTTCCAGTTGCAGCCCAGCAGCCACAGCACCACCAGCAGCAGCAGCAGCAACTGCAGCAGCAGCCGCTTTTTGGGCACGATCCGGCAGTGGAGAGTTAGTAATTATTACCTTCTGATCCTGAAAAAAAGTAGCTAATGACATGAAGTGGGGTAGAATATCAAAAAGTAATGCTGTGTTTACAGGATGGGATTGTAAGCAATGCCACTCACAGCTCAGAACTGGTTTTACTGATTTTTAGGCAAATAATTAAATAATAGCAAGTGATGATCCAGCAACCTGAAAAGTATGAGAGTGCTGAGGACATTCTCTTTTCAAATATACAGTTGATATGACAAGCACACAACCTATACTTTGAGAACAGTGTTAGTAAGTACATAGCAGAATTGTTTTAAAACTTTTTTTTCCCTTTGGGAAAGGGGGAGGGGGAAGCGTTCAAACAGCTACAATTTCGGAAATACCAATAAATTATTGACGATTCAGTATCAGAAAATTGTCACACCTTGCTTTGAATTATAGTCGAACTGAAAGGTTTTTGATTGTTTTGGCTGTTCATAGCTGATCTCTGTAAAAGAGGAAGTGGTCTTATGTTTTCTTTTTGGTGACCCTTCCTTTTGCCCCTTTAGCCCCTCTTCATCCAGGAGGAAAAAACTACCCTTAACAAAATCAGACTCTGGGTTGAGCTGTGCCTTAAAGGCTTTCAGCTTTGAAATTTTGGATCCTACTTTTTCCATGGAAATACACCTAGGAGGTTTATAACCTGGTAATAGGAGGAGGTCAGTGTAGCAAATGTGTTCTGAGATGAACTCTTCAGACTTTTAATTGTTCTTTATGTGCCAAACTATTTCAGTTCCAGAAGAGTATTTCCTACTGGGCTGTGTCTTTGCAATTGCTGATTACCCAGAGCAGATGTCTGACAAGCAGCTGTTAGCGACGTGGAAACGGGTAAGATTATGCAGTATTTCTAAATATCATAATGTCATAGTCCCTAAATTCTAAAAGAAACCATTGGAAGTACTTCAGCACTGTTCACTCTTCTTTAGGCATCCTTTTCTGTAATTCTTCTGTTACAAACTAAAAAAAAAATTATTCAACTGCTGCTGACCAGAAAAAGTAATAGAAATACTTCAGGTGTGCAGCCTGGTTGAATTAAGTCTTCAATCAGAACATGGTCTAAACAAGCCTTAACTATTTCCCAGTTATTTATGCTTTAACCAGGCAGCTGTAGTACAGCAAATGTAATATAGCATCGCTGTCTAGCTTTAACTTGATTGTATAAAAACATTCTTTTTTGCATATAATTTTGGCATTTAGTAGCCTGTGAGGTATCCACCTGAGTGAATAAGATGGAAGAATAGAGTGTTTCTATTTTTTTGCCAACTTCTATTTTTCAGAAAAATCTGATTGTATCCTTTCCTAAATAAGAGGACTTTGATGTTCTTCAGAAACTTCTGATGGATTTTATAGTTGAATTTTCCCTACAATTTTGCATAATCAAGTAAGCTGTTGACATTTTTAACAGCACTTGTGTTTATTGCTGAGATAGAATTGAATAGTTCATAAAAAATTGTTTAACAATTATACTGCAAAAAATTAAAGACATGAAAAGGGTTATATTTGTTTATATTTCTTTATTTCATTTTTTTTCCATTTCTTCTAAAAAATAGACTTTTTGTTCAGTGAAAAGCTGCATATTTAATTTTGTTTTTTGTTTTCAAAATTGTTATAAAGCTTCATAACAAACCTAGTTTTGGGGGGTAACTCTTCAGTGAAGTGGTGCTAATGGTGGCAGTGTCCTAAAGGGTGGACTTTCATTTCAGAATTTTTGTTTCTTAATGTAATGTAAAAATTGTTGTTTCGTAGAAGTTCTGTATTTACTCTCTTACCAGATCATCCAAGCACATGGTGGGACAGTGGACCCAACCCTCACGAGCAGATGTACTCACCTTCTCTGTGAAAGCCAAGTCAGTAACATGTATGCTCAGGTGAGCCTGCACTGGTGCATGCTTTCATTTGATCACTGGAAAGGCAGGGCTTTGCATTGTGTGCTTCATGCTTAGACAGCAAATGTAAAGTTTCCCATTACATGTTTATTATGATTTGTGGTTTTTTGGGGTACAAACTTTCATAGTGCATGTAGTAGACTTATTCCAGAGAGCACCAAGGAAGATGCTATGAGAAAGAGAAGTCTGAAGTGTAGAGGAAAAAATTAAAATCCAAGGTTTGATTTGTAGAAAAAGCTTAAAAAGAAAAGTATTTTGGGTTTTAAAAGCTGTTTGTGCCTGTATTCCTAGGCTTTAAGAGAAAGGAAGAGATGTATTACAGCACACTGGCTGAATGCAGTCTTGAAGAAGAAGAAGATGGTCCCACCTCATCGAGCCCTTCATTTTCCAGTGGCATTTCCACCAGGAGGAAAGCCATGTTCTCAACATGTAAGAAGGAAAAGCTTACTTTGAAAGCATGCTGGCTTCATTGCTTGCTTCATTCCATGAGCAGTATTAAAACAGGGCTAGAAACAAAGCTTTAAACATTTGTTGTGCCTTGGAAGAAATGCTTCTGTTAAGGTGTTGTGTTGATGTGGTGCTGCTGCTGCTGCCAGGTGTTTCTCAGTGCTTTGCAAGTCTCTCCGAGTTCAGAGGTGAGGAGTAACACCTGCCTTTGTGAGTTTCTCTCTGACACCGAAAGGCAAAGATTGCCTGACTTATACACAGCATGGTAGCAGCAATCCAGGCTGCACAGTTTATAGCAGCAGAACAGCAGCACATCTAACAGCATGTGCTTCCTTGCTGTAACCCAGGATTTTGAGAGGATTTTTGAGGGTTTTTCTTAGTCATTGCTTAGCAGATAACTAAAAAGGAAGCCTGTGCTGCTAATCAGAGGATAGGAGGTCACAGTTCCATTGCCTATGCAATGAGGAGCTGTGAAAGTGGAATTTTGTGGAATTGAAAAACTTCAGTTCATTGAGAGGCATCTTGGAATGTACTATGCTGTATAAACCAAGATGCCAAAGTATGTCTTGGCATTGGATTACTTTGTGCTGGATGCAGACATATGGAATGATGGCCTTGCTAATAGCCTGTCCTGACTGACATAAAAAGAAATACACATTTGGGAAAATCAGAGTATAATATATGTGTGTACTCAGTGGTTAGTAGTAAATGTAATCTGCAATGTAATAAACACAGTTTTAAACAGAAGTACTGTTGCCTTTCCCTAAAGAAAAGGTGAGAATGGCAAAACCAAAAAGCTGTCAGGATATTAAAGATAATAATGGAAGATGAAGAATTACAGTTCACCACCTATGATCAGCTGGCACAGTTTATTTGGCTATATTACAGAGTAGAGCACAGTTCTCAGATTTTTAGAGTATAGCAAGTAAGTGTAAGCATTTTTTGTGTGTGTGCCTCTACGTAAATAGCAGCAGAAGGAAGATGGCAGACCTGTGAGAAGCAAATTAGCTCTGAGCTCATCCATAATAATGCTGTGGTCTCCGTAAATAAGAAAAAGCTGACCAGAAGAATGAAAATGATTCTTCCTGAGTCAGACCTACTGCTAGAAGCTTGAAATTTTTATGTATAAACAAATCATTTTTAAATTGTACTGTTTGTATCCTATAAACCACGCTTTAATTGAGTGCTTTATACACCACACTGTGCATTTCATTGTAATGTAAAAAATTAGTCATGGAAAAATATTTTGCATGGGAGTATTTTGTAAGTATCATCAATACTCAGTTAATTAAAACTGTCTTTCTATCTACAGATAATCTCTGTGACAGGATTTGTTGATAGTGACAGAGATGACCTCAAGCTGATGGCCTACCTAGCAGGTGCCAAATACACGGGCTACCTGTGTCGCAGCAACACAGTTCTCATCTGTAAAGAGTAAGTCCTTGCTTTCTCAGCAACCTCTTCCCAGTAGTGCCTCTCTGAACCTGAGGTGCTACATATGGCTCATTATAAGAGTGTTAATTGTAATCAGTTCTGCAGTTTGATAACAACAAACTCAGTGATGTTGTTATTTGAACTAAATTACAGCACATATTAAGTGATAAATTTGGCCTTCTGAACACAGGCAAAACAGAAGTAATTTCTAACTTTTCTTTTTTATAGTATTGTTAAGTGATGCTCTTAGATCATCCATAAATAAAATACCTTTTTTTAATAATTGTTCTAAAACGTTGGAGAAGGGAAAATTTAAATCCAGGTCTAAAGATTCCACTTGCAGCATAAGTTCTCCCGACTGGCTTGTTCTGACATATAGAACAAAAGGATTTTGTGGAGTATCTCCTCTGTCACAGTTAAAACCAACAACAGACAATAAAAACCACTGCTATTTTAGGTTTATTATTAGAAATTGCTATTTTTACTGATTCCTTTGCAACACAAAATATCTTTCTTCTTGTCTGCCCACCAAGGGCCAGCGGGTTGAAGTACGAGAAGGCCAAGGAGTGGCGGATCCCGTGCGTGAACGCGCAGTGGCTCTGCGACATCCTGCTGGGGAACTTCGAGGCGCTGCGGCAGATCCAGCACAGCCGCTACACCGTCTTCAACCTCCAGGAGCCGCTCTCTCCCAGCCAGCACCTGGTGCTCAACCTGCTGGGTAAGAGTCACAAAGCCCTCTGTTCTGCAGCATTTTGCTGTGCCTGTTTCATCACTAGCAGCGTGTTTCCTCTGGTATCAATAATTTGGCAGTGGTGTCATTTTGTTCTGTTCTCCATTCCCTAGATGCTTGGAGAGTCCCGTTAAAGGTGTCGCCAGAGCTTCTAATGGTATGTTGAATTATTGTATATTTACAGCTGTTTTGGTAAGATCACTCCTTGCCTGTGCTGACGCTCCTGGTTGTACTTTTTGCTAGTGTTCTATTTTATTTTGAGGAATCTGAGAAATTAGAGTTAAGGAATTTTAGTGAGATGCAGAAAACTAAATTCCTTTGACACACCTTTGGCTAGATGTTTCGTTCTTCAATTTCTACATCAGACCTTCAGAAAGGGTGTAGTACTTTTTAAATCAGTACTTAACACTTTGTAGATGAGATCAAATAAGGTTTTTTAAGATAGAACACCCAAAATTAGTAAGAATTCTGTTAGAATATTGACTGAATTTTACATATGATATATAATGTAAGTTAAGGGTGGAACTACTTCATACCATCTCTCTGATATATACTAAGAACTAAAACCTTGGGTATATATACCATGTATTTTAAAATTAAAAAAAATACCATGTATACTAAAAAGTGTAGTTGATAACCCTGAAATATCAGCAGGAATGAATAATGAAAAATTGCACCTTGAAAAACATACAAGAGAAGTAAATTCGGTCATGAAGGGTGTTCTGTGAGCTATGCCAAGTGTAAGTTTTCTGCATATTCAGAACAAGCTGCAGTTTCCATGTTAGTTCTTACACCTGTCTTGTGTTTTTTTTATTGTAAATTTTCTTCCCGTTTCAGATTTGTACTTGATAATTTTTCACAGTATGTCTTGATGTAGGTAAACCTGTACTACAGGTGACTCTCAGATAACATTTTGTACAAAAACGTTTTGCCTCGCCTCTTGTGCTTGGATCACTTGTATCTCAGTTGCTTTGTAAACTCTTCAGAAGAGAGCTGCTTAGTAACTCTCAAAATGTAATTTGTAGCAGTGTTTTAAATGGGTATTCAGGGCACTGTCCCTTGATTACTGTTCAGCTCTGTTTTCCTGACCATGAGTTTGAAACATTCTTCTTTTAGACCCTTATGGATTTGTTTCATGGGCCTGTAGGAAACTTGCTTTTAGAAAACAAAATGCTTTTAAAACTTAGTTGTCTTCATATTTTCCTGAAGATGGAAAATATTCTGCTGTTACAAAATAAAAAAGTCCTTGAGAAGAAGCAGAATTAGTATTTAAAATAGCTTTTAACTAACTCAGTTTTGGTTTTCTTGCCACCACCCTTTGCATCCACACAGCAGTTAAGCTCATCTTAAAACTGGATACATTCTTTGTGTTGGTCACTCACACCAGGTTTTTGTCCATGTTTTGTCTTATGTAGCAAATGGAGACCTCAGGGGATGGATGGGTAATTTAGTACCTGCCCTTCTGTATTTGTATGGAGATCCTGCTTGCCCATGTTAGGTGGGAATTTTGTGACTTAGATTGAAAGGAGCTTCAGGAACCAATCTAGTTCAGCTGCCCTCCAGGTGTCTGCACAGGAATATGGTTTGGTAGAAAATGCTGGGCATGTGGAAGTGTCAGGGAAGACAAGGTACTTCACTGCCTTCACAGTAGGCGTTTCTATTTGTCTTGGGGTCTTCTGAGGACAGCTGTCTTGTCAGATTCTGTTGGTGCCATTTATGTCTTGCATTTTCATAGTTGAAATGTCTATCAAAATGTGAATGTGTGCACTTTTCTTTCTGGCTGCTCATACTATGGGCTGTCTAGCATAAAAATGTCTGGTTTCAGAGTAGGGAACAAACCCCTGTGGTTTGTTTTTCCCAAAGAAGCATTCTCACAGCAAAGCTGGTACAATGCTGCCTGTCTTTCTGGTCATGTGCCTCTAGCATTCTTCATTAAATTTCAGGTATTGAAGGTTAAAAAGAAATAGATGTCACACACTCCTGAGCCTGGGAGCTGTGGTTTCAAGTTACTCAGACCAAGCAGAGCCTAAAAGCTACATTTGATCACCCTTGGGCACATACTCTAGAGGCTGATTTGGTACTGGGGAGGTGGCACTTTCTATCCAGCTTCTGTTTATGTAGTTAGGGAACTTGAGTTTAAACTGTATTTTCTGGGTTATTACCATTCCATGAAATTTAGCACCAGGTAGAATATTGTGGTCTTCATGTACTTAACAAATGGACAGGCTTTTCAGTCTCCTTCTCATTTAATTCCATTTCCATTGATAATTAGCAGTGTTATTTAAAGGAAAAAGGTCCCACAATACTTTATTTGGTGTGCACTTTCAGGGTTACCTAAGTTTGTGGAGAAGCTTTGGCTGATGCTCAGCTTTGCTGTTGGGCTCTTTGTGTCAGTAGTAGATGCCTCATGTATTCAGCAGTGTGTAATTTTCATTTGTGATTAATTCAGGATAGAAGCTGATTTCCCTGTTTAATTCAGATCTAAACATGTAACTGATCTGATTTCAGGGTGTGAGGTTGCCTTTGAAACCAAAGCAGAATGAATCCAGCCTTCAGCCGTCTTCCAAAAGAGCAAGGTAAGAACAGCAAGGAGTCAATGCCTGTTAATTGACTGTTCCTCAGAAGTGTCAGCTGCCCATCAGCTACACCATCCTGTGCCCTGCAGTGAAGTAACTGTCAGTGGGTTTTGGATGTTGCCAGTTCCTCAGCTGGCAGGAATAAAACAATAGCTAAGAGAGTGATGTAGTAAGAGAGCTGGGAGAGTGCAGAAAGAGGAGAATATGTCGTGTTCTCTCCGTGGTGATTTCTTTTTTTCAGCAAAAGTTCTGCGTAATTCTCATTCATCTGGGTCATTCCATTGTTGAAACTTGCAAAAGCGTGCATGTCTAACTTCAGAATTACAGTTCTGCAGCCTTGGGCCCAGACTTCACGTTCTGCTGTATTTCCCATATTCTGTAGGATTGAAGACCTGCCGCCACCTACTAAAAAACTCACCCCTGAGCTGACACCAATGGTGCTCTTCACAGGATTTGAACCTATGCAAGTGCAACAGTACATTAAGGTGACTTTCAGGCTTATCTCTTATGAACTACATTGAAACATCTGACAGTTTTTTAATGGATGTTGAATTTTTGCTAAGACTTGATAAGCATATACCTAGTGGATAAAAACCAGTACTTACCAGCCGTGAGGTTCGGATAGGTTTTTATGAAATTCGTTTTATTTGGTAGCTGTTCTCCTTCAGTTAACTACTTTACACTACTGTGCTACTTGCTTTTTCTTTCTGTAGGACTGCTTTAAAAAGCAAACTTAAAATTTAATATCCTGTTTGACTGAAAAAAAATTTAGTTCTATCTCACAGGTAGTTCCTTGCTTAAAAAAAGCACAACCCAAAATCAAAAAACTGCAGAAGCAGGAAATTGTTTTCAGTCTTGCCAGGTGATATTTATGTCTGGAAATACCTGGATTTTCAGTGGCTGTAAATTCTGTCAAAATTAATCAACTTGAGTAGAGGAATCACTGTAACAGAGAAATCTACATTTACTATTTCATTAGGAGCTTAGTTTTATTTGATGTGATGATGCAATATTTAGCTTATTTTTTTCCTCCATTTTTTTAACAACTATTGCATTCTGGCTTTGTGTTTTGTACAACTTTCAGAAGCTGTATATCCTTGGAGGTGAGGTAGCAGACTCTGCCCAGAAATGTACCCATCTCATTGCCAGTAAAGTGACCCGAACTGTCAAGTTCCTGACAGCAATTTCTGTAGTCAAGCACATAGTAACTCCAGAGTGGTTAGAAGAGTGTTTCAAATGCCAGAAATTTGTTGGTAAGTGAAATTAGTATCAATTCCTGTAGTAAAATAAAGGTGCATTGACAAGCATATTTAAATACAATTTGTTGTTTTGTCTTCTAACTTCAGTATTTCTTACCAGTTTTCTAAAGAGTTCAGCTTTTGAAAGCAGAAATTTTAATTCTACAGCAAATCCGATTGTCATAGTTCACACCTTTTGAAGAATAATTTTAAAAGTTTTTAAATAATATTAGCAGCTAGTTTGTATTCCTCTTGAGTTAGAAGGTTGTCTTTGTGTACTTAAGCAAAGCTGTCATAAGAATTGTGTTTGGTTTTTTTTTAATCAAGTTCTCTTTCAGCAGAATTATTTTGTTTCATTTAGTTTTCATTTGTTTTAATACAGTTTTTCCCCCTTAAATGAAAGAAAAACACATTTTAAAAGTTTGTGTTAGGGTTATTAAATGATTGGATATTAAGTATTTTATTTTTTTCTTGGGTAGCCATTTTGTAGATTTTTACCTGTGGGTGCATTATTTTTTAATTCACCCTTTCTGAAAGGTTGATTATTTGGTTTATGATTGTTTTCTGCATTTATATAATTGTAAGAAGAAAATGTATAACATCGCTGGCTAACCACTGTAAAGATTTGAATCTATGGATCATTAATTAATAAACCAGCAAACATTTCTAAAAATCTCAAGAAGCTAATTTCCTTATTTCAGCATCAGTGAACTGAGAAACTGATTAATTTGAAAACCCTTAGAAGATGAAAAAAAATAGGGGGATTTAAGATGACTGTTGTGATCTAGTACATGAAGTACTTATTTACTGAAATTAGGTTGATTTGTAGCTAATGGGCTGGTTTCAGTTTCGTACCTGCTGAAATGATGGAAAATGTGGCAGTTGTTTACAAAAATTTATCTTAATTGTTTCTTTTGTCCCTTGGAAGAGTATTAACACTGTCCCTTGCAAGTTGTCAGAATTGTCCTTGGAAAGAGCAATTTGTTCTCTGTATAATTTTTTGGTTTTGGTTTTTAGACTTAGGGGTTTTGGATTAAATTGGATTTAGAAATGTGTTTGACATAGCTTTTGTGGAAAAGTAAAGACTGAAATTCCATCCCTAATAAAAATGAAAAACTGGGTGAATAACAGGACGAGTGAAACAGATGGAAAGTTCTTTCTGTTAATGCTGTATGAGGACTTGAAGAGAGTTTCTGGGCTCCCATAGGTGGTCACAGTAATTTGAATTTAAACTTAATCCTTCTGCTTGATCATTCTCCTTTGCAGAGAATCAAAAAATAAAAATTTTTAAGTACCTCCAATAAGTTAGAAAAAGGCACTTGATAGGACAGTGACTGTTGTTAGGTATGCAAGTGTAAAACAGTTTAATTCTCCAAGTGTTTGGTAGTCATCTGTGTAAGAAGCCTAATGAAGAGGGATATTTTAATTGTGTTAAATTCTAGAAGGTATCTGCCATTCAGAGCTACTCTGTCACCAAGATGTTCTGCTCAGATTCCCTCCTGGGCCATGGGGATGTCTGTGTTTTGTGTGCCACATCATCAGTCTTTCTTTTTCAGATGAGCAGAACTTTGTGCTCAGAGATGCTGAAGCTGAGGTTCTTTTCTGCTTTAGTTTAGAGGAGTCTCTAAAGAGAGCACAAGTAGCTCCACTGTTCAAGGTATGAAGTTTACCACAGTATTTAAATACTTGGGAGTTTTTCAACCTATTTTTTTCAGCATTGGGACCACAAGTTTATAGCTGAAAGCAGTAGAGCAGGCTGTCATATAACATGATAACATTTGTTGTAAATCTTAATTTTGATTTTATGCCTGTTTTCTGCCTAAGCATTGGGGTGGATATAAACCCTCTGAATGACTGGATCCTGTAGATGATAGCCAAACAGTCTCAGTATATTTGTTCCCTTCTAAAATTTAGAACATTGCTCTGTTACTTGTAAAAAGCCACTTATGGAAGGGACTTCCTTCCCTTTGTTTTGTCTTTTCTTTTTTACACCAGCCTCATAGTCAGAGCACTTTCCCATAAAAATGGAAGTCTGAGAGTGAGTTTGCCCTTCAGCCTTAGGGAATTCTATTGTGACTCTCCTTGGAGACTGCATTCCCACCAAGCTGTTTGCTAGGATGGTGCAAGGTTTTTTCATGCCTCTGGTTAAAATTACATTACAGTGCAGAGAGGTATCTGGATATCTGAGTTGCTAAAGATTCTTCAGCCTAACTGAATTACAGACTGTTTATGGGGCTAAACCACCCAAAACAGGTATTTTTTCTACCTGTAATGAATAAAGATCTATGTCTTGTATTATATCTAAATGCTACAATTTGCTCTCAGTTTTGCAGATTAAATAGCAAGATGTTTTCTGCTTTTTTATTCCTAGCTGATAAACAGAGACAATCTACTTTGTGATTTGATTACCAGTCTCAGTCAAGTAGTAGAATAATTTTTGTCAGGAAGTAATAAATTGGGTGTTGATTAAAAGGTAAAAGTTTTTTTGTAACACTTGAGATGTCCCTGTGCTCAAAGAAGTGAGGAGCATTGTTCTTAGGTGTCTTACCAAGCTGCAGTTGTTACTTTACAGATGTGGAAATTAGCACACCTGAACTGTTTAAATTCATCAAAATTGTGCATTTGGCCCTCCAGGGGAAACATCAGCAGTTTCCCATGGAGGGGCAACTGCTGGTTGATGACAACTCATCAATCAATGAATCTGTGTCCATAAGCTCAACCCCAGCTTACAAAGCCTGCCCTGCTGTATAAAAGAAGTGTCACATGACATTAAAACTTCATGTGTTGCAGAAATCAGTTAACATAATAATGCTTTTTCTTGTTCTTCCTTCTCTCTTTTTAGGGAAAATATTTTTACATTACACCTGGAATTTGTCCCAGTCTTTCCACCATGAAAGCTATTGTGGAGTGTGCAGGAGGAAAAGTATTATCTAAACAACCTTCTTTTCGAAAACTCATGGAGCATAAGCAGAATAAAGTGTGTTGAGTGTTGCTTTGTAAAATTTATTTATAATACCTGGCCATGTTCTTCTGAGCTAACCATTACTTTCTTTCCTTTAGAGTTTGCCAGAGATAATCTTGATTTCCTGTGAAAATGACCTTCATTTATGTCGAGAATATTTCGCACGAGGCATAGGTAGGTATAAGCTTTTTGTGATTGAATAGTGTAACTATTACTATGATTTTTTTTCTATTTCCCAGTTATTATTGTTATACAGGTACAGAGATCTTTTAAAGCTTTCAGATACTAATAGAGGAATACATGGACTATCCTGCCAACTATGGAGAAATCCAAGCCAGCTGTTTGCTGGATATATCTAAGAGTTATTTTATAAGCAGAGCACCATAAATGTTTGAATTTAGCAACAACTGAAACATCAGTGTGTTACCAACATTATTCTCATCGTGATTTCAAAGCACAGCCCTGTACCAGCTGCTAAGAAGAAAATTAACTGAAACCAGGGCACTATCTCAGTATTTATCAAGTACGTTAGGGGTTTTCACTTTAGTTATTTTCACTTTACTGTAGAGCCCCAAGAAGTGCTGTATTCAGTAACTGTGCCAGGAGCAGTGTCAGGTGTGAGACACCTGCAGAATGAGGCAGAATTTCTGCATAGGGTGTGAACTGTGAATTTTGATATTTCCAGATGTCCACAATGCTGAGTTTGTCCTGACTGGAGTGCTTACTCAAACACTGGATTACGAATCATATCCTTTTTGTGTAAAGACATTCTGCTGCTTAGGGGAGTATGGTTTACTAAAAGTTTTCATTAATTAGGAACTAATTCATTGTAATTTTTTAGGGTATGTAATGTTTACTTGCTAGGAAGGTAGTTTAACACCCAGGAAAGTAGCTTAAATTCAACATCGAATTACTTTTTGATGGGAAATACTTCAAAGGAGAAGGAAGGCATGGTGGTCACAAAGGAGTAGTAAATATTAGTAAGTAATAGAATATATTAGTAAAGAGCAGAATATTAGGCAATGGGAAAAGAACTTGCCACTAAGGGAAATATTTGACACAAGTTACTTTCAGATGAGGGAAGCAGCTTTTTCTGTTCAATATTTATCTATTGATAAATAGAGTGGAAGGACCAGTAAGGCCTCTGTGTCTTTATGCATGTCTTTTATAGAATTTGTATTTTGCTGTCATTTCTTACAGTTATTCTTCCTTAACGAGCTTACATATAAATTTACTTGATGGATAGTAAAATGCCTTACTGCTCTAGAATCCTTGGAGCATTATATCTAGCAGTTCAGCCATTGTACAAAGCAACTAGAACTTCCTGTGGATGCTGTTTTCCAGCTGTTTTCCTAGGGATGATGAGCAGTTTAAAGCAGGAAAGCAAAAATAAACTGCATCTTTTTTAGGATGTGTAATTTTATTATGCTGAAACATAATTTACTATGTTTTGTATTATACTACCATTTTGAAAGAGCCCATTTTAGGTATCATGATGAGCCCATTTTTAAGCATTTTAAAATAAATTATGGTACTTCAGCCAAAAGTGTAATTTGGATGTAAAAATAGAAGGGCTTACTATCTATTAAATTATGGATGTCGAAGATAAAAATGTTTTGTACTTTATTTTTATTTCTTATACTCTATTTTCTTTTATATTGATATTTTGCCCACATTTGAAATAAATGTACTTTTAAATGTTTTACTCTATATTTTAGTGGTCGTTCATTTTTTTGAATACTGTGCAACAATGGCACTCTGGTAAGAGTAAATTACTCAAATCTTTTTCCAAGCAATGTGAAATTATTTTAAGCTTATTTTACCAGGTATGTTTTAATATATGAATCCCAGGGCTTTAAAGGGAAATAATTGTAAATGTATATATGTGTTTTTACTGAAGCAGAGAAGCAGCTTGAAGGAGAAACTCTAGCCCTGCATATTCCACTGTTGTGATAACTTTCTGTTTGTATAGTGAGTTTTACTAAATAAATATTAAAAAACCAGTCTCCTGAATCTATATTTAGTGGTATTTCCTAAAACACACAGTTCTAATAAACTGATTTGACCATTTTTATCAATTTAGATTCCAGCAGATGAAAAAGTGATCCTAAAAGCATTTTTTTTCTTTCTGATCATCAAGACAATTCAGCTCTGATGCTCTATAGGCAAGTGAGTATCTGCACTCCCCCAACAGGGAAATTATTGATTTCAAATCTCTTTTGTGCTGTGGCTTTGAGTGTAAATCCAGCTGGTGCTTGGATTCACTGATTCTGTTGCCTTTCTCCCAGTGCCTTGGTTGAACAGAGTGCTTAAGTGAATGACAAATTGCTGCTGGAAGAACACAGTGGTAATAAATGTCAGGATGAGTGAGGTCCCACAGAGGTCACTGCGTGCCTGTTGCCGTTTATTGCTGGCTCTGGTTCCTCAGCTGTGTCTGTCCTGACCTGCTCCTGTGCTTGGCTTTTCTTTTGGGAGCAATGAGGGCTCCCTGAGGATCACAGGAGTGGTAACATTTCTACCAGTGTGACTTTTGTAAGGTGGCAAAGTGAGATAAATGAGAACGTTGCACTTTGGTCACCGTGGTTTTAAGTGAATGAAAGGTTCAGAAGGTGTGTGGTGAGGATGGGAGGAAATGGTACCCTTTCACAAATGCTATTTACTTATGTCAAGGTTCTGTGTTTATTCTTAGTGTGATGTTCAGCTCTCTGAAGTGCAGCTTCCTTTTCATTATGAGACAGATGAAGGAAAAGTCTGTAATGTGGAGACCTAAGGTTGGAAATTGATATGATTTTGTGCTTTAACTTTAAAAATAGTAAATAAAGAAGGAGGGACTGCAGTGGAAGTTAACTGTTGGTTGATAAGTTCTACAAATTACTTAAATTGTTCAGATGTGAATCCTGCAAGTCTGGTCTCCCTGTCAGTGGAGGGAGAGAACATCTCTGAAACCTGACTTGAAGAGTCCTGCAGAGACACATCTCTCAACAGTTCAACAAAGTAGTGTAGTTATCTGAATATTTAAGAACACAGAAAATAATTAAAGTTAATCCCACCCTAAAGAATGTTGTGATACATTGCATGAATACTATTTTTACTGAAGAAATAAATGCACCTTTTTTCACATTTAAGAATGTAATACAGAAAGGATCTAAATCTGTGTTAATATCTTTGAATGAAGAGATTTTCTTCATTGTACTCGTTACCGAGTGGCAGGAAGATTTTGTGCCTTTTTCTTCCTAAAAGGAAAGTGCCTTTTCCTTTATAACAGGTATCAGCTGTTGCAGTTTTTGAATGCTTGGCAGTTTTGTGGTACACAGAACTTAACTTGAATGCTTGGCAGTTTTGTGGTACACAGAACTTAACTTGAATGCATATTTTGTACCTGTCATGCACTCAGCAAGTCTTCTGCCTGCCTTCCAAGATGTGTTGTCCTACCCAAGTGGTGCTTTCAGAGAGTCACAGATGTCAGGAGCCAGCTCAGTTGTGCACAAAATCAGGCCCAAGGTCCATGACATTGCCCCACTGGGTCCTAGGAGCTAAAGAGACCCACTACAGCAGCCTGGTGCAGATGGGAGGCAGAGGGAAAAAGGGTCTGGATGTGTTGGCAGTTTGAGCTTCAGCAGTGTAGACTGCTCCACTCCATAACACATTTATGCTCGTGAGGAGTTCTCAGCCTCTTGCAGGATTGGCTTCCTCCACGTTTTCTACAGTGAAGCAATGCTGAGGATATGTAATACCTTTGCCAAGAGCTGTTAAGAGTTAAGACATGTGAATGCAGTAGCATCTGCAAGGTAAATTTCCTTACAAAAACTATCCAGAATGCTGTCAGATACTGCATAGAGAAGCTTGAGGAAAACCAAATGTGATCATGGAACAAATGAACCCCATGGGAAACATGAGTGATAATGCATCTGTTTCATGATCAGTGAAGACAGTGTGTTTATTTAGCCAACATACAAGTATGACTGATTTGATTAACCTTTCAATTAGTGTGAAAAACACAACCTGCCAAGAAATAGTCTTTCAAGAACCACAGGAGCTGTCCAGAGCCAACTGGCTTGCACAGATGTTACTGTGTGTGATTAGTGACAGAGAAAGGGTATTGATGGAGTATTCTGGTACAGCATTGCTGTTAGGATCATGCTTTTGCCTTAGTGGAAGGCTGTAATACTTAAGTGTCCATTTGATCCTGTCCTCTGTATTAGGGAAAAAAAAAAACAAAAAACTTTTTGTGTTGTCACAGAAGATCCATAATACAAGCTACAAAACTTGAGTTCTGTAGAACCTGTTCTGCTAAAGTAGTTATTTAAAGGTAAATGTAGAACAAATCTAATAGCACAGACATTCCATCAGTTAGGGCTATGTTGGAAGTCAAGCTCACGCTTGTTACTGTGCAGCTTTCTGTGCTGTGAGTCATCAAGCAGAATTGTGGAACTGATTTCCAGAAACATCTGGAGTAGACCTCTGGAGGTTAAGTGCCCAGTGTCTGGAAGGATGGAGGTGCCACAACCTCTGTGGGCATGTAGTTTCTCTATTTTGCTACCCTCAAGAAAATAAATAAATCATCTTTGTGTTTAGTCAGAAAATCCATTGTTCCACAAGTGGCTGGTGATGCTCGTTTCATCCCCACACACCCTCCATCAGAGTCTGGCTCTCGCCTTCTGTTTGTGAAGCACAAGAGGCTCCTCCCAAGGGACAGGCATGGTTGAGAAGCTTCCTCAGTGGGATAGAGGAGCCTTCCCTGGAGGACTGAGCTCTCAGGAGATGAGCTCTTACAAGGGAATTTTAACCTGCATAGTGTGTATGCAGACAAGTGTGAAGAGTGAGGGATTCTTGGGAAAACACTCCCACCTTCACCAAAAGGATGCATGTCTGATCCTTGAGCAGTGCTTTGTCAGAGACCAGGCTGGGTCTGCCAGGGAGGAAGCATCAGTATCAGGGAGCACTCCAGATCAGACAGCTTTGAGTGGGTTTGTCTTTGTAGCAAGCTATACCAAAAAGAAAAAACAAAGAGTATTTTAAGCTCAAGAGGCCAAATTTTGTAAGTATATCAACCAAAAGACTTTTAAATGAGGCAGCTCTATCAAAGAGATGGAACAGAAGTTTCCCTCCCTGCTTTTTGTGTCTTCATAGGACAGATCCTCACTTAATTCTGTTTAACTTGGATTGTTGTGGGCAATTACACAGCCCTTTCTGGTGACAGGAATTTTCTCCTTACAGATACTGCAAACATTTTAATAAGCAAATAGAAAACCTCACCATTTTTGTGGCTTTTGTGATTTGATACTTAAACTTGATAAACTGACAGCTTTTTATTGACAATAGCTATGTCATACTTCCTGACCTTTTGAGAGAAGATAGAGAAATGTCTTTGTCAGAAAAAAATAACTATTTGAACTGTATTTGTGAAGGCTGGATTAACCCCTGGGGCCCCAAAGAGTGGAGCCCACCAGACTTCCAGAGGCCAGGCTGGAGCAGAGGGAAGGAAGAGGAGCTCAATGGTAGAGCAAGCAAAGTCAGTCGGCCTTACCCAGATGAGCCCTCTGAAAGAAAAAAATATACTTCAAAACAGCTCCGAATTTTCTATGTTCTGTTAAAGCAATGAAATATTTTCAAAGGAGAAAGAGAAGAGTGTGATTTTTCACATGACAACTGTGGCTTCCAGCCCAGCATGGAGAGAGGCAGACTGGAGCCACCAGGCCAGCCCAGAGAAATCTGAATTGCAGATAAGTCAGGAGGGGTTAAACAGTTCCTGAGCTCTGCCGGGGCTGGGAGCTGCAAGGCTGTGACAGATGTGACATAAACCAGCTTCCTTCTGCCTGCAGTGACGTTCTGCTGCTCCCCTGGGACAGTGCAGCCACGGAGCCCTTGGGTGGTGATTCACCAGCCTTCAGACCTGGGTGTTGCTGTAGCTACACAGATCTGCAGACAGATGCACTTTGTGGAGAGACTCTTCAGATGTGACTGAAATGCACTGGAAGAAAAAGGGAGGGATCAAAACACAGGCACGTGCTTCGTGTTCCAGCATCCTTTAGCTGAGGAGCTGCACAGTTACACCTCAGAGGAGCTGTGCTCCAAGGCCTATTGAAGTCACCTCTCCAGCAATGTTTCAAACACAGCAAACCCGAGCAACCCCACCTGGACAGAGTGATGCTCCCACCTCCCTGCCAGAACCACCTTGCCTCATGCAGTGAGTGTTGGTCAGTCCAGTGCTTCCTCCTCTCACATTTCACACGGCTTTTGCCCCTTGCTACTTTTCCCTCTTTGCCTAGAGAAGGCTGCAGTAGCCCTGGATTAAACTTTCCAGACTCTCTAGCTACTCCTGGGCTTTAGACTCCTTTACCTGGCCTTTCCAGTTCCACCATCTTTCTGACAGAGTACCCAGCACAGTACAAAAACTATCCAGCATATTGAAAATGCTGTTTAGGGCATTAAAAGCAATATATTTAGTGTCCTTGGCCTCTGAACAGTCTCTAACCCCTCCAGGCTGCTGTCTGCAGCATGAGCAGCAGCTCTCATTTCCATCTGTGGTCTTCAGCTTGACTGTTCCTCACATTAACATGGGGTCACAGCAGGGCTCTGGAGTGAAAATTGAGCAGTTTTCTCAGGAGCAGATTCTCCACAGCTTCTTTGCAATGGGTATCTCGACACATTGGTTTTATAGAGCCTATTCCTCTTAGTCACAGTGACTGATACAGCTTAATTTCCTCTCTTACCATCACAAGAAGTTTTGTATTGTGAATCACATTTCTACTTCCATGGAACAGAATAATAAAGTCCAGTTATTAAAGAAGTATCTCTCTTGATCTCGGTAGAAGAAAACAATGTTTGTAAAATGCTTTACAAGGAGAGAGAATGTATTCCTAGAAGAGATGATCAAAGTGGCCAAGCTGAGTAATGTGTGCACCTGGAGGAAAGGTTTTGTGATTGGACACTCGTCTGTTTTATCTGGTGACATCACCTGATTAAGTGACATCATCCCTCAGCACAGGGCGAGCTGGGGGCTGTGGGGAGCCCTGGGAGCATCAGTCACTCATCAGCAATGCAGAGAGAGAACAAACCCTGCCTGGGGCTGGAGCTGCTCTGCCTCTCTCTGCAGATCATTTTGGATGATGAACTATTTACAGAGCCATTTTAAACTCCGTTCTCACATGGATGTGACACATGGGGGCTTTCTGAGAACCAAGAAAGTTTTAAGAGCTAAATGAAATGCTGAACTCAATGGCAAGAGCAGGAAATGTGATGGGAGCTGAGCATCCTGTGTGGGTGTTGTCCTGCTTGCTTTGAAAGATGCAGGGATAATAGCAAGCAAGAGTGGAAACTTCATGTTTGTGCCTCAGAACAATGAAAGAAAATGTACCCTGCCCAAAAAATGGGGTATGTGTGTGTAATTTTGTAGGGATAGGAGCCTCTGGGAGCTGACAAATTAGTAAATTATTCCACTTAAATTAATGTATATTGCAATAAACTCGATTTTAATGAAACTAGTTTGGGGCTTTTTGACTAGTAAGGCAAAATGAATTATTAAAGTATCAAATAATAAAGTAACGGATATTAAACTAATTGAGAAAATTAAATGCAAACAAAACCACTGTAATCAGACATGTTGAGTGTGGGGAAACTCATCATGGGAAATGGGAATTCTCATTTCCAGGTTTGCAGCAGAAACACTTCGTAACTGCTGAAAAAGTTGTGCAGTTTATCCAAACTCAGAAGAAACAAGAGAAATTTTTGAAGTTTATCTTTTCCTCAAGCACCACAGTAGGCATAAGTGCTAACTTACCACCTCCTCCTTGTGGCACCTCTTAACAACATGAGCACATCATGCAGCACTTCAGGGTGGTTCAGTCATTTATTTAGCTGATCTAATTTATGTCATTAATTGTTTAACCTTCAGTTACACAGACCCTCAGAATTCATCACCCTCCCTCCACACACGAGCTGCAAACAGCCATGGAGCCCTTACTGAGCACAGGTGAAGTTTCTGTCCTGAGCATCCTCTGAGAGGTAAGAAAAAAGAGGAGCAGAAGTGGAAGGAGAAGTATGTCCTTCAGAGGACTGTCAGGAAAATTACAGGTTTGATAGCACCATCCCATAAATTTTTTAAGCTCAGCATGGGAAATAAAAAGGCAGAAATAGCTCTTTTTTTACCTATAAAGATTTAAATCAACTTCTTCTCCTTTGAGAAACGACCATGCCAAACACCAGCTGGCACTGGGTTATATTTCATAGTGGAAAAAACACGATTCCTGGGCTTCTCTGCTTTTCAAATTTGGAAATGATAAAGGAGATTGAGGGAGCTGTTGCAGCCAGTGCCTCTTTACCTTTTTCTGCAGAAAGTCTGGTTTGCTTTGCTGTGGTGACTACGGCTCCCTGGATTTTTAGGAAAACAGTATTACACCTTTGTGCCCTATGGAGAGAATTTAATACATCAGCAAAAACTGAGTTGCTCTCTCTAGACTTTGCCCTTCAGCTGCTGAATCCAGTGAAAAAAATCCAGGTAATGGATTTTCCCTGGGGAATGAAAACAAATGTTAAATGTGAAGCATAGGAGTATCTGTACTGACATCTCCTGATTATCACCAAATTTACACCCACCACTAAAGCACCAGAGCTGAGGTTACCCAGAGCAGACACAGCCTGAAAACGAGCATCCCAGACAGAGCCACAGCCACCTGCTCCCAGGAGAACGAAGGATTGTCTGAATCATAGAATGGTTTGAGTTGGAAGGGACCAGGTTGCTCCAAACCTCATCCAACCTGAACACTCCCAAGGATGGGTCACAGGTCCAGTTCTTGTGCTGGGAGCCCCAGAGCTGGATGCAGCACTGCAGGTGGGACCTTAGGAGGACAGAGCAGAGAGCATCAATCCCCTCCCTCCACACGCTCTCCACGCTGCCTGTGATGCAGCCCAGGATGTGATGATTTTCTGGGCACATTACCAGGTCATGTCCAATTTTTCATCCCCCCTGTCCCCTGGTCCTTCTTGGCAGAGCTGCTCTCAGTCCCTTCATTGGTTCTGTGTTGGTTCTGAGGGTTTCCCTGGCTCAGGAGCAGGAGCTTGCCCTTGGTGACTCCAGGAGCTGGAGGTGACAATGGCAGTGCCACCCAAAGCAGAGTGAGCTGCAGAGCTGCCAGCTTTTGTGATCTACTCAGAGTTGCAGGGCAAAAGGAGAGCTGTGAAAGCTGCTCCTGTGTACTGAGCTGTCACACAGGGCAGTGAGCTCTTTATAACACACAGAACACAGGATCATGATGCTAATTGAGTACTTAAAAAAGCAAAAAATCCTGTTGTGCCCTGGGTATGGAATACCTAATGAAATCATGTTTATTGCTCGGCGCTAGGCTGCTAATTTGCTTTGATTTAGAATTTATAAAGATAATTGTGGATGTGTGCATCTGCACAGGGGACTGTGAAAAGCCTTTTCTCTCCATTTAATGAGCAGCACATTGACATGGACTGCCTTCATTTGACTTCCTTTTTCCAATATGATTGATTTTAGTCCCTTTGTTAGAGGAGAGGGAGCCAGCTAAGGCCACGTGCTCCCACCAGAGGTGTGGGAGATGGGGAGCTGAGGAGCAGCCTCCTCTCATGGATCTGTGGGATTCCCCTCTCCCTAGAGGAACCCTCAGGGTAAAATAAGGAGAGATGCTCACACTTTACAGCTCTAATCTTAATATTCATGGTGGCAATTTGCACATATTCACCCCTGGTTTAGTGTTGTTAAAAGTGGAATGAGCTGAAAGTTGGAATAGATGTTGTGTCAGCAGTGACACCAAATGCTGAACTGGGATGAACTTTCTCCTTTCAACACAGATTGCTAAAATCACATTTAGAGATCCTGAAGCCACAAAATGGATCTTGGAAGCAGGGACTGAGAGGAGCGTGGCACTGGGCAAACAGGCTGAATCAGGACCCTGACAGGCAGCACCCTCCTCTGTTTGTGCAGAAGAGCTGAATCTCATCCTGGTTTCTGCCCATGATCAGTTGACTTTGAGGTGTCACACTGGGATGATGAGACTTCTCCTGGAGTGGCCCAAGACTTCGGGGATTTTAACAATATTTCAAACAGCCTGTCATTGGAAGCCACTTTGGGAGAGTTGAAGGAGTTAATCACCATTTCCATGAGTGGAAAAAAGATGACAAGAACTATCTCCAGAGAAAGCTTCCATCCCTGAAGGACAGAAACACTGATTCCTCTCTCTTTGCAAGAAACATCAGAAAGAAGGAGATCTCTGCATTTTAATGCATGTTTCTGTATGTGATTAAGCCCATGTGAGAAGATGGCAGCAGTGCCTGTATGGACCACTGAAAATTCATGTTGGCAGGGGAAGGAGAGGACAGACAAAGGTCACAGCTCCATTTTTAGCTATTCCATCTCCCTGTAAGTGACATTTTACCTAAGCTGGCCTGGTATCATTTCAGATGAAAGTGGTGTTGCCTGAGGGAATTCCTGGTGCTGGCTGGTTCCTTGTCCCAGCAGCAGCCTGGGCAGGGTGTGAAGGCAGGGCTGCAGCTGCCAGCCCCAGGGATGCTGCTGCAATCCAGACAAGGATGCGGGGAGCAGCACCGGGGCAGGCAGACAGCCACACGTGTGTGTCTGGGTACCCTTTGGAGTATGAAGTTTTTTCCTTTATCTGCTTCTTTACCTGTTCAACAGCAGGAAAAAAAAGCACCATTTAGAGTGTCTGCCTTCCCTACATGACAGCTCTGAGCTCAGCCTGTGTCAGTGGCAGGCAGAAGTTCTGTCTGACACCTGTAAAAGATGAGCAGATACAACTGTGCCCTCCAAACCTGGAAAAGAAACACTGGGAAACTCCCCTGTTCATCTGCAGGGAACGTGCATTTGAAGGGATGTCTGATGCCAGCCCAGACAAAACATCTGCAGCCAGAGAGGGATGTCCCCACAAGACCAAGCAGCAAAACTTTGTCACCATCCATAGGGACCATGTCAGAATCTGAGAATCTCTCCTGCCACTTGTTCAGTCCCTGACTTGCAGCAGTACTTTCCCCTTGAAACTCCATTTCTCATGTTCACCAGCAAAGCAGGATTTCCTAAGCCCTTACAAAAGCTGTTTCTCTGTATGTTTTGCACAGGAATTAGAGCACATGAAGCAGATTTCTTGTGTGGTGAGAGGATGTTTTGCATACATCCCTTCAGAGAGCTATTGCTGCACCTCTGGGGAGCCCGAATACTAGATCTAATAATACACCTTAATTAAAATAAATAGTGCTCCTAATTATGTCTTGTCACACAGTTTGTACCCTATAATTTCTCAGTGTGATGCAGCTATGAATAAAACATTAAAAACATATTCATATGTAATTTTACCCATACAAATGTACTGTTCATGGGCTTCTCAGAGTGCTCGTAGTCTTTTATGAAGATGCTGCAGGTCACATCATGGTTTCCTTAAACTGTGTTTTCATAACTTTAAGGAGCTCTGATTTAAGAAGTGGTTTTGTATCTGTGAGGATGCTGAGAGCCACAAGAACAATGTATCCTAACAAAATATATCCATGAAGTGACAATGAGAGGGAAGAAAATTAAAAGGAAGTAGCAATTTATAGCTAATGCCATGAATTAGGCCTACTCAAACAACAGGATCAACTTTTACAAGAATGAGCATCACAACGAAGGAATCATTCCAGGACTTCTGGAAATAGCTGGCACTTGTGGCTTCAGAAAGTTGTGGGTTCATCCTGCTTGGATGAAAAGCATCTTTCACATCTGGGGTCTCTAAGTGATCCCTGCACTTCTGTGGGACACCAGTGTCTGGGTCACTGCAATGGTTTGCTTTTAATTGGGATTCAGAGAGAGTCTGGGTTCCATAAAACTTCTGGCTATCTGAATCTAGGCTCATCTGACTTCTTAATATGAAAATACATTAAAAAGCCGATTGTACACACTCAACCTAAAAAAGAAAATGAAAAAATATTGTCTGCAAGTGTCTTGTCCCTTATTAGTCCTCCTGTTTTGTAGAGAAAAGGGAGTCTTCAGTTTTCAGACTCATCCAGAACTGTTTTTACTAACTGAAGTAGTTGTTTAGCACTAAAAGTACAGGCTGTAATACTGGGCATGGTACAGGTGGGATCAGTCTGATGAGCCAGGAAATGCAGAGGCTCCAAAATCAGCACTGCTCAGGCAAAGGGAGCTGGGTTTAAAAGTGACTCCAACTCAAACCTGCCTCTTGGGAAGAAAGGTAACAGAAAAAGGAATTATTAAGCCATTTGTTTTTCATTGCAATGGTCACTGAGGTGTGTGTGATCACCTCCATGAAAATGTCATTGGAGGAGACACCTGGATTTGTGCTTAGCACTCCCTGCCTTTGGAGTTTCAATCACAGCCGCCTGTGAAAGTCTCATCTTTTGTTCCCCCTCCCTTGACTGAGATGGTTTTCTACTTTTTAAGAGAGGAGATTGAAAGAGTGACAGAAATAGGAAATAATTTTGGATATCAGCTCTCAAAAAGACAATGTTGTGCAGTAAGGGTAGCAAATGACAGCACCGAGCTGATCCTGGATCAGATCCCGAGACCCCTCCCCAGGGGTGATCCTCAGCATCCGCACATCTGGGCTGGAAGAAGCAAGGCAAACTTCTCTGCAAAGGCACGGGGGACACCGCAGCGCAGAGCCGGAATCCTGGAATTCCCGAGCAGCGCTCCTGTAACACGGGAGGGGTGAAAGTGCAGAATTTATGTCGCTGCCGGGAGCCGGGAGTGTCACAGCGCCGGCCTGCCGCATTCCCTGCTCCGGCTCTCGCCCTCCGAGGCCGCGGCCCCGAAGCCGCTCCCCAAACAGCGCCCGGGACAGGGGAAAGCCAGGCGGGGACAGGGCCTGGCCGGCGGCTGGGGCGGCCGGAGCGCCGCGAGTGCCGGGACAGCCGAGGGATCCCGGAGCTCCCACCGTGCCCGCGCCCGTGGCCGTGTCTCTGTCTGTGTCCGTGTCCGTGTGCGTGTCTCTGTCCATGTCCATGTCTCTGTCTGTCCATGTCTGTCTCTTTGTCTGTGTCAGTGTCCATCTCTCTCTCCATGTCCATCTCTCTGTCCATACCCCTGTAAGTCTCCCTGTCTGTATCCGTGTCTGTCTGTCCGTGTCCATCTCTCTATCCATGTCCATCTCTCTGTCCGTGTCCATCTCTCTATCCATGTCTATCTATCCATGTCCATCTCTCTGTCCGTGTCCATCTCTCTATCCATGTCCATCTCT
>QUSF01000003.1:6026525-6036855 GCA_003676055.1 Chloebia gouldiae | reverse complement strand
CTCTCATCCCCGGGATCCCCGGGATGCCCGGCTCCCACCCCCGGGATCCCCGGCTCTCATTCCCGGGATCCCCGGCTCCCTCCCGGGATGCCCGGGATGCCCGGCGCCGCTCCCGCCGCCGCCCAGCCGTGTCCCTCCGTGCCACATCTCCGTGCCTTTCAAACACCGCCGGGGATGGTGACTCCACCGCTGTCCTGGGCAGCGTGTTCCAGTCCTCGGCAGACCTTTCGGTGAAGGAATTTTTCCTAATATACAATCTCAACTTCCCTTGGCACAGCTTGGGGCCATTTTGTGGTGTGTATGTCTTGCTGCTTGGCAGAAGAGACTGATCCCTTCCTGGCTACAACCTCCTTTCAGTGCTTGTAGAAAGAAAGAAGGTTCCCCTGAGCTCCTTTTCTCCAAGCTGACACCCCCAGCTCCCTCAGCCTCTCCCCATTAGTCTTGTCCTTCAGCCCCTTCACCAATGTGTTTCTTGTAGTGAGGGCCCAAATCTGAGCCCAGGATCTGACATGTGGTCTCACCCGTGGTGAATACAGGGAATATGATCACTGCCCTGGTCCTGCTGGTCACACTGTAATTGATACAGATGAGGATGCTCGATTTTTCCTCTTTTAAATATGAGGAAAATGATTATTTCCCTGCCCCAGTGCTGCCACAGCTTTCAAGTGTTTATTTTCAGGGATTTACTTTCCAAGAGAGAGCTGGCATATGGAGCTGCCATGCTTGGGCACCTCATCCTCACTTTGCTCACCCCAAGGCAACTTGGGCAGCGTGAGGTGTTTCTCTGTCATCAACCACGGGCCACTTTTAAGATTTTTTAAGATTGCAAAAAAAAAAAAAAAAGTCCTGCTGATGCCTCCACCCACAGATGTTGTTCCCAGTTACAATTTGGTTGGGGAGCACTTGGAGAAGCAGATGGGTTTGGGGAGCCCTGAGTTCAGGTGGCTGAGCTGCTGCTGAGGATGTGAGTGTGGGCTCCAACCCATCCCCACCCCTGCACAGCCCTGCTCACCCCTCAGCCCATGCCTCTCCATGCCATGTGAGCTGTGTCACTGAATTTGGGCCTTTTATACTCATTCTGGGCTTACCCTGACTGTGCAGATTCTGTGTCAGAATGTGGGGGGAGTTTATGAACCAAAGCAGCAATGTCAGTCCTACACCAATGGGAATTCGTGTCCATGAATTCTGACTTTTCCCTTCCTATTTAAAACTGCAGTGATGGTGCTGAGCCAGGTAAAAGCTGATCTCATCCCATTTCACCTCTCTCCATGAGAAAGAAATGGATTCTAGAATGGCAGAACAAACACCACTTGCTTCCAGGGGACTTTCCCCCATGCCACTTCACAGATATGCAGGAATGCCACTGACTTTCCATGAGGATATTTAAGGTTATCATTCAGTGCAGGCACCTGTTTTCACTCAGAGCTCAGTAATTTTAGGCCTGTTATCTCTGCTAACACTGAGCAGTGGATAGGGACTTTGGAGGCTTGAAGAGGGAGGACAGGCAGGAAAATTAGCACCTGCACCTGCAGAGAGCATTACCTAAGACTTAGCCTAGCTAGAATTAGCTGAAATTGAAATACCACCCTGTCCTGCTGTCCCTCTCCTTCTCATGTGATACCTTCCAGTTTTCTCTTTTATCTTTAGAGGAATAGGCTTTTGTTTTGTTTTGTTTTGTTTGTTTGTTTTTTTCTGTTTCTGTGGCTGAACTGACCTGTAACCTGTTTGACTGTCCGTGTGGTGGTGGGAGTTACAGAGCAGCCAGTGATTCTGGGCTTATAGAGTGGCTTTCTGATCTAATCTAAAGTATGTTTTTAAACAAGAATCCAAGGACATTTGAAAATTAAGGGATGGAGTTAAGTAGGAAGGTGCATCCCCAGAACGGGAGGAGAGGGAAGGAGTGGAATGGAGCAGTGGAAGGTGGAGAACTCTGCCCTCAAACCCTCGCCTGAGCTCCATGGAGCCGGGCATTTTGCCTGCATGGGGATGGAGCAGGAGCACTCCCCCCTCGAATTCAGGGGGCTGAGCAGACATTCAGTGCCCCTGAATCCTTGCTTTGCTTTTGCCAGCTCTGGGGCGATCCTCCCTCGAGCAGGGGAGGAGGTCGGAGCTGCTGCTCCCCGCGCTGCCAGCAGCAGCCGGGACCGTCCCGGAGCCCTCCCTGGGTCCCACCCCGGTGTCTCACGGCTCTGTACAGCAGATTCCCACTAGATGGAGCGATGGCTGAGCCGCAGCAAACCCCCGGAAAGGCTTGGAAGTGGTTTCACAGGAGGGGAAACAGCCGCTGAACATAAAATATTTTATTTTCCTGAGATTTCTTTAGTAAAGGAAAGTTTCCCAGCTGAGGTATGCGAGGAAGAGCTCTGCTTCGCGATGTGGAAATTCAGTTTTCTTCCTGTAACTTGGACTGAAGTGTCCTCCTGGCAGCTCCTGCTGAGGGAGGAGCAGCCATCGGCACTGCTGGTCCTCTGTCACAGGACTGTGACACTGCACCTTGTCCCTGAGCCTGCTCATTGTCCCAGGGACAATGGCCAGTGTCCCTCCCTCTGCCCCTGCCCTGGCAGGTCCCTCCATCCTCACGCACTGCTCCTGTGCCCATCCTCACAGCCCTGCAGCATCTCCCTGGGCCTGGCCCGTCTTTTGGCCAGGATGTTCACCAGAGCCTCCCCCCACCAGCTGGGAGCTCGCTTCAGCTTGAGTGGGTTCCCCCAAATTGCAGCATGAATGGATTTCACCCTCTGGCACCCCGAGGCAGCCTGGGCCACGTGGCACAGGGGGAAACCTGGACCTCAGGTGTCCAAGTGCTGCTCCTCCGTGAGTCCACACCAGTGTGGAGAGTGTGGCAGCACCCAAAGCTCCTGGCCACAGCAGGGCAGGCACCTGGACGTGGCACAGCAGAAATGTTCCCAGGGCTGGTGCTTCCCTGGGTCAGGCACATCCTCCTTTCCCAGCCTGGCTGCCACTGAAGGTGGCCCTGAGAGAGCAGGGGCCACTCCTGGCTCTGTCCTGCATGGCCCCAGGCTGCTGGGGTCTGTCCTCTCCCCTATTGTCCCTTTTGGGAAGCTCAATTCCAGTGGCTCTGGAGGAGGGGACACCTGACTGCATCTCCTGGCCTGGCTGCTTTTGGAGTGGGGCTCTGAAGTCCTGCCACATCCATGTTCCCAGGCATCCTGGGTGCAGACATATGTTCCAGGAGCTGCAGTTCTGGCTGTTCCTGCAGGAATTGGGCTCTCACCACAGATCCCCAGCCAGGTAATAATTAGCATTGACTCCATGATTGCAGAAGGCTGATCAACTGCTTTATTATCATCCTATCCTATATTATACTATACTTATTAAGAAACTCAGTAACCCTCACAGCCCATCCGATCCAGCTTTGACCTAATTGTTCAATCCATCCAAACACCAGTGTCCAATTAAGAAATCACCCTTTGCTAAACAAATCTCCATGACACATTCCACATGTGCACAACAGCAGGTGCAACAAGTGCAGATAAGAATTGTTTCTCTGATTTTCTCACAGCTTTCCCAGGGAAAATGCCTGGGGAAATCTGTGCCTGCTCTCTGTGGCCACACTGGGCTAGAGATGCTGAATCCCAGAGCTGCTGCCACACCACCAGGAGGGTGAGTGTTGTCCCCGGGGGAGGCTGTGGGTGGGGATGATTCCATCTGACAGCAACCCCTCCTTCCTTGGAGGTGATGCTCTGTGGGAGGAAATAGGCAGAGAGCAGCACATGGATGACAAAAGGTGGAAGTGCACAAGCTGCAGAGAGTCAGAGAGGCATTTCCAGCTGCAGGCCAGCAGCCAGCCTGGGCTGGCCTCCCTGGGCAGTGGAACTCTGTCCTTCTGGGGCACTGCAGTTCCAGGTAATGTTGTGCTTCATAAGCTGCTCCTGGCTGATGCTGCAGACAAGTCTCCACTCTCTGGAAATGGCAGCAGACCAAGGATAAATCCATCAGCGCAGCAAAGAGGGTGGGAGCTGCAGACACGGAATAAGGAATGACCACAGCTTGGGCAGCCTCAGGCAACACATTTCAGACGTGACAAGCTGGAAGGCTTGGCTTCCTTCAAGCATACTTTGGGTGTCCCCAGTGAGTGATGACAACGGGATCCAAGCAGGGAACCAGACATCCAGAGAGGCTGAAGGTTACCACACGCTCTCCATTCCAGCCTGGCTCTGGGGATGTGGCTGCTCTCTGCACAAATTTTGTCAAGCACATTCTGAAAACTTGAACTGACCTTGAAGTTTGGGGTTGGAGGAACACTGACCTGTGGGAAATGGCAACTGAGTCTCTCACTGAAAGGCTCCAGCTGATGGTCACAGAGCTTCAACTCGACGGCCTTTCAGTTTGATGGCCCTTCTTATCCCAGAGACTTCCGTGGGTGGAAGGGATGGGGATTGTTTTACCCACTAAGGAACTACATTAGATTTGGGGTATTTATTCAGCAAAGGTTGTGTAACACACAAGAGATAATTCTGGCAAGAAAGACTCTTTCAGGCAGTGCAGACAGGTGGAAGAACATTCCTGGCATATTGGACTGACCCTTCCTGTGGTTCATGGTGGGATTTGTTCTGCCATCTCTTCTGGAGAAGAACATCCTCTGAACCCTCGTGGATTGGTCCCTCCTTGTCACTGGGTTGCAGACCCAGCTGAACTTTGCTGAGTATTTCACCTTTAGTCCTAATGCAGGGGGGTGAAAATGAAGGATGCAGAGTTTTGCAGCCAAGTTTTCTGGTCATTTTTCATCCTTTGCATCCGGCAAAGGATGAAAAAAATGCAAAAAAAAATTATAACAAATTTACATACTTTAAAGATTTAATCTTGATTAAGAATAAGAGAATGTGCATATTATCTGACTAAAATTCAGAAAAAAATATTCCAATCTCTCTGTTACATTTAGAATGAAGTTCACTTTTAAGTGAAATGTTTGCTGTGATTCAGCACTTATCTGAGCCTGAACTCCAGTATCATGACAGTATCCTGCTCCCTGAAACCAAAGTGAAGCAAACCAAGAGGGAGAGTTTTCCATAAGAGCAGCTGCCAGCTCCCATGTGGGCGTTTTTCCCCCATCACCCACTCATCCCTTGCTAACAGTGGCTGCCAGCTGGGGCGTGGCTCTCTGGGGGCCTCGGGAATGCCCTCCTGCCCATCTGCAGGTGTCAGGCTGTGGTTGGTGCTATTCAGTCGTGCCCATGGAGATGCTGAGTGACATGAGTGACAGAGGCTGTGAAATGCCCTAGAAAGGTGAAAACACAGATAAGTGTCCACTCAGCACTTTGGTTTTTAGACCCACCACAGTGGCATGGGAGATCAGGGCTGCACTGGCAGGTTGGAAACATGGGAGGGTGTCAGGAGAGTTCTCCCATCTAATCTTTGGGCTACCCAGCGTGGTTGGATGCTCTCCTGTTCCTGGCTCAGACTGTCAGGGGGTCTTTGGTGGGCTCTGCTGGTGATGCCATATCGTAAAAATGATGTGGACCCCAGATGTGGAAAGAAATGATTGTCTGCTCCAGATCAGAAGGCTGAAGGATAGCTTTATTAAAACTATACTATATTACATTAATATACTATTTAAAGAGATACTATCCTATTCTACATACTTACTTCTTACTTACCTAACTACAAACTCGTGACTCTGCTGAGAGCCCGAGCCACAGCTGGATCCCATTGGTCACTGACCCCAAACAACTTCACCAGAATCCAACCCAGCCATCACTGCAGGTAAACAATCTCCACACCACATTCCACATGGGCAGAACAAAGGAGCAGAGATAAAGATTGTTTTCTTCTCTCTGTGCTTCTCCTGAGAGACAGAATTATGTCTCTCTGTCCAGAGAATGTGAATGTCACAATGCCACTGTGTTTCCAGAAAAAAAAACCAAACCAAAACAAACAAAAACCACTTGTAGCTGTTTAAAACCTGAAGTACCAGAACATTTCACCTGAAGCTCAGGGTGTGGGAGTGTGTGGGTGCATCGATCAGTTGTCCCTGAGCTGTGTCCTTGGCACAGCCCTCCCGTGCTCTCAGAGCAGGGCTGTTGGATCAGAGCACTCCTCGTTCACACTCAGAGCACACCTGAACCACAGCCAGTGCAGAGCCCCCGGTGTGACCCCCCTGCCCTGTCATGGCCCTTCACCTGAGCTCTGGTGGTGGGCTGTGGTCTGAGAGAGCCACGGCCTCACGTGCAGCTGCCCCCGTGTCCCAGCCAGCCTCTGGCTGCACTGCTGGCTGGCTGTGCTGTAAGATAAACCTGCCTTGCTCTGCTCCTGGGGCGTTTCTCTCACTGCTGAGGGACAGAGGTTTGGCTAATGCCAGTGCAGCGAGGTGCCACTTGCAGCTCAGTTAATGTATGCTAAGCAAGAAATTTAATTAGCCAGTAGTGAGTCTGCAGCATAATTTCCTTGGTTTGATGTGCATCATTAACATTTCTTTCCTTTGTACGGGAATTATAAATTCTGCTTGAATGTGGTTTTTTTTTTTTTTTTTTTTTTGGTTTTTTTTCTATTTACAATTTCTTCTTCCTCCTTTTTGTCACTGCCCTACTTGCTAATGATAGCTTAAAGTGTACTAAGTCATATGATAGGATAAAATAGGGTAGGGTAGAATAAGAATAGAGAAGAGACGAGAACTTATTAAGAGCTTAAAGCATGGTATTAAGGGCATTATGCCTCTAAAGCACTGACTGTATTGAGGCATGGACCACTTCATATTTTTCCCTTTTGTACCTTGTTTTGATAAAACTTGTCCTCTCCATGGGCCTCATACCTTGCATTTTTCAGGGAAGGGTACAGAGAAAGACTCTGCTCCCTGACAGGGCCTAAAGAAGTCCTGCCTTCCTCAGCCTCCTCTTCTTCCCACTGCTGCTGGATGCAATGTCCCTGAGCAAGGGATGCTTTGGTTGTCATGTGGCTGCTCTCTCCATATGATATTTCTTATTGACCATGTTCCATCCATCCATCCATCCATCCATCCATCCATCCATCCATCCATCCATCCATCCATCCATCTCTCCTCCCCCTCCATTCCTTCTTCCCTCCTCTTCCCTGCTCCCTGCCACCATGCCACTCCTTACTCATCCCTGCTATTTTGAAATCTTTTTTATTTTCCTGTTTGGCAACCAGGGACTGCTGATGGGGGCTCATTTGTGGGCTCTGTGCTGCCTCACCTGAAGTGGAATAAGAGGCCTCTTATTCAGAGAGCAGAGACAAGTTGATAGGTGGTGTTTTACCTCTCTCTGAAACTCAGGGTCTGCTTTTTGGGGCTTTTTCAGAAGCTGTTCATGCACTGTTAGTTTGAAATCATACTTGCAATAACTTATTTCTGGAGCTTCTCTATTGTGCTGTCTGTGCTGGCAATCAATTATTAAGGCAGCTTATTTACAGGCAGGGCTTACTTTTGTCTAGCACCTCCAGTGAGATGTGAATAGCAACATTTTTCGTTGCTGGCACAGAGAGGCAGATGCATCCTCTTTGAGAGCAAGACTCTAATCCAAACAATAACTCTAACAGCATCAACCTTGGTTTTAAGAAAAGAAATTTGGCCTTTGAAATCACATGTATAGGCCAGTAACCTTGGACTTGTTTGCTGTTGCTTTTTTGAAGTTTTTGTTTGTTTGTTTGTTTGTTGACACTTTACAGCAAAGGCTGTTCCCAGTTATTTCCATGCTCCAAGGCTGTAGTCTCTGTAGCTCTTGCATTGGAGCAATTTACAGCAGGTGATTAAAAATCTGGGGAATGTGAGTCCCTGTTTCTCTCATCCCTGTCCCTGGGAAGGAGCAGTGCAGTGCTGTCACTCGGTACTGACAGGTCAGTCCCCCTCCCACAAGCTGCATTTTGCTGTGCAGCTGCAGGCTGGGGACAGTGCTGGCTCCTTTGTCACCCCCAGCACAAAACAGAGGCTTAAAGAAAGTCCTTGTGGATGTTTTTAGCATCAGCCTTCTCTGCCCCAGGGCTTTGGATGGTCTCCTGTCCCAGGCTGGGCAAAAAGACAGGAGCTGCAGCCTCTGCTGCCTGAGGCCCAGTAGGAGAAGCCATCTGCTTGTGGGCTTGCTAAAGCCAACATGATGAAGGTGTGTGGTTGCACTAAGACCTGGTTAAAAGCCAGAACCACAACAGGGTTTGTGAGCTTTGTTTTTACCCTTTTCCTTCATAACTAGAAGCCATCCCATCAAAGGCAGGTCTGGACCAACCAAAACCCAACCTGCAGGATCACTGGCATTTTTCCTTACCCTTGTGTCTCTCTGCTTGACTTCTGTTTAGAATGTTTAACCAAGGAGTCAAAAATCCACCCCCTCTGAGACACCAGCTCTGCTGTTTATCTGCATTTTTCCAGTCCCAGGAACAGTCACGCTGCAGACGAGGCCATGGCTGTAGCCATGTGCTGGAGGGGCCTCTTTCTGTTCAGAGAGATTTAGGGCATGTCTCTGTCTATCACCTTCTTCTTACAGGACAGGAATCCTGTGGTGAGCTCAGTACCAGGGTGTTGCTTCCAAGCCTTGCTCCTGAAATTTCCATAGCTCCTCCGTGGACTTCCAGCTGGACGCTGTTACTGCAGGAACAGGCTCATGGACTGCTCTACAAACTGCCCAGGCATTTATGCACTACCTTAACTCATGATCCAGACCTTGTCTTGCACAGGGAGACAACACAAAGATGCTCGTGGTGCTCACCTGGAGCCAGGGCTGCCCTACCTGTGCTTCCCAATGGTCTTTTCCCTCAGACAGTGCCTTTGGCAATGAGCAGCACCCTAAAGCAAGAGTCCCATGGCTTCTCTTGCTCCACTCTTCAAAATAACAGCTGTGTCCTTGGAAGGCTCTTTTTCACTCCAGGAAATACCATTTTATCCTCTTTTGCTCCCCCACAGCCGTGGCTCTGAGCTCTGGCAGCTGCAGGACTGAGCGGGACCACAGGGCAGGAGTGTTTGCACCCAGTGGCACCAAGCCCGATGCTCTGCCTCTGGCACCCAGCTTGACCCTCTGCTGAGGCACAGCCAGGGGCTGTTCCCTCTCCCTGCACTTTAAAGGTGTGCTTAAAAACAAAATGAACATTGCTCATGATGTTCCAGAGAGACAGATGCTGGAGAAAGTGCCCTGCGGATTTTGGGCAGGCAGGAGGACATGAAAAATTGTTTCCAACTTTTCCAGAAGCAAAAGGTCCAAAAGAAGCATTTTCTGAGGAGGGAGGCTCAGCTTTCCCTCACAGTCTGCTCATCTTCACAGCTTCCCTTGGATCAAAACCCCTCAGACCTGGCAAGGACAGTGGATGAACAGAGGAGCAACCTGGCATGTCTGGGTTTCAGGCTCCTGCATTTTTCCTGGTCCTTCCCCTCTCTCACCACTTGTTCTCCAGCACAGTGGAGATCATTCCTATCAACCACATTTATGTGCCTTCTGCATTTCTTTTTTCACCCAGTCTCAAGAGCTGCCAAGCAGATGGAAAGCCCTGAAGGATTCAATGACCTTGAGTGAGTTTTGGGTTAAGCCCTGGTGCCCATCATGGGCTGTAGCACTGGAGACTGTTTTGAACATGCTCCTATTGTGTGGTGATAACCTGCTCACCCCAAATTTACCAGGTTGGCTCAGCTTATTCCTGCTTTTGAACACAGTGCAGGGGGCTTTAACCTTGCCATGCTGCTTCCCTGCCCGTAGCAGGGAGGTTCCCCAGCCTCCCAGGGATGAGAGCTCCCAGTGCTGTGGGACGTGAGACCTTCAAAGCACCACAGGTGTCCTCCTGCAGCCTCCCAAACCAGGCTGCTCATGGAGGTTCATGAGGCACTCCCAGAAAGTCCTTTGAGTCCACCCCTGCCCCAGAGATGTGTCCATCCTGTGTCACTGCCTCTGGAACTCATTCCAGTGATTTATGCCCACGGGAAGGAGCAGCCTTACCTGGAGAAAGGGGTTTTTCATTCCCATAGGCACAGGGATTTTGGGGTTTGGTGTTTGTGATGCTGCAGGTGCTCCAAAACAACGCTGGAAATGCTGAAACAAACAAACAGCAGGGTTGGTGTTTTCCCTGTCTTCATAGACAGCCCTGTGTGCTTCCCCAGCCCTGTGGGCTGTGGTCCAGCCAGGAAGGACCACGCTCGGGTTATCCAGCAGCTCCAGGAGCTCTGTAGAGGACAAGGGAGACACTGACACGTTATCCTGGCTAATTAACACCATCCATCAGTTCCTCTTTAAAATGAGCAGAAATGTTTTTTCTTTCTCTGCAGCAGAAGAGCTCTCTTATGCAGAAAGTGCTTCTCTTAATTACCACTCAGTAAACCCTCAGCGAGACACAGCATCAGCACTGTGGCTTAATTCCTCTCTGTGGTAATAACCTTCTCATT
>QUSF01000003.1:5763810-6026125 GCA_003676055.1 Chloebia gouldiae | reverse complement strand
TGGAAAAAGCCCTGGGGTGTCACAATCAGCAATTTGAGCTTTCCTGTGCTGCTGCTGGAAAAGGAGAGGAAAGTCTACCTGAGCCCAAGTGGTTTTATGAGATGGGCTTTGACCAGGAGAATCACCTCAAAAATTCCAGAGCAAAGCTATAGGCTTCACCTGGTTACTTGAATTACAGTCCAAAAAAAACCAAACCCAACTTTTTGCTTTGTGTTTTTGGAGCTTTTCAGACAGCAAGTCAGACAAGCCCTTTTCCCAAGCACAAAAATGGAGCAATCCTTGAGCACCTGCCAAAGTCCCAGTCCCAGCCTGGAGAGCCACAGTCCCTTCTGCACCCTGGCTCCAGATCTGCTCCTGGCAATGAGAAGCAGAGCAGCTCTTGGCAGCACAGGGGAAAAGCTGTGTGGGGTTTGCTGTTGTTAATCTCCATGAAGTCTTTAGCCCTGCAAAAGCCCTTTCTCTTGCCTGGTGCACCCAAGATATTGACTTCTCCTTAAGGAAGAAGGGATTGTTTTATTTCTTGTTTCCAAAGGTGCCTCTCTGAAGTCTGCACCAGCACACCCAGCCACAGCCACACAAACAGTGCCAGAGGTGGGGACAGCCTGGGCTCTGAGCTTTGCTCCGAGGTTCACCTTGAAGACCCTGAACAAATGGCCAAATTGACAGCCTGGAAAAAGCTGAATTGACTCTGCAATCAGTTTTATCCAATTCTGGCATGATCACATTCTGGTCAGCCCTCTGTGAGACATGAGAGACTCAAAAGTCCCAGGCAGACAAAGCAAATTGTGATCCCCAGAAGAAGAACAGGCTGTTTCAGCTTGATAGGAAATGTGGCTCTCCAGGGAGGTGCCTGGAGGCAGGACTGTTCTCCAAGTGGTGTATCTGGCTTACAACAGCATCAAAATGTAAAAGTTGCCACAAGTTTTAATGGCTCCACAGCCCAAATAATGTATAGCTGGCATCCTCTGTAGGTTTTTGATTGTTGATTCTGATAAGCAAATACAACCACATCAGAAATCCCACAAATTCACAGGGGCAAATATTAATTTTTATATGCCTTGCCCAAGACAGCTTACCTTGCCCTTTGCCTTCTTCCCTTCTCTTCTCTCCAACATCTCTGCATGATTGACATTTGAAAAAATTCCAGCAAGAATTTTCCTGTCTTTCCTTGTTCCTCACCCTCATTTCTTGACATGGCATCTTTTTCAAAGATAATTGTTATAATTGCCTAATTATCTGTCTCACACGATTGTGATTCAGAGCTGAAAAATTTTCTTTATCTTCTAGATTAACATCTCATTCAGTTGCTCTCATGGAAACCAAGGTGAAGTTTGTTTGCTTGGAGGAAAGGATGGCCAGAAGCCAGAACACCATCTCCCACTGCACATCCAGCTGGATTTGGTTTCTGTCCCCAGGCAGTCCCCAAGACCTCCCAGGCCACATCTCTGCGTGTCACCTCTGGTGGCTGATGGAAGTGTACAGCAGGGAAAGTGAAAAATGTAGGAGACAACTTCAGGATTCTTTTTTTTTTTTTCCCTGGCAGAGCCAGATCTTCCTGGGCAATGTTTTGGGGTTCTACTGTTTGTGGCTTCTCAGAGCTCAAGGTCCTGCAGAAAGTAATTCCAGAGGTGAAACAACATGAAAGCAGGCAGAGCTGGTATCTGTCCTTCCCCTGTCTTTTGAGATGGACTCAGTGTCTCTCTAAATACCCAGTGCTGCTCTTCAGCAGCTCCTGAGGGCTCTATTGGCAATTTGAGAGACTGTACTCATAAAACTCAACTTTTTCCAGTGTTTGAGCCATGAGTTTCTGCACCACAGCACAGTGAGGTAAGTCAGTGTGGTGCTTTTGCAAAAGCAGTAACAGTGCCTGAATCTGTAACATTTTGGGAACATTTTCCTAACTCCAAATGTTCTTATCTTGAAGAAAACATTGTTGGGAGATGTTGGAAAGCAGGGTGTTAGCAGCAGAAACTACAGCAGAAGCTACAGCTTGTCCCAGCTCAGGGACACATCCCCAGGTATCCACGGGAGCTGAACTGTGAAACAAGCACAGTCCAGCAGTCAGGGATCAGCCTCTTTCCCTCTATAACCTTAAAGCTAAAGCTGTCAGAGGTGTGCACAGAAAAGTGCCTGTTTATACCCCTCTGCAGAGTGAGAAAGTGATGAAGTTCAAAAGGCAGACAACTGCCATATGTTCATATGCTGACTGGAAGCCAGTCTGTATTTGCTTTCCACAGTTATATTTTCCTCAACAGCAGCAAGACACTGTGGATATACATTGGATTTCCCAAGCTTGTGCAGTAAAGAAGGTGCTGAGAACCTCTGGCTCAAGTTTGTGGGGTTTAAAGCGTGTGGCAGAGACAGCGTGGGAGGTGCCAGTGAATTTCCTGCTGGAAGTGTGAGCAAGGGTGGGGACACAGGCTTGGTTTTCTGTGTTTTCCAGGAACATTATTACTGGTATTAAATAACCTACAGCACAAGGATTGCCTCGTGGCTTCTGTGGGCACCAAGCTTGGGAGTGCCCAGTGTACAAAATATGAGAACATTTAAAGCTGTCCTTTAGTGAGCTTCATTTGGAGGATCTGAAATTCCAGCAAGGATTTCCCTGGCAATGCCCATGCCTCAGAGCAGGCTGGTTTTCTGTGCAAATGAAATTCTGGAGCACTGACATGCCTTTCCCAGGGGTGTGTGGGGAGGGGAAGGCTGCACAAGGAGACTTTTGCTTCAACACTGGCACTTCTTGTTGCCTGGCAGTAGGCTGGATGGTTTCTTGGACACTCCACATTCATGTCCAGGAGCACCTGAGCTCTGCTCTTGAACCAGCACCACTGAGGCTGCTCCTCCCTCTGCTTACAGACCCATGCAAGGACTGAGCTCACTTGACTTGTGGAGCCGAGGCTGGATTTGGAGCTGGAACTCTTGCTGCCACTTCCAAATTGCCAGATTAGGAGAATAAGACACCCAGATGCTCTGTAATGTGGGTGAGCTCCAGAAAGTTTATTTTAATTTTGTTAAAGAGGAAGGAGGGACAAGGCAGAGCTGGAGGGGGAGCTGGATGTAACTGGGTACCCTAATGGGCACCAGAGGGGGTGACAGAATTCCCCTTTCAGTGATGCACTCCTGCTCTGTGCAGAATCACTGGCCCTGGTTGTGGAGCTTCCTGAAGCAAGGCCCCAGCTCAGACTGGGCTGTGTGGCATTCTTGGGATGTGTTCTGTGGGAAATGCTTGAGCTACTGACCTTGCATAACTCCCCAGGACACATCTGTGCACGAGACACTGACCAAAACTCCTCTCCTGCAGCACATCTGCCCCAGCAGCTGATACATATAAAAATATTTATATATATTTCTATAAAGGGACCCTTTTCAGAGCCCCTTTGTTTCTGCTGCTATGCAAAAGCCCCTCCAGACATACATTAAAGAGCTTCACTGCTTTTGAAATGGCTTGTTTGCCGACTAAGGGAGGAAAAAACATCTCTGAAGTTGGTGCCTGAGCAGCACTTATATCTCAATTATCTGCACATTGCTTCTCTGTGTGTGAGATTATGAGCTAACAGGGTTTTCATGGCTTCATCAGCACCAGTTTAAGAGCAATATTTATCCCTGGTCATGTCAATCCTGTGGTCAACTCAGCAACAAAGGTGATGCTTGCTGCCCTCTTCCCAGAGACTCCACTAACGAGCTGAGTGATTTATTCATTAAGGGCACGGAAATCTGGAGCTTTATTCCAGAGGTCCTGGTGGGAAATCTGCATGAAAATTTCATGCTGTTCACTTGCAGGAGCCCTTCCCTGCTGTGCTGTCCTTCCCCTCACTGCAAGAAAAGGTCCTGCTGTGCTCCAGCAAATCCTTTAATAGAAATACTGAATTCAAAGGGGATTTGCTGTAGTTGTTGTTTTGAAAAAGTTGCGGGACCAGGAAATTGTCTGTTAAAAAAAAAAAAAAAAAAGGTGGACTTTGCAGTCCTGGGTGGCTTTTTGACAGCTCTGGCCATGTAGAAAAATCAGAAGTTTGCTCTGGTCCCATTAAAGTTCAGAGAAACAACCCCTGTAAAAAGCTTTAGACATGCAGGAAAGCAGCTTCCCACTTCTGGAGTAAAGGGGTGGACCAAACTGTGCCAGCAGGTCTCCAGTACCTGGACAGGAAAGGAAATTTGAGTTTATTTTGGAAGTCAGACTTCATATCCTCCAATGGGATTTGCTGCAATCTAGTCACACTTTCAGGCATTGGCCAGGCTATCTAATATCAAATCCAGTTAATATTATTTGTGTTGTTTCATGAAGGATGTGGGAATCCCAAACCCATGGATGCATCCAGGCTGTGTGCTGCTCTGTGCTGGGCTGAGCCCCTGATGGCTGCTGGCTCCTGGGACTTCCCTTTCCCCATTTCTTTGCAGGAGGAAGGAACAGGAAAGAAATAAAAATTAAACCAATATTTTATTTTTTTCGTTTCAGAGGAGAAATGTATTGTCCCACAAAACACAACCAGCAACTTCCACATGATTCCAGCCTGGAAACCTGGCTTTAAACAGAAGGGCTTTGATGGACAGGGGTGATGTGTGTGGGAGCTGCTGCCACTGTCCCGTCTGGTCACTGTAACCCTGACACGGGCTCTGGTCTTGTCTCTGGCACTCAAATTCCACTGGGAGAATGAGATATCTTCAGGAGGAACAGCCTAGGGTGGCTTAGGGTGGGGGTTCCTTGGTGGAGACATGGCTTGGGCTGCTGGACTTGATCATTCAAGTCTGGGTCTGTCTGCATGGAGGGCTCTGTCCTGCATGAAGGGTAAACTTGGGAATGCAAGCTTTGGGATTGTTGATTTAATGACCATTTGGGCAGCCCCTCAGGGGGACATACTGAAGCAGAAATGTCTCTGAAGTCTCTCAGGGACCACACAAAACCCCTCTGAGTGCTGCCACCAAGTGCCTGCATCCCTTCCTGTGTGGGGCTCAAGGCTTTAGGCTCTTTTTGAGGGAAAGGCAATTTTGTCCTCTTATTTTTGGTGCTCCCAGCCCTCCCTGTTCCAACTGCCTCAGGGGCCTGGGTGGCAACTGCTCTGCTGAAACTCCCAAGCAATAGACACCTTCTGTAATTGCACCTTCGGAGCAGTCAACTGGCTCCTGCGATGAGCTCTTGAATAATTGAAGCAATATTTGCAGGGTTTGCACTGAAGTACTAACAGCTGTGGTATGTTTTGATATTTATGAAGCCAAATAAATTATGGATTAGTCAGTGCAGTGAGCCCAGCATGATGCTTATTACTTCTGGAGTGCCGGAGCTGATGGAGTGCAATTCATCCCCTTTTACTTCCATTGTGTGGCTGAGTATGACTGGTGTCTATTACTGGACTTAATAGAGCTTGCTTGCAGGTCTAAGTTCCACTCTCTGAGAGCTGATGGGGTGTTTTAATTTGTTCTTCACTCTCCAGGCTTTAGAAAGACGTGCTGGGGCCATATCTCAGGGTCACAGGCCATGGTGTTGGCTCACAGGTGTGGAGGTGATTGTTTCTGTGGTAATTGGGATGGGTGCTGGCAGAGTTAGCAGCAATTCTTGGCACTAAACTGGAAATGATACAAAATCCTATCTTCTTGGCAAGCTGGTCTGTGGGTAAATATTATGTGTCTTCTCTAGGATGCACAAACTTTTCTTCATAACTGAGCCAGCGCTTGTGAGATTAAACTCTTCATTCCATTTTCTATTATCTGAGAATGTTTTTTTTTACGGGTGAAAAAAATTTCCACTTCACAAATGTTCCGAATATATTTCTAATTTCTCCCCATTAGTGGGAGCTGCCCACTGGGAAGGGATAAGGAGGGAGCAAGTAACCCTTTGGAGCAGCAGATGGCATCCTACCCCTCTAAAGCTTCCCGGCACTGGAAAGTGTAATAAATACATAATAGCAAGTGCCTGTGCTCTGCTCATAGCTGCACTCAGCAACTTGGTACAAAACTGAGGGGTTGGGAATCATTCCTTTACAAATCAAATACTTTCTCTGTTTGTTGTCCCTGTTTTCTGGGATGAAAAGAGATATCTGCAGCTGGTCTGCTCATCCGGATCTGCCTGGTCCATGGGCACAGAGTGTGCCCTCATGACGTGGGCACAGGCTGGATAAATTTGGGTTGGAATGGGTTGGAACCAGGTGACCTTTAAGGTCCCTTACAGCCTGTCCTGGTTTAGGGCAAATTTGGGAGAAATTTCCAAAGGGGTCCCTCTAGAAAGCAGATTCAGTGGCCCCTACCTCAGCTGGCTCAGGAAAAAAGAAAAGTGGAAAAAAAAAGTTTATTTAAAAAGAAAAGTATTCCCAAGCATCCAAAATGAATAATATTAAACAATGAAACCTCTTGCTGTTCTGAAGAGATGGCAAATTCAGAAAGTCCTTGTCATGGGGGGTAGCTCTGCTCACTCAGTCCCTTGTCAGTCCCTCCTGTGCTGGAAATGCCAAGTCCTGGGCCCTGGTGAGAGGTCCCGCTGTTCTTCTGGGTTTTCAGTCCAGAGAAGGGCTGAACAGTTCCCAGAAAAAGAAAAGCCAGAGTCTGGGGAATTTCTCTGCCTCAGCTAGCTAAAAATAAACTAACTAAAAAGCAAAGGAGAGCTCTCCCCCACTGTCCATGCTGCAGACAGCACAGTCCAGGAGAAGGATACAGGGGAGCAAGTGCAGCTTCTGAAAATAAACTGCACTCTTCTTCTGCCCCTTCCCTCTTGGAACCAGTCTTAAAGAACTTAATATCCAGCACAAACAGGACAGATGACTGGGGCTACAACATCATAAAGTCATGCTAGGACACAATCCAAACCATGATTCTATGAAATTGTGCCATAAAGTGCCCACTAGTCTGAATAAAAAGTTATAAAGTCTAGATTGGCTGGCTCAGCTGATGCCTTGTGAAGGCTGATCTAGAACAGAGGCTAGAGAATAAAGTAGGGGTTTCTAAAGCTAAAGAATAAAGTAGGGCTTTATTAAAAGGCCTCAATGGATCCACCTTGGGCAGTACAAGAGCCCAGCTAGGGCTGCACCCAAGATGAACCAAAATGGTCACAAAATGGATGACTGGTCATGGGGTCTGTCACTTTTATAAGTTCTGGTCCACTTGCATCTTGGGATTAATTGTCCAATTATAGCTTTAGGTTATCAAGTCCCTTCTTGTTTTTCTCTCTTCATTTCTCCTTTGTTTATCCTCTTGGGCCTGAGATCTGGATCATTTATCCTTGGTGCCCAGCTGGAGAAGGAATTGTTTTGTCTCCCTGCTCTGTGCAGAGAGCTCACCATCTCCTAATATGAAGCTCAGAACTACACACAAAAGCAGCACAGAATCTGAAAAATGTAAAAGCTAAAACCTGAGGCAACAAGCTGCAGTGATGTTCCCTGTAGACATCTGCCTTTTACTACACCCCTCCATGAGTCTGGCTGACATCTGTCCTGGAAAAACTGTGGCACTGTAACTTTTTCCTAAAACCATCTTCCTACAAGAGTTCCCAAGAGAGGCAACCCAGGGCTATTGCAGATAGGGAAGTCTTTGCATGCAATGAAGTGGGGATTAATTCCTCTTCTTTACTTTCTTTCCTGAAGATACTGAGTGAGGGGATGAAGGATATTTTCTCTTTAAACTCCTGATGTAGGTAAAGACTGTCATTTTCCAACTGTTACTGGTTGAGGCAGAGTTGCAGATATTTTAAAGGAAGTTTGGGCTGAGTTTGTGTATGCTGTTGCTGTGTTGAAGATAAATTGTTTACAGCCTGTCTCTAGAGACAAATTAAAAAAGTTTCTCCTATTCCAATTTCCTTGTAAATGATATAATTATCACAGCAAAAACAAAAGTCTGCTGGATCACAGAGACATAAGGTTTGAATTTAATATTTCTGGGGCTTCTACTTTCAAAAAATGCCTCTTCAAGAAGAACTGCAGCCCACTGTGAGAGATGATAAGGATTAAAAATGCTTCCATAGCTCCAGCTTTTGTTTCCACTCAGAGCTGGGACATTGTTTGCTCCTGTCCCTTACAACACCTTCATCATCATCATCTGACAAAAACCTTATCACCAGGTCTGGTACTGATAGTCCTGCAGCAGTGATTTCTGCTCCTGTCACCACCAGCCCCTCTGTCTTCCAGCACACCTGCTGACGTGTGCTTACTGCTCACATTCCAGTGCTGATTTCCTCAGTGACTATTAACTTCCATGAGCACAAATACAGGATAAAACTGAAGGCATGGCTGGTGGCTTTTGGGTGAGAATGTGCCCATATCTCTTCTCTTCCCAAGGTGCTTCTTGCTCCTGGCAGCTCCAAGGGTGCTGGCTGTGATGAGCAGCTCCAAGGAAGAGCTGGGAGCCAGATCTCAGCTGTCTTCAATTCACACTGATTTCTAGACTCCTACAGATTTCCCAGAGAGCCTTGAGAGCTAGGAAATTTATGTTTAATGTGTTGGTCTTACTTTTCTCATCTGCTTTTTGGCACCTGCCTTAGTGCACAGTGTGAAAATGTCTGGAGGATGTCTCCGTTTCTCATGGGCCTGGCCCTAACCCTGTCAGAGGAGGGACTGTGTCTCAGGATGGGCTATCCCACCTCTGGGCTTATTTCCCCCTTGCTCTGCAACACTTTTTCATAGATGACAAACTTGTGGCATCGTGTGCCAGGCTCCTGTGATGGCCACATTTCCCCAGGTGTGCCACGGCTCCGTGATGGCAGCATTGCTCTGATGATGAAGGAGCTGAGTACAGGCCCAAGAACCTCCTCAATTCCCTGCTTTCTGCACATGCAAGGGGGAATTTACAGGGAACAAAAGTCAGCCAGGAACTGGCAGAGCCAGAATGTGGGCTCCTGACTCTCTGCACTCTTTTCCTGCGATGTTTCAGAGCAGAACGTGGAGCAGACAATTTGCCTTGTTCATGCTTTGCTCTGGGTTTGGTTTTTTTGGGTAAAGGACTAACCTCACTTTGAGTGCTCCCAAACAAGGTGGTGGGGAGCAGGTGCTCAGGGTCTTATTCAGGCAGGTTCCAAATACTCACTGGAAATTACATGTCAGTTCGAGTTACTGGAACTGCTCAGCACAAGCTGCAGCTCAGGACATTGACAGCAGCTGTTACCACTGTAAGGATTGCTTTCCCAGCAAGGATGAGAGCATTCACATCAGCTCAGGGAGTTGTTTCTTTCTTTGAAATGACCCAAAAGATAGATTTAAAGTGAAGGAAGGAAAAAAAAAAACCAAAACAGTCTGGAGGGAGCCTTTCTATTCCACAGGAATATTGGAGCATGGTTTACTTTTGTGCTTTCCTGGGACCTTGTTCTTTCTGTATTTGCTTTTTACTCTTCTTTGCTCAGTCATGGACATCTTGATTAAAGCTGTTCTTCCAGTGAGGAGGCAGAATGTAGCATCATTTAATCTGAGACTTTTCATGAATGTCTCAAAACAAAAAGAAAAAAAAATCATCATGCATTAGCTATTAGAATAAAGAATTTATTTTGGTTATGGCTTATTGAGGGGGCTCACCATGCTGGTTTTATATTTGTCTCTTTCTAGTTTCCAAAGGGGTGCTGGATTTGCTTTCAGACTGTAACCATGCTGAATGGGCAGAAGATGAAAAGATGAAGTGGGAAGAGGAGGCAGATCTTAGCAAGAGCCCTAAGCTCCACTCTGAGCCTCCAGCTGGGAGCTTTACTTTACAGAGCAGAATAAAAACAAGCAAACATTGGGCCCAGTAAGACAACACAATTAAGGAATTGGCAACTGAGATCTTGAGCTTTTTCTGTTATCTTTTCCATTTCTGCCATTCACTCTTCATTTGCCAGTGGAAAGCAGGTAAGAAGTCCAGAGAGGAATGAGCACCACAGGGAGCCAGCATTTACTCAGGGCAAGGAAGAAAGCTGTCCTCAGCCCAGCCTCAGCCAGGCAGGTCTGGCAGCTCTGTGCCAGCCTCAGCAAGGGCTGCAGGGCAGATGTGCCCTGAGACCCAACAAGTAAAGTAAAACATCCAGAGCCTGGTCACTGCCAACCCGAGTGAGGTTTGAGACAGCAAATGCAGAAGCACGCCCCAGGTACCAGCACTGGCCTTGTTCCTGTGGTTTCCCCCACTAAATGTCATTTCTCCCCATTGCAAACAGCAGACTGGTCTTCCCATGGGAATAGCCCTCATACCCTTTCTCATTCACTCAATTTTTTTTCCTTCCCGCCCTTGAAAGAGGCAGTGTTTATTTGGCTTGAGCTCGTAAGCAGAGCTTGGATGGGTTTATGAGCTCTATGCCTGAACCCATAGACAATTACAAACATGGCTGGCTGCCTGGCTTTGTTAATTAGCTACCAGCAATGCTTCATTTTTCCCTCTGTGGTTTCATTCTGAATTAGTAAGGCACTGCTCATTGGCTCTCTTCCTCTTTGGGATGCCACAGTTGAACATTATGGCATCCAGATATGCCAGTGGGCTGAGAGTATAAGCTTGATTTGTTTGGACAATAAAAAAAAAAAGTTGCATTTAGATAATTAAACAAAATAACAGCAAAGCTATTTTGTACTGTTGCAATCTGTCCTTCCCTGTCCCAGTGCTTCATTTTCTTGTTTCCTGATCTGCTGGAAACAAAGACTGGAATAAGCATCGTCAATCATTTATTGGTTTTGCTTTAAAATATTAAATTTCTCTTCTTCTAAATCTGGTTTGGTCTAGTGGGTGTCAGCTGATGGGACAACACCCTGACACTGATGATGTGCAGCAAGTCAGCATGTGCCAGTTTGGGCTCAATTCAACCAGAAATAGCATTTCCAGAAACTTGCTGCTTATTTAGTCACTCAACACAAAATAACTTCAGTAGCAACCAGGGTGGTAAAATAATGTTTTATTCCATGAATGAACAAACACTACCATGCCACATCCTAAAGTTCTTTCTACAAAAGATTGTGGACAGAGCAGATTTTTACGTTTCTCAGTTCGAGTTCATTTCAGGCTCTCAAGCCCGTTCAGCGTAGCAAAACCTGGACACGCAGCATTCTCATGGTCTGTTCGGCATTTTGCCAGAAAAAGCAGATTTACACCGTGGTTCTTGTTCACACAATGTCGATGCACTGTAAATTAAAGGCGATAATCCCAACCAAACTAGGTAATTCCTGTGGTTTATCAATATTTTTTTTTCATGATGGTCAAAGTACAACCAACATTCAAAGCTTAAAATAAAGGTAAGAAAAAAGACACACTAAAGAACACAATGGAAACATCATCATTGCTGTCAGGATGTGAGTTTACCCACAGTACTATGTAAAAAGTAGGAACCGGCATTGACATTCAATCTGTTAAAACAAGAAAAGAAATTACATTAATTGTTATATTTCCAAGCTAGTGCTTCTAAGGAGTCCTGATCAGCAAAGAAGTGTTACCGCATGCATGTCGAACACAAGACTAATATTGGATTGGGGATCTGACGAAGAGCTGACTTACATTCCTTTATATACAACAAAATGAAATATACAGTATTAATACTGGCTGTACATTTGGTCAGAATATTTTACAAGGAGCGACACTGTCAAAATTCTTATGACGCAGTACGTGGAAGTGGATGGAGGCTGGATTCCTTTCTGAAAGCTGAATGTTTTCACAAGAAGTTTTAAAAGTTGCTTTCCACTGCTCAAATGAACAGTTAGACCTTTAAAACCAAAAAAAACCTCCTTTTTTTTTTTTTTTTCTTTTATGGTTGTCCAAACTAGTGTGAACAGAAGAGATAATTAAATGTGTTTGGAATATGTTAATCATTGACCTGGAATAAAACTAAGCCACAGACAGCATGTGCAATAAATCTCTGCACATTGTCTGTTTAAATGGCTTTATAAGATGATGTGTGAGGTCTCTGGTACAAATTCCTGTACCACAGCCTCAGCTAGCTGTTCCCTAGCAGGTTACCAACCATTTGTTCCAAGAAAGAGAAAGAATAATCATGACTGTCGCATATTTTTCTACATTGCAATAACAAATATCTCAAGGTAAGCTGATTTAGCTTATTTATGTGCATATTTTTTCAAGGCTGCCAAAGAAAATACTCAATCTTGCCGGCAAGAGCTATTTTGGGAACCCAAGAGTGAGTTTTTCTTTGCTTTATTCCAATAGATTTTTTTAACATCTGGGTAGCTCAAGTCCCATTGCCTCATTAGACCCCTGAGGTCTAGAGTGAGTTGGTGAATTTGTTTCCTATTTTTTCCCCATCCAGAACAAGCGGAGAAGCTAATAAGGTGAGCATGAGACCCAATGAACAACAGAAGTAAAAGCCATACAGAATTAACAGAATAATTACAGGAAGGTAAAGATTGGTGTAACTCCAGTGATATTTTGCACAATTGGGTTTGTGCATCCCGTAGCAATGACAAACCTCCTGAAGATGGAAAAGAGCAGGCAAGTGTATGAATCTGTATCCTTTAAAATAATTGTGCTATAATCTCCATATATGAGATTAGATGTTTTGTTCTGACACAGTGTGATGCTAAGTATAGTAACCTTAATGTGGATGGTGGATTTCACTGCTACTGCTTGACTGCAAAGAGACATCAAATCTTCCAGTCCTCAAAGTGGTTTCTTGGGATGTTCCTTCAAGTTCAACATCTTACCATTTTCACTGTAGAAGTCATTTTGTGGCAAAAAAAAAAAAAAAAAAAAAGAGACAAAAAAAGAAAAAAAACAACCAAAGAGAAAGATGTTGGTTGTGATGGATTTATTTCAAACAGCAGTTTCTGCTGAGTTCACCATGCTTAATGTTCTTCCATTTAGGAAGGAGTTGCTGTCAAGTAAAGCAGAGGAGCTGCTTTCAGTTTGTTTTATTTTTTTGTTTTGTTTTGTTTTGTTTTCTTTTTTTTTTAAATACATGCTAACAACATCTCTTTTTTCAGGAAAATGATCCAGTTGCATATTGTCAGAGAGATCTGCCTTGTGCTTAGCACGGACAAGTAGGGTTAATCATCTTCCTCCTCCTCCTTCAGTGGGGCTAGTGGGAGTTTGTCTGGAACCTGGAAACACTCCACAAAGAAGTTGACAATGGACTGGTACAAGTGCTGCTCAAACACTGCATTGCTGAAGTAATGGCTTTGATCAGGGTAAATCTGCAAAAAAACAGGTAAATACACACTTTTTAGAGCTGAAAGTCTCAGCAATGACCACCCACACCTGCAGCTTGAGCTGCAAACACACTGCATCTCCTCAGCATCGTAGGGCTTCCCATGGATGCTCGTGAGCCCAGGGAAATTTGGGCACCACAGTGCTCTGAGTGCAGACTGGCATCTTCCTTCACAAGGAACCTTTTTGGAGTAGAGGATTTTCTATTTAATTCTGTCCTGAACAGGTTCAGGCTAAGAAGAACCAGTCCACACCTTCCTTGTAAAAACCGAAAAACCATGCAGTTTTGGAGAGAAATGGCATTAGGTTATACTGACTAAAATGAGGGCTTTAAAGGAAAAATGCTATTAGGTTAAAAATTTAATAAATATTGCTGGAGAAGTAATTAAATTGAAAAAAAATAGTGAAGCCAGAAATTAAATAGTTTAAAATCAACTTCTCAATAAAGTGGAGCAGGTAACTTGAAGAGGATCATAAGGGGTTGTCTAGGCAGGGTTGCTAGGGTGGGTTCATTTTCAAAGACTTAATGGCTTAGACATGAACCATTCAGCAAAACAGAGATATAATTTGGTGGAAAGTGGAGCTGTGCCTTTCACAGTGGGATATCAGATTTAGGTGACATATATATTTGTAACTTTTCTGGCTGATTTAATTTAAAACCCTGTTTCCCTGAAAGTCATCCTGAATTTGTTCTGTTCCCAAAAAAAGTCAACATGCATAAGTTCCTTAGGGATGTGTCCCTCACAGCCTAATTCACTGTAATTCAATAATTGCTCTACAACTGTCCAGAACAAAACACTGATGTCACATAATCATGGCATTAGTAGAAACCTGTTATATGCTGCTGCTACTTCTACTGCCAGCCTGAGTTTGCAAGTGGTTTTTCAAACCTTGCTTCATAACAGCAGCTTGAGTTCAAATAGGGAAATAACTGTTCAAATAGGAAAAAAAGAAACATATACTGTACCTGCAAGCTGTAATTAGCCTTTGCCCTAATTAGGTGTGTGATAAGGTCTGTAGTATGCTGAAAATGGATTTTTTCTGTAAAAACAGATTGCAATCATTAAAGAGACAAATTTAATTAACAAAAATCAAAGCTCTCACAAACATAGAATGAGCTCAAATGATGGGCTAACTTACCATCAGCAGTAGCATGAATGATCAAAAATGTCTGGTCCTTTAGTAATGAGACTCTGTGTGATAATTTGCTGATCTGTGAAGGTAAAGGTTGCAATAAGATTAAAAAACTTGCTAGAAATTAGCAATTTATATGGAGGCAATAGAAGTGCTTATTTCCGTTTAATACTTTATCATCAGGATAACAAGCAGACAGCAGCACAGCTTATTCTCCTGGCTACTTATATAAATCCAGAGGTAAAATAGGTCCCTACCCTGTGCTGGCAGGGCAGTGTCAGCAGCAGGAACATGTCAGAGACCCTCCTCTGTTCTGATAATGTTCAATAAAAGCCTGAACTGTAGAATACATGAAAATATCAAAGTGAATAAAAAACACTGATGAAAAGTGTGCCCAGGTGCCAATACCTAATAACAGTTCATGCATCTGGAGGGGCTTTGGTGTGTTTTGAAAGTCAACTTCAATGAGTTTTGACAGCCTGGGGGATGATCTGATATGAAATTCAAGCATCCACTGTTGAGAACACCTTTGCCCTCAGCAGTCTTTCAGATGCACAAAGGAATATAAATACAAACAATTTCTAAAAGAACAAAAAGCTTTCACACTAATGTAGAGATTATGAGTGAAGTTTGAGAGACAATGAACTCAGAGTTTAGGTAGCCAGGATAAATCTTCCCTTGTGAGGGCACAGGGTGGTATCTGCTTTCTCTGTGACAACAGTGCCAGACCTTTGCTACCTTCATGTCTTCTGGCTGGAGACAAGGCTTAGAAGCTGAACTAAATTTTCTCTATAAAAAATTGTGTTTGTGTGACTATTCTTTATCTGGTTTTGCTTCCAAGTAATTTCAGCGCAGGATCCAACTGATCCCATCATGTTTATTAAGCAATATCTTTATTAACTGGCGCTGTGTTTCCTTTTCCATGTCCTGCTCAGTTCTGGCACAGAGTTCTGCCTCTCTGAAAGTTTGAGAAAGTCAAGCTGAGTTTCACTTGAATTTGTTTGTCTCAGAGAGAGTCAAAGTGGCAAGACCATTGGCAAGAACTTTCAAGAGGTCGTGACACTGTGTCCTCTTGGGCACATTTGAGTCACTCAGCTCCTTCAATCTCTCAAACTGTATTTACCCAATTTGGAGAGGCAGACACAAGGGCTAATCAATAAAAACTTTATCCATGATTGCTATTAAGACAAGAAAAGCAGTAAGCAGGCTGAAGGACACCTTCAGAGCTTCACTAGTGAGTCCCCCTTGCATAACCTTGCTTCCTCTCCAAAGGAGAACACATGGAGGGAGAGTTAAGTTCACATTTTATCAGGGAAATGCAGTGTCCATGCAGTTACCTCATATGCTCTGTTATCAACCCCGTGCAAGCCCAAGTATCTTTCAGAAAAGGCTGAAGCTTGAAGAGAAAAAATGAAAATATCACTTTCAGTCATGAATACACTGGTGCTTCTGAGTCAAATATGACAAATGCTAAAAACCACCTTATTTTCTAACATGGCTTTAATTATACAGGATGCATTTCTAAAAGTTTTTGAAAATGCACTAAGGATATGTGTGGTACCACAGTCTGTCTTTATCACCAAGTACTTCAGGTCTCTAAATAAGCCAAAGAAAAACCTTTTTCTTTTTCTTTGTTAATGAAACTGAGATAGAAGAGCTCTATTATGTTGTGTCCCTTTCTCCTTTCACACAGGGCCTTCTCCATCACCAGCAAGTTTCCTTTGGTCTCAGGGAAAACTGTACAGCTCCTGAAGTCTGGCTGAACACCACTGACTTCCCTGGCAGCTCCCTGATTTTCACTGGCACTAAGTGCAAAGGGAACTGCTGTCTCTGAGAGAAAGGACCACCATGTGCTGTGGTCAGAGGCAGGGTGGGCTGGGCAGACTGGACCTCAGCTTGCATGGATGGGTGCCTCAGGCAGCAAGGAAGCATGTCCAAGGCAGTGGGGGTGGTTGGTGGCAAAGGCTGGAGGGGTTTAAAGACAATTCTCCTTTATTTAAAAGGAGCAATATTGTGGTTTAATTACTCTGATTACCATGGCTGGTCCCACTGGTGCCAGCTAAACTGCTTTAGTGGGGAAAGGGGTTTATGGCTACTCCTAAAAAGACACAGAATATAAAATAAGCAGGATCTTGGGAAAGAAAGATGGCAAGTTGGAAATGATAAGGAAGAATATAATTTGTGGGCAGCAGGAGGGTCTGTGGGCTGGGGAATGGGACTTACCATATAGTCTGAAGTCTGTCACTGGGGAAAGAGCAGCTCCACAAGTGAACACCTGGTTGTCTTCACCAGCTGGAAGCATGTAAGTGCTCAGGTAACCACCATAATCCTGGAAGAGAAACAGGACAGGGGCATCACTGTTCCTGCTGGGAGGCAGTGCTGCTTTTGGGTACAGAAACAGGGCAGCTGAGACCTTGCAGCAAATGCTTGGCCATTGCAGAGCCTTTAACATCAATCCCTGAAAAAACACAAACCAAAGGACATCTCCCTTGTTGTGACATTCACATTCTCTGGAGAGAGGGACATAATTCTGTCTCTCAGAAGAAATACAGGGAGAAGAAGAGAAAACAATCTTTATCTCTGCTCCTTTTTTCCCCCATGTGGAATGTGGTGTGGAGATTGTTTACCTGCAGTGATTGCTGGGTTGGATCCTGGTGAAGTTGTTTTGATTCAGTGACCAATGGATCCAGCTGTGGCTCGGGCTCCCAGCACAGAGTCACGAGTTTGTTTGTTAGTTAGACAGGTAAGTAAGAAGTAAGTATGTAGAACAGTATAGTATCTCTTTAAATAGTATATTAATGTAATATAGTATAGTTTTAATAAAGCCATCCTTCAGCCTTCTGATCTGGAGCCAGCCATCATCATTTCTTCCCTGAGCCAGGGTCTGCTGCATTTTTTACTATACCTGGTGACATGGCTGGCACCCTCCTGAAGGCAGGAGGCTTGTGTGCCCAAGAGCTGACCCTTTTCATCTTATTTTATGGCTGTAGCTCTAACCAGATACGTTACCTCTCCAAAATGTTTACCCCAGACTTTCTCTACTTAAAATGAGCATCACAATTTCCGTGTCTGCTGCCAGCCTGTTAACAATGCCCTGCAGAGATGCTGCTCTATGTGCAGCTCTCCTCGCCCACTCCAAGCCCTTGTCTCCCAAGTAAACAATTTCTACTCGCAGTCCCACTCTCATCTCAAACTGTGTGTACTTTACAGTGGCTGTTTCTCAGCCAGGCACACACAGCAAATCAGCCTCCAAAATCCACAGGGTTGTTGTACACATGAGTTAGATGTACCCACGTTCCCACAGGCTTTAGGAAAAAAGGTGAAAATGAAATGAAAGTTTGCAATGGAAAAAATAATGAAATATCTGATGATGTTTTCTGAGCAACAGTCACTTTTTTCACTTGGAAGTTAATTTAAGAGAAGTAACACATCGTTGAAATGATCTTTAACATCACTGAGTATGGTGCAGTCTATCCCAAAAATAAAGAATAATAAAAAAGTCACCACTAACATATTCAGTTAATCAGGGTTTAACTCAGCTGTTTAGGCATATCAGCCAGCTGGGAGAGCACAGAGGAGCAATGTCAGAACATTACCTTCCCAAACACACCAACTCTCGTTTTATCAATGAAATGCTCTTGCAGCATTGTCCTAGAACATGAGAGAAGAAAAGCAATGGGTTAAAATATTTTTCCCTTCCAGAGCAAAAATAGTGTGATTTTAATCAGCTTTAAATTAAACTGGCCCCAGAAAAAAATTCATAAAATGGTTTGAGTTGAAAGGGACCTTAAAGCTCATCTAGTTCTACTTCTCTGCCATGGGCAAGGACACCTTCCACTGTCCCAGGGCACTCCAAGCACCATCCAACCTGGCCTTGGACATTTTGAGGGGTGGGACATCCACAGCTTCTCTGGGCAGCCTGTGACACTTCTCACACCCTCTCAGTTAAGAATTTCTTCCCAATGTCTAATCTAAACCTGCCCCTTTTCAGTTTAAAGCCCTTTCCTCTTGATGCAGACAATCTAAATCAGGTGAAGCTGCTTTCACATGAATCTCTCTGATTTAATCTTGCAACCTCATGTGCTGGATTTGACCAAGCAATAGCAACAAATAACCTGCACTACTTCTGGAAGCTATAATAACCTATTGCACAGCTATTGCAATACTCTGATAGCGGTTTTAATGTGATTATGTGCAGAATAAATCTAACAATATGACAGGACTTGACATTTAGGGTTTTGCCCTGGTTATTCTGTTTAAAAAGTTTAAGGATTTAAAGATGGATTTTTTTCCAGCTACTAGGCAAGCAAAAGATTAATGTAGGAACAGATATTCAAGCGTACTTGTTTGTAGCTGTATGACTGTACAGAGCTAAAAATAAATAGGCTTTGAACATGTGATACAGATAAGTGTGCTCTAATTTAGCTCTGTTTAAGGCTTGTTTTTCTCCCTTTGCTCTGGTTGACATGAGCTCCCGTGTACAACATCATCCCTCCCTCCCTCCCATCTCCCTGCTCTACCCTACACTGCATTAACTCAACCAGGACTAATGAGCCTTGGGTTAATTATCGTAATGAATTAATTTCTTCAATAACAGTGCCATTCACCGGACAGCTTCCAGCTGATCCTTCTCTTCCAGAAGGCCCAGCCTCCTCTTGACCTCGTGCAGCAACTTGGCGCCCTGGAAGCCGCTGCCGCGGCCGTCGAACTTGAGCACGATGGCGTTGTGGGAGCTGACCATGACGCTCTCCCACGTCACCTCGAACCTCTCCGTGACGCTCTGGCTGCCAGGTGTCCCATCTCTGGAACAGAAAGAGGCATCAAGGAAAGGCAACAACACCAAACACCCCCCCAGGGCTGTGGGATTGCCGTGGGATGGGCACCCACAGCCCCATCGGGCAGGGTAAAGGAGGAAAGGTTTCCGCAAGGATGGCGTGCAGGAGGGTGATGGTGTGGGATGGGTTTTGAGGCTGGGTGGAAGCTGCAGGTTGGATCTCTCTCTCTCTGTGCACAGCAGCCTCTAAGCTGAGGTTTGAACCACACCAGCAAGCACATCTCTAACTGGTCAGGATTCCTCCTGTGAGTAACCAGGTATCAGTTGAGTTGTCCCCCTTTTATGCCTGCTCTAATATATCTCTATTTCCTACATTCCCCAAAGCTCTTTTTAAATTTCTGCTCAAGTGGTTCTGTCATCACTGCTTCACACAAGTTCAGAGGGAAAGGACTCTTTGGAAGTTATAAAAAACAGCTTAATTATGTCCAGTTTAGCCCAAAATTGGTGAGAAGGGAAAAGGAGTGGGCAAGACCTCCTCTTGACCCTTCTGCTTAGGGTCTGATGCTGTACAGGGAGAAATACAGACCCTACTTCATCCAGGCAGCTCAGGAAAAACAAGGAATGATGATGATGACTTTAAACAATATCTTTAGGCTGGGATTACTGTAGAGCCACTGGCATTTTTATCCACTTTTTTGTCCTTTTTAGGGTTCTCAGAGACACCAGGCCATTCACTGCAGGACTTTAATGCACATGTGACTCCAGTCATTTGCATTTATCCAAGCAAGACCCCAGCCCACCCAGCTCCAGGGGCAGCCTAATCAAGTGCTGGGTGCTTGATGAGAGCCAATCTTCCTCGAGCACTTTGGTAATGAAGCATGTTTTCCCCACAGTAATTAATTCCATGATGAAACAACACGCTCCCTGCAGTGGCTTTGTCCTTCATGGAGAGTTGTGCAGGGTGGCACAGGCATTCACCAGGCATTCACCCCTCCTGCATGAGGCTTTTCTCTCATGGGCTGTTCCCTGGCAGGCAGCAAGTGATGCACTGGGATGCAGCCAGGGCCAAACACGTTCTTCCAAGGTCAGTGAATTCTCTCCCACAGTTTCTTTCCAAATTGCCAAAAAAAACCACTCAGTAATGTGTATTATTATTACTAAATGTTGCATAAAGAAATACCCATCTGCTCTGCCTGCCAGGAGGAAAACCTACCTATTTAATATAAATGCAAACTTTGTGGAGATATTCAAAGATTTCCAGCTCTCTCTTTACTGTAATTTCAGCCAACACCAACACTTAAAAAGGAATGATTTCTGCATGAGGGCACCTAAAATTTAAGCTCTATTAAGCCTGACTGAATTCCACTGTAAAATTACCTGTTAATCACAGGCTAGGTGCCCTAAGCACTGGGACAGGAAGCCAAAATACATCTTGTGTTCCTCCTCCTCCTCCTGTTTCTGCCCCACAAGTGATTGAAGTGTGCATGAAATGCCTTCACAAAATCCCAAATTTGCTATGCAGGATTTCAACAGGGTGCCCTCCTGAGAGCTGAAAACCTTGGCTCAAAGATGGGAAACAAGGGATGCACATCTGGCCTCTCTCAGCTGTGAAGAGAGATGGGGTAGGAACCAATGTTCTGGACTCTGGCATTCCTTGTACAAAACATATCTTAAAGTTTCTGATCATGGCCAAGGTTTCCAAGCTGCCCTGATGATGTGGACAGAAAGAAAGACAAGAGAGAACTTACACAACCAAAAGCAAGGGGTAGTGGGCGGTGTCTGCAAAGGTTGCTGGCTTTAAGATCTGCATTGGCAATCCTAAGCAAAAAAAGAACAAATAACAACATGTCTTTGATGTGGGAATGCTGACATGATTCCAATAGATTTTTCTGGTGTTCTGGCCACAGATAAGTAGGAGCAAAATGGCATTTCTTCAGAGGCTGTGGTAAATATCACCTTAGAAACACAGATGTTGCCAAAGAAAAGACCCATATTGTGATAGCTGAGGTGACAAGAAATGTAAATGGGGAGTACAGTGCGAGCTGCTCAGTCATGCATCACTTTTACAGCGTTCAATTAACATCTGTCCATAGCTACAATTTTCCTTTTTTGGCAGCTGGATGAGTGACGCAGACAGAAATCAATATTTCAGGGCAGCAGAGAAGGAGGAAAATGGGCAATGAAAATGGTAATTTAAAACCCAATTAAGTATGGTGGCTGGGGCAGAGAAATTGAATTATTTTGCTATAATGGTGTCAAGACAGAGGGAGAAACAAGTAGAAGAAACAATCCTAACTTCCAAAGGGTTAAATTTTGTTGTAAACAAGAGGCAAAGGTGCTGAAGCCCAAGTTACACTGGTACAGAACCAATGTAAAGGAGGGGTGTGATCACTAAAGCTTCTTTTAATTCTTGAATTCTTTTAATTTCTTGAATGTCATTACTGTGGCTTTGTATCTGTACCCAAATTTGCCTCCACAAAAACACTCTCTGCATCAACGGCAGCACATTTATTTTTGAAATGTTAACTACAATCTAGATTAGCAAAGCTCAGCAATTAAATCAGTATTAGGAGCATTTTCAGTAGATTAATACACAGATTAGCAGCACGGCTTAAGTGGTTTGCTTTGCAATCCTTGCCTGACACTCTGCCTAATTAGTTATTCCTTCTGAATGCTAATAGCTGCAAATTGGATCAATGGCCCAGGGACAGCCAAAAAGGCCATCACTTGACTTTAAATATTACAAAGTGCTACGTGCAGCGTTCTCAAGGCTGCTCAGCCCAAAGCTTTGGAAACACAGGGATGGCCACTTTGTATTTATTACACACAAATATATCTTTTGGTCAAATGAAAAGAATTGCAATGAGGCCCGCATTTAAAAAATTTAGTATCAAGCAGAGTTATCCCTAATAAACTGCCAGTTTCACACGAGCTGGCTCATGGTGGGAAATATTGGTTCTTTATCCATCCTTTCCTGTCCATAAAACTTGGAAGTGCATGTCTGTTCCTGTTATTTTATGCACTGGTTTATGTTCCTTATGCCCATGTGGCAAACAGAACATTTTAGGGCCATTGTTATCCTTTTCAAATGGCAATCATCTCTCAGCCTTTGCTTCACGTTTTATAACATCTGGAAATGGCTGCAATCAGCAACCTGCTCCCAGCACAGATTGCAGCTTTCACTTCACTGGCTGTGGTCTAAGAAATGCAAACCGTCCTGGCATGGGAAACATCATGGGCAACACTTTGAACCCAGAGCCTTTGGAGTTTTGTTGTAGAGTTACCACCATACATGCAGGCTGGGATTTTGGAGAGCCTTTGTGTATCTCTGAGTAGGTGGATTTTTCCCATATGGGGAAGATATCTGCTAACAGCCAGAGGAGATTTTTTTTAGGTTGTTTCAGGTATGGCTATAGAGACAGGCATACACTTTGGCTGTTTGCCACCAGGCTTTTCTCTCCCTCTTTGGGATATATATATATATACACACATACATATGTCTGGGGAATGATTATACAAAGGGTAGAAATAACACAACAGCTGCAGGTGCAAACTGCTCTAAGTGTCTGCTTTTTTTTTACTCCAGGTGAAATCTCCTTTGTCTTTCCTCATAAAGCTTTTTTATTTTTTTTTAAGCTTCCCAAATCATGGCTTTTTCAAAGAATCCTGAGTGACTCCAAAGGGCAGTCATGCAAGAGTCATCTTCATTCACTGCAGCTCAGATTGTGCACTGAGAGGCAGCCACAGCTGTAGGCAGCAAGCACACACATTATCCCACTCCAAACCCATTTCAAATGACACACACACACCCAGGGCAAATGCTTCCAACAATGGGGCACCCCACCATGTCATTTCCTAGAGTGGCTTTTGCTTCACAGAGAAAGTTTTAAGAGGAAAAAAGAGAACCCCAACCCTATCATTTTGGCTTTCTTCAGCTGAATTCTCATCAAATTCTGCCTCCCTAATAACCTCCTTATGTAGCACATTCCAGGAGAGTGCTTTGCAAACTGTGAGAGTTTATTGAGAGTCAAAGTCATTTTTCCTCCTGCCAGTCTAGCCAGGATGGCTCTATCATTTCACAGCTATAGCAGTGAAAGAGAAAAATAAGTGAGAAGAAAGGTGCTACTTACTGTAATCATCTATCTTGATTTCCATGTATTCTACCTTGGGCATTTGCCTGTCATTTACAGCCAGCTGCACATTTTCATTTAACTCCAGCTCAAAAATTTCTGAAAGAAGAAGGACAAGATCACAAAAACTTTTAGCACAGTTTGTGAAAATGCATTTTAACATTTTATAGTCACCTTGATATATGATATATAAAAAACAAGTTTCTTTACAAGCGGATTTCTTTCTAGACCTCACAGACATCTAATTCAGTTAAATCTTTGAGAACCCCTTCCAAATTCTGCATTGGCAAAAAGCTGTAGTCCTGAAATCAGTGACATTCAGCTGATTTGCAGGAGGTGGGAAGGTGACCTGCTCTGTTGGGACACTACCATGGGTCCCAGTCAGACATCAACTCACCATGCAAAGATAGACCTCAAATGAAGAGGTCCTCAAGGTTGTGTCCAAATTATACATAATTAAAAGGAAGGGGAGGAGACTATGGAGGGTTTCACTGAAAGGTGTACTGCTGTGCAAGGTAAAATTCATGGGAAGGGAAGCCATGGGGATAGGAGAGTGGATAAAGCTCATACAAACCTGCAACATCAGGTTTTGCCGAAGTCTTGATTTTGGAATGTTTCAAAAATGTTTCATTTCGCTTGGGTGTCTGACCCAAGGACTTCTGGGTCTGAAATAGAGGATTCCTTCCTCCTTCCTGGGATTTAACCTTTATCCCCTCATCCTGGCCATGTGCTCTAGCTGCTGAACTTCTAGACAAAGCAGCCACCTCCAGCACCAGAAAGAATAAGTCCTTCTCAGATGGCAGGGAAGGGGCCCCTCTTTAGGGGAACTTCAGGTTGTGTGTCTAACATGGTGGGAAATGTCTCCCGGTGTGGGCAAAGATCCTGAGCCCCATGGAGTGGGTATTCAATGGCTGGGCTGAGGGAATCCTGTCTAGGGAGTGCTCATTCCCCTGGCATCAGTCTGGGTGTGAACCAGGGGGATGCAGGGCATTATTTCTGCCACATAAACCCAAGGAGAGTGAGAGATTTCACATCACATTTTGTGTGTGTGTCACTGACTCTAACTTCCCTTTTGAGACACACTGAGAAATAGATATGTAACTCCAGCTCCTCAAATAACACTTCTGGTACCTGGTTATCCTGCTCTCACTGCCCATCTCTGCTGGGCAGGCAGACAAAACCTTGCCCTTCCCAGTTAATATTATTTCAGAGATCTTTCAGCAGCAGTATATTGGTTCAGTGACTATTCACCCTGCTTCTGCAAAGCCCGTCTCTTTATCAAAGCCACAGCCCCCACAAAAGTGGCAAAGCAACAGCCTATTACATTTATTTAAATATTAAGATTCTCATTTAATTATGGCACACACAAGTAGCTTTATCAGCAGAAAGGGGCTTGCCACGTAGGGGAATTTAGTCAAGCCCTTTTATTTGTTCATATAATTGCATTCACAGAAAGCCAGGAAGACTGTGGAGGAAATAAAAAGATTGGCATATCTCCTAAAGGACTTTCCTTTTTGCTTTAGGACCACAGGGAGCTTGAATCTGTGGAGTACAAATGGTCATTGCTTAATTAAATGTAAGCATTCTCTAATATTCAGTGCAACTCACTATTATCAGATTATTGCAGAATACAGAAGTAGACTCCTTTTTACAGAGTAATGGGCTCATATTAAATAATGAAATTCAGTAACATGCAACTGGCAGTTGCCCTTTATTCAAAATCAAAAGAATGAGGGGGTAAAATAGAAAAGAATCAAGGGGAATGGTAATTGTATGCAGAAGATCATGAATTTTAGTAGAGGATGTGTTCTGCACATGAGTAGACTGAGTTCTCTGTGTAATAGATGCTGCCCATATGCATCTGTCAAAGTAAAACTAGTCCTGGTGTGTTTTGTTTTAGTTTTTAAAGCCCTTCATTTACTGTTTCTCTTTTATATTGTCTGTCATTTTATTCACCTAAAAGTATTTTATGAAACTGTACAGGAGGGTATGACACCATTCATGAGAGCACTATCCCATGCTGGTATAGACACTCAGACACCTTCCATGTCTGTGGTAAAATTCAGGTGTTTTATTTAAAGTGGGGGAGAAAGAAAGTGACTTTGGAGCTGCTTTGGAGGTCAGGGTGAAGAAACTCTCCTGGCCTTGTGGGCAGCAGCTGGGCTGCTCTGGGGTTATCCTTGGACAGGGCACTGCCAACCTCAGGCTCTGCTGGGAAGAAGAATGACCTGACACTCCCTTGTGCCAAAAGCCTTTCCTGTGACACTCACCACCTCCAGTGGGAAATGAAGCAGGTCAGCATTTCACAGTAAATCTTTAGTATGAGTGCCAAATTTATTAGTTTGCTCACTCTCTTTTTTTTTTTTTCTTTTGAAACAATAGCAATGAGCTGCTGTAAATCCAGATATGCAAAACTTATACTTGATACACTGCCTTTGACTGTGTATAAAGCAGATAGAAATAGAATAAAGGTGTTGCTTAATACTTGGGTCACATTAGTGTCTGAAGTCCCTAACTGTAGTTAAGGCTGGGCTAAATTCTTTGTTTCTCCAACAAAATGTTGGGAGCAGATAAATCATGGTTTCATGCAAAACTCAGTGCCACACTCTGCCAGAGTGGAACCCCTGAAACTCCATGGCTTTTTGGACTCTACATTGCCAGTCTGGTAAAGGCTATAGAGAGTGACAAATATTTTGAGGGAAGAAACCTGGAATAATTCCAGCTTTGCATTGATATAGATGCAAATCATTAGCATGACAAAGCTTTACCAAACAATAAGAGCTACAATCTCCATGGACAGATCAGGGAACCAGACAGAGGCACCACTTGTGGGACTTGCTCCTCTGCATTATCTCTGATATTTCATATCAGAGTGATTTTATTAAAACCACAGATTATGCTAAATATTTCTTATATTTATCCTATTTCTTATATGTGGGATGCAAAACAAAATCAGAGGAAGACTAACAAAAAGAAAGATTTGAATTATGCATTTTTTTTGAGAAAGAGGATAACAAGCATGCCCCAACCAGTCTTTTCTCCCCAAACAGCAGCTGTTGTGATGGCAGTACAACAGTTCTGCAAGTCCCTTTGCCTTGCACAAAACTTGCATTTAGGCAGAGTCTGGGGTCCCCAGGAGTGTAAGTTTAGCAAAAAGCAGCTACATCTCACTGTCCTGCCTGGCTGCTTTTCTCTGAAGAGTTGCAAAGCTCAAGCCCGTTCTTACTCTGTGCATCTGTTGTGTTGTGAACAGTCACCATCGGCACACGGGGACCTTGAAAAGGAGAAAAGAACTTGGTTAAATTCCTGTCAAAACTCACACAGACACACGTGAACCTGGTTTTGAATTCCATGGAGCTGAAGGCTCTTGAGACTCGCTTTTCATGCAAGAGTAATCTAAAAAGCAAATCACACTGGTGTTAGAAAGAGTTTATGACTAGATGACAGTACTGTAGACTCAAAGACATGTAAGGTTTCAAAGCTCTTTCCCAACAGACCACTAAATGCATCTTTCCCTAATTTGTAAACATTATAATTAGCACAAACACAATTAAATCACTTGCCTTTAAAATTATTCTAATGACACCCAAACATCACAGCACAAAGCACTTACATTTTGTATGCTATGGATAAATATTGATGTTTTGCATATTATTTTCTCTTAATGAATTAAACACCAGCTTGGCTCTCACACTGGAAAGGGCCACATATTCTGTCTTAAAATGCAACATTTGGACACTGAAATCAGTCAGTGTATTACAAAGAGGATTATCATTACTATACAGTGTACATGAGTGAATGACAAAATTCACTGCCACAGGATGCTGCAGCATTCAGGATGGCACAGTTTTAACCACAGGATGCTGTAGGGTGCTTTAGTCCTTAGCACAGTGATCTGGGTTCATCTCCTTGTTTAGAAAGCCATCAAGTGTCTGATTGATAGAAAAATGGGATGGTACATGAGATCAAGCTCATATTATGGTTGTCAGCTTCCTTCTCCCTGTTCTTCAGTTGTCATCTGGTGACTGCTCTTGGACATGGGACACTGGGCCAAGGTGGGTTGGCCCAGAACAGCTACTCACAGTTGCTCCCATACCTGTTTGTAGGTTTTTCCTTGAGACTGACAGTACTGCTCAGGACAGTGAAAGTAGCCCTGCAGAGATGAAATGGTGAATTCTCCACCTCAGAGACAGTGGGTATCTTACTTTCCTTCCCTTTTCCCACAGTGTAATGTGGTACAACAGCAGCAAGTGTGTGCAACTGGGGCAATCTGTGTGCCCAGCAAAGATCCCAACAGCAGAGCCAGGAGGTTCCCATGCTGTGTGTGTGGGAAGATCCCAGAATGAGAGACCCATGGAATCATCTAGGCTGGAAAACACCTCTAAGAGGATTGAGTCCAACCATTAACCCAGCACTGCCAAGCCCACCACTAAACCAGGTCCCTCAGTGCCACATTTACTTGTATTTTAAATACTTCCAGGAGTGGTTCCATCACTTTGATGCTTAAGAAACCTTTTGGAGAAAGGATTTTTCCTAATACTCAATCTAAACCTCCCCTGGTGAAACTTGAGGCCATTTCCTCTTGCCCTATCACTGTTTCTTGGGAGGAGAGATCAACCCCACCTGGCTGCACCCTCCTTTCAGGAGGTTGTAGAGAGTGGCAAGATCTCCCTGAGTTTCTTCTTCTCTTAGACACCCCCAGCTCCCTCAGACAGGACTTGTGCTCCAGACCCTTCCCTAACTCCCTTGCCCTTCCCTGGACAGGTTCCAGCACCTCAGTGTCTTTCTTGTTGTGAGAGACCCAAAACTGAACACTAAATATCAAAAAACCCAATGTTCTTTAAGCTTCAAAAGTAAGACAGCTTTAAGAACTGACATTCCTTGATATTTCAACCTTTTTAAGTTGCCTTCTTAAGCCCTTCAACCTACAAGCAAATCCTGTGAGATCATCGCTTGTGCAATGGCAATTTGTGTAGGGCTGGCTGAGAAAATTCCCCTGAAATGCTGTAACTGGGAGTGTGCACACAAATGGCAACAAAAGCAGGTTCCTGTGAGCCATTCATACTGGTTTGGTACATGAAATAAGTTCTTGAGAGCAAGAAAAGCTTCAAGGTGCTATAATTGTGTCAGTGGTTTTCCCTGTGCTGCCAAGAGCCCACATCCCATTGCAGGCAGAGTGTTTCACCCAGATTTTATCTTTACATAGAAAAGGCAGAAAATGATTTTATTTATAATTAAGCTGACTAATATGGCAGCTTGATTTTATGTCCTTGTAATTGAGAATCTCCTCCTGTGACAATCTAATTTTTTGATTAGCACCATTTTTTAGAATGCAGGAAGGTGAATTATAAGGCACTAAGGAAAACAGGTTTACTCACCAGGATTTAGCTGAATTTACCTTTCTTCTACTGATATACACTGATATGCTGACCATATTTATTTATAAACCTGCCCTGCTTTTTCCCTGCAGCCCCAGAAGCCTGACTGCTGGAAAAGCAGCAGACCTAATAAATATGGGCATGATAAAATCATCACTGGAAATAAAAAGAATCCTCCCAAATGGCTTCAGTTGGAGCTGGAGCAGTCCTTTAATTAACACTGAAATGCCAACAAAAAGAAAAGGATAAAGAGAGAAATACAATGCATAGAATCCTTTTATTTTCTAATGTATTTTTCCTTTTTTTTTTTTTTTGTTGTTGTTGGCACTGAAAAAGCTGTGAGAAAGTAATAAATAAAGAGAAATTCTAGTGTGTAGTTTAGAAAGTTACATATATTATATATTGTGCTAGTCTCTCTCTAACTATTGCTACTGTTAGTGTGTCATCTCCCCAAATCAAAGTTTTTAAGCAAAGCCTTATATAAAGATATTCAGTTTGAGGTGATACAAAATTTAAAAAAAAATAATTAAAAATTAACAAATATCCTTGAAAAAGTAGATTTTTGACTTGCCTAGTTTTTTTTTTTTTTAACAAACAAAGAAAAATAATAAAGACAGAAAATCACAGAGTACAATCATCTTAATATTAAATATTCTCAGTAATAACACTCCAGCTAGAGAATCCATTTCACTTGTGAGCTGGCTGAAAGTCATCAAGAAGAAGAAGTCACTTTCTTAGGAATGACATAAATTGCTTATTTCAATGCCAGTTTTTAAAGTAAAACAACCCAGTTACATGCTAGACTGTGTCTTTTAATGCACAGACATCAGAAGTCTTTCAACACTCACAAGCTGAGTGCCTAATGCCTGACAGGGACAGAAAGAATTCCTTGAAAGGAGAATTGTATATTCATTAACTGCCTCCCCAGCTTTATTTTTAAACCTGTGTTGGTGTGACAGTCCCATTACACATGCCATCTGCTAAATGCCATCCACTGTCATGTGTGGATCTGAGAGGGAAACCTAATTTGTTCAATGAGCTGCTGGGAGCTGACAGAAGCAGGGTGAGGACATCCCCTGCTCTGCGTCTCCTTCCTCCAGAGCCCGTCCTGAGGTGCTTTGATGGGGATTCCTGAGCCCCAGCACATTCTGCTGCTTCTGCTCTTTAATGTGCACTGATGATCCCCCTGTGTCTTCCTGCCCTCCTCAGAAACCTCGTGAACACTCTGCCTCTTGCCCACAGAGATCCTGAGAGCACGGGAGCGGTGGCATCCTTGAAGGGTAAAACTCACTTGTGCTCCCTGAAGGATAAAGCACAAAGTACTTTGAGAAAGTGAAGCAGATGCTGAGCTGCTTTTGCCTGATTTTCAAAGTAAGAGAGACCCAGCTCATACCTTATAACCTCATGACTGTTCCCAAAATCAGGGACAGGCCACTTTGCAAGATGATGCTGCTGGATTTGTTGCCCTGGAGGGGTGGGTACAGGCAAGGCTGTGACACTCCCCAAGGTGTGGGACCAGGCACTGGTGTTCCCTGACACCACCTCCACCAAAATTTTTAGAGGTGGCACCATATAGAGGCCTGCTATCCCCCTTCTGCATCTCTGTGTTGAGTGGGATGGGGTTGAAGGTCATTGCAGGCTCCACTCCCCTCTCCTGCCTCCAGCATTGTACCAGCCAACTCCAGCATCCTGAGAGAAGTTTGAATGATGTTTCTTTATTTACAGCTTAAGAAAAAGGAGAAAAACTATTGACAGAAGTTCTGTGTATAGATTCTCTGTACATCACAGATAGCTGCATGGTTAATAATGCTGCACAAGACTCTAGTTACATGAATTAGGTTTTCAATTAATACAGCTGAAAGTCTAGGTTTGTCACAGGGCCTTTGACTTTAAAACCATTATTGTAATTATCCATGCAAGAAGTAAATTGAGCTATATTGCTATAATGACAACAGGCAAATTTATCACCCAGGAAATGCTGCCCATCACGATCTGAATGGGCACAGAAGCTCAGTGCCTCAGTAATTTGATAAGAAAAAGCACTGGCCATGGTTTTTCATCAATTTTTAAGCAGCTTTTATTATTATTTCCAAGAGGGTTTTGCTTAAACATGAACAGAAAGAAGCAACTCTAGATATTTAGCTGATAAGGTATAGATTTCTAAAATAAAAATGGAAAATTATTTTACAGCCTTGAAGATAATATTTACCAGACACTTGTTTTGTAATACTTTTTTTATATACCAGAGTATTCCTGACGTGTTCATGATCTAAACAGCATAGGGAATTATATCAGTTAATATAACTTTAAAATGAAATTAGTGATTATAAAAAGAATATGAAGTAAAACTGAAGAACAGTTAATCAAAATTATAGAAGTGTTTAAAAAGGATAAAAAGAGGAATTGTCTTATTCTTCTCATCTATATTCTCAAAGGCTTCAATGTTGCAGATAAATCCAGACCAGAAGCTAAACTCACAGTGTGTAAACAATGAAAATTCAAATACTCTCTGCCAGCGCCACCAGCATCTCTCTTAAGCACTGATGAATGATTTAAAAGAGCAGCTGCAAGCGATGGGAGCTGAAAGGGTCTGGCTCTGCACAAGTGAGATAATTGGCAACAGCCATCTCTGTGTACAGATTCCAGATCTCTTTATTTGCTAATCCATGAATTATTTATATGTGCCACATAAAGTTCATATGTTGGGGTGATATTATCAGCCTAATAAATAAAGACATGGGGAGTTCCGTGGACCACTGCTCACAATTAAAATATTTCCCCAATTTGCAGTATTTTCCAGCTGATGCTATGGACAGATGTTTGTGCTGTTTGCTTTGGCAACCTTGTTGACATAAACATCAAATAGATTTATGCTGCTATTCACCCTCCCCAAGGCATTTAATTTTTTAATCAAACCTTCACTTCCTCAAATGTAACTTGTCTTGTAAAATAATCAATCCTGGCTTGTTCTCGGGCAACCAATCTGATGGTACTGCTTGTCTCTGCCCTGTATGATACTGGTAATAAATTTCATGCTTACTTTACATGGAGCAGAAATAAATCTGGGTGCTCTGAGGCAGAATCAGTTAGCAGTGACTAGAGAGAAAATGAACAAGAGATTTGGTCTTAATTCCACTACACAGAACAGGCCTGATGGGTTCTTCAGAAGGTTGCTGGAATGAATAAGCATGCTCAGGTCCATTCCATGGGATTTTGAGAGGAAACAGCAGTGTGGGAAGCCAGGGCCAGCCCATCCCACTCTCTGCCCTATGGCCACTGAAGGACATGGGGTCTTTGGGTCTGGGAAGATCCTCCCTTGCTGCTTCAGGAAATTTTGTGTTATTGTATTGACAAACACTTTCTAAATATACTCAAGTTTGCTGATGTAATTCCTTCTGGTGTCTTGCTCTTCTGGTAGAAGCAGCTTCCAACTTGAAAATGTACTGGCTGTCACTCCTGTTTACACCTTTTTGGGGTTGTTCCAACAACCTGTTTGCTACTAATCATGAGAATTTCCATTTCAGTCAGAGTAGTCATGTCTCCCCAAAAGCTCTCATCCAGCCAGATAAACTAGATTATTTTAACTCCCTTTTGTAGGACAAAGTTGCTTTTCATCTTATTCTTTGATGCAAGACTGTTTTACATTCTGTTCCTCCTTCCTGAACAGAAATGACCAGAAGTCTTCCCCTGCTGTTGAGGATGTCCGAATTGGTTTTTATAGTGAAACTGCTACTTGCCAATTCTATGGGAAATTCCTTGCCTGATCCATCCTAAAAAAGCATTCACCTTTTCCATGACCCCACAGCAGGTAGGCAGCTTGCAGACACCCAGTGGTCAGCGTTGTGTGCCCAGGCACCCATCTGCTCTGCTGAGGCATTTGTAACTTTTGAGCTTCAAACACAAGAAAAATTCTCACCCTGAGTCACCATATGTCTAATCTTACTCTTTGTACTATTAATTTCTCCCAGTCCAGCCCTGCAAGACATCCAGCTTCTCTAGTATTTATCTCTGCCTTCTGATGGTGCTTATCAGCTTTGTGTCTTAACAAATTCCACCAGTTTCATCCAGCTTCGGGTTCCCAGGCTGCCAGGGAACAATCTGGGTGAGGTCATTTCCCACACCAGCTCCTAATGAACCCTGCTCCTGATCTCCAATTAGCCTCTTACTACTCTTCATCATAATCTACTTCCTGTTCGTTTTGGGGGTACTTAACCTTCGCTCACAGCTCTTTCACTAATCTCCCTCTTCTCCTTCTTAATTAATATCAGCCAATGAGGTGTCACATTGAGTGGGCTGAGCATTTCCTCCCTTTCATGGGGCTTTGGCTAAGGTTTTAAGAAGCCTTAAAATAACGCAATAATGCATGTGGATGGATCCAAAGAGGAACGTGGAAATTGTACAAACCCCAGGGCATGGAGCAGGTGTATAACCACTGCAGGGATAAGATCAGCTGTGAAAAGGAGGTAGGTTAGGAGAATTTGTTTGCAGAGTTCATGAACCTGATAGTTCTCCCCTGGAGCTGCAAGTACCAGAGGTAGGAGGGAAAAACTGCAGTTCACATGAGGGTAACTGACTTCCCAAAATCCCAGGCTATTTTTTTTTCTAGTATGCTGGTCCAAGCTATGGAATCTGAACAATAAAAATCCCCATACTCAGCTCCCTCTTTTTTTCCAGGTTGTGTTCTATTTGAATACCTCAATTTAACACCTTTCAATTCAGTTTTAATCCAGGCTTTCTGCAAACTCTGGAAAGAGATGAAACCAAAAGTTTATACTTGTCCCTGTTTTTAAAGTCTAGGTTTCTTATTGGATTAATACACACTGGTCCCTTCCAACCCAAACCATTCCATGATTTTATGATATTCATGGAAGAAAAGATAATTCCTTATGATCACAGCATGAAAGAAAATACTCTATCTGAGTGCCATTTACACCTTACTAAGACTGAATAAAACTCAATTTAATATTTTCTGTTTATTTCATTAAAAACCTAGTATCAATTCATTCTGATAATATTAATTTATTCTTTTCCATAAGTAAAATTCTCTTCCAACAAAATAATGGCTTCCTAGCTAATTAAGTAATAACTGGTGCTGGATATTAACTTAAAAACACCAATACCAGCCCATAAATACCATTGCTTCACATTGTCTGGTTATTAAGCTGTTTTCCTCTCATGAGTTCTCAGGTTTTAATACACCCTTAATGTACTGACTGCATTAATAAAGGGCTTAGCAACGACCATGGAAAGGGAAAACAAAAGCCAGCAATAAACCTTACAGCTGGTCCAGCTGGCAACCAAGGTGAAAGAAGCAGTTTTCCTCAGAGGAAGCATTAAATCTTGTGGGATGGTAACATCTGTACTACCCACTGCAGAATAATGAGTTCATCCAAGGTTGCTCATCTAGCTGGAAATAAAGCACATGCACCCTGGTCTTGACATGCAGGAGGCTTCTGCCTGATTTGTGAGCCTTCATTATTTGAAGCATCAGAGGAAGCCTGTGGTCATGGTCATTTATCTCCTATGAGTGGAGCTCAGATAAAATTTTATATGTACAGAATGACCAAGTGACAAGAGCCCTGGCTGGAAGCAGATGATAGATCACCTTCCTCCGGGCAATGCCAGGCAGCTCATATTTACAAGCAAGAATCAAAATGAAAACAGGATCAAAACATGTAAAAGCAAAGAAAACATGGTGCTTTGCAGAATGGGGCCATTTCAAAGGAGAGAGGAGTTTTGCTTTAATTCTACATATTTTTTCAGGCACTGAAAATCACAGACATTTTCTTTTAATTTTATTGTTAAATATTCATGCATGTTTGGTTTTTTTCCCCACCTGTTTTTATGAAATTGCATGTTTGTGGGGACTTTACAACACATTAAAGATATATAAGAATAGAGAGAAATAGTTTATAACATAAATGAGAGATCTGCTTAAAGGGAGAAAAAAATGTTCTGGAATACCCACAAAAGCCACTATTTTAACGAATCTCAGACTATAGAAATAACTAAAGCCATCACTTTAATTAGACTCAAACTATAGTCATAACTATGTTGTCAACAGGAGGTAGACAAGAAGTTCTCACCCAACGTCCAAACCAAAAGAAAAACTTCCAAACCTGCAGAATATCTTCCAAACCTGCAGAAAAAGCTCTGCTGGTACTTTCTGTTTGTGCAGAAGGGGGTTTTCATGCCAGCCTGCTGTTTTGCAGTTGTACAGCATGTGAGGGAGCAAGAATGAGCATCCCCCACCCTGCCTTCACCCACAGGATTTGTGACCCATGAACTGCGCACAAAGGACTTGAGGAGCGAGAGCCACCCTCGGCCGTTAAGTAAGAAAAGGAGTCAAGTGAATGCAAATGTGAATTATATAGTAATTATAATATAAATAGGGCCCAGAGATTAAGCCTGTGCATGCTTTCAAACAGCAGAAACTAATTTAGGCTTCATAAGCCTCAGGAAAAGTTCCAAAAGGTCACAGTTTGCCTGGAAGCGCTAATTACAGCTTCCCGCTACCGCGTATACAAGAAGCCGAGGTTGTGGCAATCATCCTGGTGTGGGAAACCATTCTGGTCACAACAGATAACACTCCCCCAGTGACCTGGGATGTGAGCAAGCCCTGGGAATGCCTCTCGGGCCCCAGCACGCTGCTGTGCCCGTTTAGCATCCCGCTGGGCGACAACCTGCAGGCGCAGGGCTGGGGCACGCCCGGTTCCTGCAGGCCCCGAGCACATTGCAGGGCACTCAGCTGTGCTTGGACATTATCTCTGTGTTCCTGCTGCATCCTGGCCTTTGTTAGACAGGTATTTTGGGGATTTTGGCCAGGATACCTGGCTTGTGTGGTCGCACAAGGATAGAACCACTTGGGTTCTATCCCAAGATAGATTTTGGGTGTCTTGGGTACCCTGCTCTACCTAGACAGACACTACTGTGTTGAGACCCCCAGAGCACACACTGACAAATATTGGGTTTCTGCTCCTTGCTGGAGACCCAAAATCCAGCCAAGGACAGATCAGGCTGTTCACAAAACCCAAACCCCCAGGACGTGCACATCAAGAACCAAGTAGCAAAAATTTATATTGAAGAATGCTACAGCACTTGGTGGGATTAAAAAAAAATATTACATCTGTGTGGACTGATGAAAACCATATTTTATTTTTGAATAATATAGAATATAGATACCATTCTACTCTGGAGTGCAGCAGTAATAGGCTGCAGTCATTGGGTGGCCCCTAAATATTTTCCAAATGATGCTTGGGGTGGTCCTCCTGTGCAGGGACATAGGTTGACTTTGATGATCCTTGTGGGTCCCTTCCAATTCAAGGTATTCTATGTTTCTATGATGATGAAATCCTTACTGACGTTCCCTAAGATATTGAATTTAGAATTGTCCATTCTCATCCTCACCTCAGCCACTGGTCCCATGCCAGCATGTCCCACTCCCTTGCAAGATCAGAAATGTTTGTAAAATCATCCAGTAAAGCAGCAGAAGAGCTTCTAGAACTTCTGATCCCAGCAGAAACAAAAAATCACTTTAATTTTCATTTAGTTCAGTTCCTGGGCCCAGCTCAGAGTGAGCCTGTTTGTGGCACAGGCAGCAAATTGCTGAAAAATCCCTGAGATGGACAGAGAATAGATCTGCACTGACTTTGTCTTCCAGTCCTTGTGGACAGGCAGTGCTGTGTTTCTCTGAGATGTGCTGAGGAAAAATACAATGAAGAGCTCAATAGGAGGTTATTGCATTTCACAGTAAGCTGAGGTGGGGCCCAGGGAGGCACAACCTCTTGGGACAGCAGTAGAAACAACCTTCCCCTGAGTTTCCTCCCCCCAGTCACCACCTGGCAGTTATTGCTTATGGTGTCAGCAGTAAAGAAAATATTTAAAGTGGGCTCTCAGCCCTGCCTGATGTCTTCAGAGCTACTGGCATGGCTACATGGAGCTGTAGCCTCCAGCTGGTGCATATCCCAGCAATAAAATCCAGGTATCAGCTTTTCACATTTGTTTAAACCTAGGTGTGTCTTTTGCACTTTTATATCCATAGGATCTTGACTTGGTTAATAAAACCCATTTTCAGTGCTAATAGTTATTTCAGTGTCCAATTAAGTCTCTTGAGATCTCAACAACTTAATTTATCATGGTATTTGCCAAAGGTCACCTGCCAAGCTCTGGCCCCAGCTGCACTTAGAAAGCATTTGTTTGAATTCCAGTAGGAAGTGAGCCTTTCTAAGATGCTTTGCCTTTACCACGATGGGCAGTTTTATGACATTTTTAGTTGACACAAATCCATATGCTTCAGAAACCTTGCCATGCAGCAGGCTTTCTACCTAACTAAATTTAAGTAGGGATTAAATGAAGGTATTTCCTTACTTGCATTTAATATTGTTTTCAGGTGCTGGAGTGAGATATTTGTACCCACAACCACAAGCTTTCCATGGTTATCTGCCAGAGATGCTCCAAGTCACCATGGACTTGTTACCTGGGAAGGTTAAATAGGACCTTCAGCTTCTTCATCTCTCAAAAGCAAGAAGTGGAGTTTCTATTATTTTAATCTGGGCATTATGGGCAGAAAACTCTCCTAATGAAATATTACCCCAGCAGCGTTTGAGAAGCAAATTGTTTCTCTGTTCAAATCCTCCTAAGAAGCTCAGTAGCTCCACAAGAAGCAACTAGCACACACATGCATGTCTGGGGACCCTCCAAGTGAAAAAAGCCACAGGAAAATATTTCCCCTTTCAACTACATTGGATCTCCCAGATCCTGATACATTCCCAGTGCTGTGAAAACACAAAATAACATGCTTTAAGTCAAAATGGGTTATTACATTTTCCATATCTGCTTTAATGGTGCTACAATTCAAACCCCAGTCCCTGGTTCCAGATCCCTGCCTGTCTTTAAGGCATGAGTGTGACATTCACATTCTCTGGACAGAGAGACATAATTCTGTCTCTCAAGAGAAGCACTGAGAGAAGAAAACAATCTTTATCTCTGCTCCTTTGTTCTGCCCATGTGGAATGTGGTGTGGAGATTGTTTTCCTGCAGTGATTGCTGGGTTGGATTCTGGTGAAGTTGTTTGGGGTCAGTGACCAATGGATCCAGCTGTGGCTTGGACTCTCAGCACAGTCACGAGTTTTGGTAGTTAGGTAAGTAAGAAGTAAGTATGTAGACAAGGATAGTATCTCTTTAAATAGTATATTAATGTCATATAGTATAGTTTTAATAAAACTATCCTTCAGCCTTCTGATGTGGAGCCAGACATCATCATTTCTTCCCTGTGTTGGGGGTCACTGCATTTTTTTACTGTACACTGAGTGCTGCTATGGGGGCACGGGAGGCTGGGCTTGCTGGAGCCCTGTCCTGCAGCACACCAAGGGCTCCTCTGCTGCTGTGAGGGAGTTAGGAGCACCCAGCACCTGGGAGGACTGGCCCTGCACTTACTGAGGCCTGTGGTGTAATTCCAGGCTCGTTATTGGGGTGCTGTTGAGACGAGGCACCGCACAAATGTCTGCAGCCATGCCTTGTTGACTCCTCACTCCAGTGCCATTTAATCACTCTACATGTTGGTTCTGTCACAGGAGTGCTCTCCTGCATACTAATGGCTGGGTTGCTGTGCTAGGAAGGTGTCTCTGCAGTGAATAGACTGAAGATTCACTGAAGCTTTCAAAACCATTCTGGAAATTTATCCATCTAGGAGCTTCTATGCCCCTTATTGTCACTGCATATTTGAGCATTGCAGTCAGTAATGGACTTCATTTTCACAACACCTCTAGGAAGTTGGAATTACAAGATCTGCTTGAGTTCTCTAAAGGAGCTTGTGACAGCAGAAAAAAAAACAAATCTGTGTGTCCTAACCAGCATTTGGCAGCTGGTTAGGACTTCTCAGAGCACTGTTAGCAAATATGTCCTTGAAATCTCCATGTTTGGATGTGAGTCAACAAATAAAAGCAAATGTAGTAAAAGCCACCTGTTTGTAAGTGTATGTATCATAGGTATCCACATCCAACTCAAGATTTAGAGAATCCAACAATACTGTACAGAAAACCTGATTATTTTGTAACAGAAAGGGGAACAAAGAAGCCATCCACCTGCTTTTTGCAGATATATTTGCCTAAATATGGATGTGTTTTACAGTTCATAAATAGCTCATTCTATTCAGGGAAGAGCCAATGTGTACTACCATCATGGCTTACACTGTTTACTTGAGCATAACAACTGCTAATTGCAATCTGGTTCCAGGGATTTTATTGATGAGACTGTGACATGCAACATTTTTATGTGATATTTCAGGAAATACATAGGCAATGTAGAGAGGTTTAAAACACTGCTTTATGCACTTGTGCTTTGTGAATCATTGATTTACATTCTGCTTGTCCATGGCTAGTAAAAATAAGCTTGTCTCCAGATTTTCCATTGCTTTCCTGGGATGGTAGGTCTGGCCCAAATGGCACAGGTTAAAAGGTCTGATTAAATGAAGGAACTGAGGAAGATGTAGAAAGAGGTTCATTATTCTCCTGCCTGAAGGCATGAACCAACCTCTTATTGCAGAAGCTGGGCAGACACGTCCCTGATGGGTACATTATTGCAAAAATCCTGAAGAGGGTTAATTATCGACCATCCACAATGGAGACAGGCTGCAGAAGGAGTCATATTTCTGGTCTGTTCCAGGAGTCAGTGCTGCTTTTCCTTGGAGTACTGTCTTGCAATATGAAGATGGAAATGGGGGTCATGATACTTGACTCCAGATGTGTCCATAGGCAAGCCCCTAATTCTCACTGTGCCTCTGCTCCCCACTTGGTAAGAGCATGAAAATGATCATCTGGAGAAATGTTGCAAAAGGATTTTCATACTTTTCCATAATTCAAATTAAAAACTTAGTGCAGTATTTATTTTGCCAGCAATAAAACTTCTACTCCCTGTGTCCTGATAAATATCAGTATAGGATTTTCCTGAGATATTAAATAATAAGCTCTTTCTGTTGAAGGAGCCATAAATGTAAAAAATTGCTGCCAAAACTATCTCTGTGACATGGCCCCCTGATTTTGATGGAGTAACTGAAGAAAAATGTGATTTGATTCATTCACAATGAAAGACAAATGTCATGATCTTCTGTCCTGAGGCAGAAAGGATTCAGACACTTTTATTCACAAAGTAAGCCTATACGAGTAGAACCCCTGTGTTTGTTTTTTTTTTTTTGATTAATGTTACATTCAAAATTTTCACAAGAGTGATATTTTAAGCAATTTGCATGTAAAAAAATTCCCCAAAGCCACTTACAAGAAGCGCAGATGAAACAGACTGAATCCATAAGTAGATGGGCAAACCAAAGTAAAATATTACTTTGTTAGTGAAATTCATCAACAAATTCATGTGACTTATTGATTTTAATTTAGCTTTTTTATGGCACACATTCATTTCTGTCTAAATCAGCTGGTAATCCCATGAGAGAATAAAATACTAGATTTTCCAAAATATAAATCTCCTCAAGAAAGGTCAATGTCTTTTTGCAGTAATGACGTGAAATATAGCCACAATACTAGAAACATTGCTCAGAATTTTATGTTTGCTGACATTAAGGAAAAAAAAAATCCTGGGGTTTAAATCTTGAGCTGACCTATCCAGTGATGCTGGATGCTGAAGCTGGTGCTTCAAAGGTTTTTCCCACCCACCCAGCTGCTGGCTGAGTTTATCTCACACTGTTCATGGTATATGCAGCACATGAGGCAGCATTAATGACCCAATTTTTCCCACTTTTCTGACCACCTCCAGCCTCCATTAAAAGTTCCCTTGCCCAGGAGTGCTGGTCTGTGATTTTTAGTAAAAACCCTCCCCATGTTACTAAAAGAAAGCAGGAGAAATGCTGGTGAGCAAACACTGACTGGGTTTAGAGAGATGGCACTGGTCAAGGACATGAGCCTGGGTTTGGATCCTCATCCCAACAAGCACAAATGCTTCTCCTAAAGCAGCCCTCATCAGCAAAAAACCACTGAGTTCACGAGTTCACTCAATGGATTTCACGACTCAGAGTCACCCACATTAAAAATCTCCCTGTCTATGGTAAACTCCAGAAGCACTAAACATTTCAGATTTCTGTCATCTTGTGTTGTGTCCACATCAGTGGGCAGAACAACCTGGATGCCTAAAAGGATTCCAAATCAGGGGTTTGGACCTCCCCACAGTGGAAGGCTGAACCTCGTTAAATCATGCTCTGGGCTCTTTGGTGCTAAAATGTGTTTAAAAGCAAAGTCAGGACAACCTGCCACAAAGCAGAGCCAGATCATTTGATAAGACTTGGTAGTGAAAATCTTTACTGACCCCAGCAAAATTCTGCAAAATAAAACAAATATGGAACAACAAAAGGACTTTTCAAGGCTCAGCATAAAACTATTAAGTGAAAACAACAAGTGATGATCCTAAGTGTTCCCATCTCCAGATGGTGTTTCCAAGTTTCACCAAGAGGGGGGAAAGAAGATAATTAAATTCCCAAGAAACAGTTTAAGGGCCTGAGAAGTTTATAGCTACCTGCTGCTTCTATAAAGAAAAAAAACCCAAACTTGCAGCACTTGTCTTTAAAACTCATAAAAGCACAGATAGAATGAATGAATGTCCAATGGCATGAGAAACATGACTCAGATCATCACTAATTTGGTTGTGCTGCTCCTCCATTAGTATGAATCACTCTCAAAGGAGATCCTTAAATTGTGAAGTTTTTTCTAATCAGGGCTTTTGTACCCCTTGTTATCTGTGAATAGGATTGAAACACGATTTTTTCTGGCAAGATGTAAGAGCAATAAATCCTATTTTTAAAGATTTCCCAGGCCTATAGGCACCCCTCAGTGCCTCAGGGCCAGCACTGCAGTTACAGAGGTGTTGTCATCACTGGCTCGGAGGACACACATGGGGAAAAGCAGATAAATTCCTTTTGTACTTGTTCTTTAGGTATTTTATCAAGCACAGCTCAGTTGCAACATAACATTTTCCTCCACAGCTGCAGACTTGCCTGCTAGGAAAGACATAAATGACTTCATTTCTGTTACCTGTCATTACTGATCTACAGCATCCAGGCTAAGCTGCTGAGAACCACTGTGCCAGAGAGGACAGTGCAGAGAGGAGCCAAATCAGGTGACAATATTTTAACATTTTTTCTTAAAATCTGTTTTCTTCTCTCCAAAGACAGAGACAGCTTTAAAGTCATTTGGTCTGCACAAACTGACAAAAAAAAAGCTACCAGTCAGACACAGACACAGCTTCCAGCAGAGATAATGTTCAAAGAGACATGATAAATAATAGTGGTTTTTGGCATTTTGGAACAAAACAATCTTATTGTATCTGGAAGAGGAGGAAGGGCTATAGAAGAAGATAGAGCTAAAAGTGAAAGCTGTTTCTTCCTTAACTGGTCACTGATGGAAGAACAACACACAGGGTAGTGGCCAAAGTACTTCTCTACTCCCAGCAACCATGTAATGAGTGAGACAAACCTCTCCTTAGCCCTTGTTACAGCCCTCTCCCCTCCACTTTCCTTTGTGACATCCCTAAAAATGATCAATCCCTTCTTGATAATGCATGATTACGGAGAACTTTAATTAGCACGCTGGTAGGCATCCCAAGAACAACACTGCTCTCCCCCCATCATTTTCATCGTGTACTAAATGTCATTAATTGCAGAGATGTGTGCACAGGCCAGAGTTTTCCCTTCTAGTCCTCTTGCCTCAGAAGGCATTAACCCTTTGTGGGGAAAACCACACCTCCCTAGGGCCAGGATGAGCTTATGGATGAGGTCAGTTGATGGAGAAGGAGCAGATGATGTAAAGGGTGCTGTGGTGCCACAGTCTGTAACGCCAGGGACTTGAACTCCAGGTTCCAGGAAACACTTGACAGCTCTGTGAGTCCATGTTGGAGTCTTCTTTGGAATGACCCTGAGATTGTAAAAGTCTTTGCTTCCTTAGCCTGCTGCAGCCAAAGAAGGAGTCACGAATGCTTCGGATTGTGTTCTCAAGGTTGTTTATTTTTCCTTATCTATAACATTCTTTCTCTGACCCGCTGAGCTCTGTCCAGAAAGGAAGCCATGGCAACCTGCCTCGAGTCTTGGGTGGCTCCCACATTATATACTCAAAACTATGTGTACTATATTTACAATAACGTGCCAATACCTATAATCTGTTAGACAGTGTGTCTCTACCTTAAACCAATAGAAAAGTGTCACCATCACAGCAAGACATGGAGGGCAAGAAGAAGGAAAAGGAGGCCAGGACACGCCCAAATTCCATCTTGTACCCCCTAAACTACATTCTAAAAACCCCTTTTTCACCTGGCGTTAACTCAACTATCACACTACTCAAACCCCCGTGGCTTGTAATTCCTCACACAAATTTGGCAGCTTTTTCCACGAGCTAAAATAGAAGCCACAGGTGTTTTTGACTTCTTGCCAAGGACTCCAAGCCCCCTGCCAGGGTCTCAAGACAGCCAGGGCAGCCAGAGGGATGTCCGGGACTCTGATAAATCCAAACGAAAATCTCTGTGAAGACTTTTATGATAGTGAAGACACTGCAGCCAAAGCACCTGTGTGTCAGAGTACCAATTATCCTGTGACAGAAAGGGCTGCTTCCCTTGCTTTCCCCATGAACAGCCTCATTAGGAGTGGAGTTTTAATGGTACTGGCTGGTTACACTGGGAGAGAGAAGGAGCCCCTGAAGACAAAGTGTACCTATGCACAGTGGAAACACTAAAACACTGCACAGTTTACTACAGGGGCAGTAATTGATAGGGCTTCTTCCTTCAGAGAAGGAGCTATCACCTAAAAATAGGCTTTAGTGCTATACTGGCTGATGTCATTCAGACTTGCACCCTATGTGTCTGAGTCCCACTCAATAAACAGGAATAAATTTCTTCTTGTAGCCAAAACTTGCAGTTTCTTATCCTTTTCTCAGTGAAATTGAAATTTACATCAAATTTCAGATGAGAAAAATCCAAACTCAATTAAATTTATGTATAAAATACCAAACCACTTCCATCCAGATTTTATTTCTGTTTATCTTAGAGGGAATCAGTGGAGGTGCCTGCGCTGCTTTATGAGAAGAGGCAGAAGTGTAAACCCATATTTTAGGGTGGAAATGACAGTAGGAGTGACCTTGGTCAAGCAGATATTGCTTTTTCAACCGTGTCTAGAGGAGATAATCTAACAGCAGTCTGCAAAGCATCATGTTTCTTTAGATCCTGCTACAGTAATTCAATCATGAGCATATAAAATTAGATGAAAAATAAGGTAACTAGCCTTCTGGGACCGACTGATTGCCATAAATGTTGCCTCCTGACAGTAAGCATTACACTGTCCTCTTTCAAGAGAGGTTACCTTCTCTTACAGCAGCTGCTCTCATTTCAGCCTGTGCCAGGTAGCAAGGCTGTTAAATGGATTCTGCAGGACAGCAAAAAAAATCTTTTAAGGAAATTATATGTTGCCTTTAAAGTACCAAAAGAGCGAGAAGAAAACTTCCAGCTCTTGACCTTTGGGATAAAATGAGCGATGCCAGACCTTTCTTGTTTTTTGGTTTTTTTTTCCCTTTTAGGGAAGATATTTTCCCTTAAGCTTGCCTTTCATTTAAGTGCCACAAAATATTTTATAAGCAATGATTGATCGCTCAAACCTTGCCATCCATTATAGAGAAGTTCAGCTGAGCCACAGTCATGTCTGTGGCCCTAAACTCAGTGAAATGTGCAACAGAAGGTCACAAAGGAAGGGATAGAGTGAAACTGAGGTATGGTGGAGGTTATTCTCTGTCAGTACAGAAATTTTTTCAAGCCATAAATATTTGTCCATGCATTTGTTCTGTGGACAGCTAAGAAAATACAATTTTTTAAGCTATTACAGGCTTGATTACAGTAAAATAATTTAATTTAGCTACCTCCAAAGGTATATATGGGGCTGACATTGGGTACACCAGTACACTATGAACACACATTTTCATGTACAGTCACAGAGTAGACAGCAAGACCTGAGCTCTAAATGCTTTTATACATATTGATGTATTTTATACATATTATGGAAATTTATGTATTTAATACATATTTAGATACAAATTTATGCATGTTAGTCATATTATGGAGAGGAAAGCACTAAACAGCCACAGGTACTGTCTGCCACTGTCTGATTGTGAACATTGTCTCCAACTGTGGGGAATTTTTGGGGGAGAAGCAGAGATGGGAACTCCTGGCAGAAGCCCTTGGGGAGCAGACATTGTGAGACAAACTCTTGTTCACCCTGGTGGGCTTGCTCTGTCTGCTGGATAAGCTACAGGATCTGCAGGGTCCCTTGACAGATCCTCATCCAAGGAGATTTTCCTTTTTTGTATTATATGTGCATATGAATAAATAAGATTTTCTGTTAATCTAAACTGTACTAGAGCATGACTGCTTGTGAGGAATAACTCAACACCCTGAGGAGCTGAGGCATGGCCAAGCTGTGGCTAAGCAGTCTGAGGAGCTGTGGAAAAGGAATTGTCCTATTAGTGGATCCAGGTGATGCTCCATGAAACCACAACACCTATTTACATGACCAAAGTCTGATAGGATGATATTTTTATCCAGAAATCTGTACCTTACCCAGAACAGAGGTTTCCACTGACCTGGCTCACATCAGCTGCAGCAGGAGCCAAAGGGAGCTGTCCCTGCTGTAAGTGCACCCATAGCACACACCTGAAGTTAGATGGATCCTACATGAAAAATGCCAGAAAGAAATGTGGTTCCTGCAAACTGCTTGAAAGCAAATAGGTTGAAAGACCTCTCACTTTAAGTCACGTAAATAAGGAATAACTACCAAATGCAATGGACTGATATATTAATAAAATCACTGAAAATGGAAATTCTACCTAGATTTCTGTATTTTCTCATATATGCATATTTTCTTTAAAGTTATCTTAATGGAGACACTGAGATGAGCTTTACAGGTGAAGCTGTGCTGTATTTGTGCTACAGTGAGATTTGAGGATTCAGTCCTGAATAACTAAAATTCAGACAAAGGTATACTCAGTAGATGTATATATAGCTAATCCTAATGACCTTATAATTGAGTTATTGTTTACAGCAGCTGAGAACCAGACCCATGGTTTATTATGCAAAATCATTATCTTGTGTACTGGATTAATGTACATACTAATAAAACTCATTAATCTTTTCAGGTATCACTGCAGGTTTTTGTGGATGAGATATAATGTAATCAAAACCAAATCACCTCATAACTGTGATAAGACCCTTCAGAAACCTTAATCTTATTATGCACAAATGCTTCTAATTACAGTAAAACAATTATCTTGGTGCAAAGGAAATGGACACTGTCTCTGGTAGCTCCTGACAGATGTTCTTGAAATGAAAACAAGAAAAAAAAATAAACAAGGTTTTTCTTTTAAAGGAAGGAACTTAGTAAACATAATATTTACTACAGCACTGAATGTTTATTGACAAATGACACTTCTCTGCATATGTCTGCCATAACTATAAATTCAGATTTACAGGTAAGTCTATGAAGTTAATTAGTCCATTAAATTAATTATTGTATTGCCCTGTTAATGGTCTTTTTTTCTGTACTGTGTTGCCAGATAGATATTCTTTTTAATACCTCTAAATGCCCCTGACATGCAACCTATCATTCTCTTCTAGGGGAAAAACATGTTTTTGCAATTGTCATAGTCCAGGTATTTTACTTTATATAAACCATTCTACTTCTCCACTTTATCTTGATTATTTCCCATTTTGCCACCTCAAATATTCCTTTCCTACCCTTGGTGCTCACCACAAACAGTCAGTGGCAGCAGTGGATAGCTGGCACTCAGAGAAGGGGCAGCCCCTGCATCACCAGTGGCCCCTGATGTCCCTGCCATGGGCACCACCATCCCAGGCTGCTCAGAGCCCCATCCAACCTGGCCTCAAACACTTCCAGGGATGGGGCATCCGTAACTTCCCTGGGCAACCTGTTCCAGGGCATCATCACCCTCACAGCAAAAATTCCTCTCCAGAGCTGTTGAAAATAAGGAATTTCTTGTTCATTTGATGCTTTTCAAGCCCTTTTTAGAGGACATGCAGCCATCTGAGCAGCTTCAATCCTGGGAGCACATGACTGGTGTGGATGCATTTTGTGTACAATTTTGGATAATTAAGCAGAATTAAATTATACAGGGTTAAGTTTTGTGAAGTTCTGCATTTAGTCTTAACAGAGCTAGAGAAAACTTCAATGACTCTTCTCCTGAAATGCATCCTTAGCCTCTTGGATACTCTCAGGCATTTTCAAAACAGGAAATTCTTGTTGGACCTGCAGATTATGCCAAGTTAATCTGTGATGGATGAGCAGGGAAGCACCAGATATTCTGTACTCACATCGTCCATCAGGAACATTTCTGTAAGCTGCCTTTTTGGCAAATTGTCTTCTTGCTGTAACTTACTTCAAATCCCTCTGTTCACAGCATTGCTTGATGTATCTGGAACTTAGTCCCAGTCACCCACAATCAACCCCACCTTGCTGGCTTCTCTCTCACAAATTTTCTGATGTTTTATATCCTCCAGATTTTGCTGTTACTTCCCTTTAAGGATGCTTGTGGTGGCTAGGGGAATCTACCTCTACCTTCTGTGCATGTATGCGCAGAAAAAGGTTGTAAATATTTGCTTTCTAGCTACAAGTAAAAACACAAAAGAAAAGAAAAATGTCAAGAGTAAAGCTTTAAAAGCAACATAATGATAGCCAGTCTTTCAAAGCTGACCTCAGGTCCACAGAATGTCTGAAGATATCAGTGCTGGCTCCAAATCCTGCCCCTGAGGCACAACAACTGCAGTGACAGAACCCAGCACATACCTTCACATGTCAGCAGGAAGTATTCCAGATTGTGGCTGAAGGATGCACTGAAATAAGTGCAGTTTTCAATCAAATCACAGGACAGGCACCTCCTGTTGAAGTTCCCATTTGTGCTTGCACTGAAAAAGTTAATACAATTCCATGAAGGTCACTGAGCAAATGTTATTTGAAAGCAACATTACTTGAACCTTTCTTTAGAACAAGAATATAAATCTAATATGTCCAACATTAGTAAGAGACAAAGTATTTCCATTTGGTTGAGTTTAAATAGCAATAATGGATTTTTTCCCCCTCCTGCTTGAATAGAGAATATATAAATGGATTCTGATGTCATTTTGCAAGGTCAGGTGGTTATGAAGGAAGGCACAGTTTTTAAAAGAAAATTATGGTTGCAATTTCACAAGAGGAAGTAATAATTTGGTGGATGAAGGCATGAAACAAAGGAACAACATTTCAACACTTATTTATATTATAACAGAAAATAAAGAGCTGGAATTGCTTTCTCTAAGTTTCTTATTGGTTTCACCACTGGTCTGATTTTCCAGCTGCTCCCTCAGAGGCCAAAGCCCTTTTTTACAGGTTTAAATAGCTGCTCTTAAAACCCCCAAGCAGAAAGCAGGATTGTATTTAGGGATCTGTTGCTGAGGAAGGTAATGTGGCCTGTCCATTTGCTCACAGGTTTGCTGCTAAGAGCCCACTGAATGTTGAAGAATTGCATATTACTAGCAAATATGAATAGATAGCATTTTGAAACTTCAAGGATATTAACCAAGAGATCTTTCTAGAATTACTGTAAAGGAGAGGAGTGTTTTTTGCTACCATTTCAAGTGATGAGGCTGAGCAACCTTCTTAGGACCACAGAGTAATGAGTAATCATGGGCTGTTGTTTAGGCTCAGATTTTATCTCTGACTAAAATCCTAATTAAATCTACTAAATCAAACATGAAAAGGAGGGAAAAAAAAACTCTAAACAGATCTTAATCTGCTCTTTCTCTGTTGTCTGTGATGTCTGGGAGATGAAGCTGATGAGGCACCGGGGTGAGATGGATGCTGATGAGGAAGAGCTGCTCTCACTCATGCCAGCAGCTCTTGAAATACACCTGGACTCCATTTTTAAAGTTTCATTTCAATAGAAATGGAGGGTTAATATAATTTAAAAATTTTCTTCAAGGAAATACTCTCAAAAATTCTGGAGTGCAGTGAACAGGCGTATAGGTCTTTAAAGGAAAAAAAAAATATTAAATCACATGTAATTTACTTTGCTCTAACTTTCTTTCTAGTAAGGGAAAAAAAATGATGTCATGTGAGAGAAGGAAAATGTACTGACTGTGCCTTATTCACTGATGCCTTCACCAACTCTGCCCTTCATTGCAGATGTTGTGGTGGCAGCAGGGTGACTGAGAAGAAAAACAGGACAAATGGAAAAAGAATTCTGAAATTCTTTTTTAAAAGCTTGTGTTTCCTCCACTTTGTAATGTGCTTCCACAATATCTCACAATGGCAACGCTACTAATAGCTTGGTGTAAAACCAGCCTTTTACTCTTCATATACTTAGGGATGATTCTAAAATCTTCTGGAACTTCAGAAAAAGGTTTGTAAACATAAAATATTGTTAATTCTTTTCAGTTTCATGAAGAGCTGAGCTACTATGAAATTTTTCAAAACCTTTTTGGAAAGTATAAAGACAGTTTATACTATTATTTTATGTATTTCTGAATTCCTTCAAGTGCTCAGAAGTTCTGTTGGAAAGTTTTGTGATAGCCAATCTTGGCACCAATTTAAAATTTGCATTAATATGAGAAAATTGCTAAATGTCAAACATTTTCAAGTGTCAAGCAGTTCGTTTGCTATGGTTACACTGTTTCTTCCAGTGACACACTGAGAGATTTTGCAATGCCATTAAAGAAAAAAAAAACATAAGAAACTGCTTCTACTGCAATTGCTTATGATTTGTGTAAAACTGTAGAAATGGGAAATTCTGTATATGAAGTTACTAGAGCACATACCTGTATAAATGTCTTCTTCTTGGTGAATCTTCTGTGCTGTGGAAATAACTGGAGGGGGAAAATAGAAGTGAATTGCACCATTAGAAGGATGTTTAGAAGTGTCTCATGCAACAACATTCTTCACTCATATTGCCATTTTCACAGTCTTGTAAAAGCATAGGAAGTTTAAACTGAGCTAGGAAAGGATAGAGAGGGACACATCACTGAGAGGCTCAAGAAGGTTCATTGCAGACTGCACTGCAATTAAAACAAGCGTGGAAAACCTTGGGTCCTACACTCATGGTGTCAGTGGATGAAAAAAGGATCAAGTGATTAAGTGGAAGATATCCACCTTTTTACCTCAAGATTCATGGCTCAGAATTTCTTTTAAAGACCTTTGTTCTCTCTCTAGAGGAAGTTTTTACTTCCTTGGCCACATTTATTCTTTGCCCAGTTAGACAGACAATCAGGGTTTGATGGGAAGGCAGAGCATGAAGCTGAAGAACATTTTGTTGTCCTTGTTTTGTGCTGAGCTCCTCTCTGAATAAACAACACAAGCTCTGTAGTGCAGTGGCTGCTTTCCTACAGAAAAGTGTATTAGCTTTCCTACAGAGGGTAATACCAAAATTTGCAGCAGGAAAAATTACTCCTCTGCACATATTTATTTAACAGTCATAGAAAGAGAGGTTTGAACTGTACAGATTATTCAAAATAACAGAAGATTTGTGTAATGGTGTGAGAGGTTAAGCCAAAATGGAGACAGCTCTTCCTGCTTTCTTCTCCCCAGCTCCTCATGCTCACAGGTTTCAGGGCATACACAACACCTTTGTAACCAATCCAGAGCCCAAGGCTAAACAAAGGAAATCTCTGATTTGTCAGGCCAAGTTTACTTACATTTTCTGCCTCTTTTCATCATATGCCAGGATCTTTGTCACATCCCAGTCTCCAGATGTAATAGCCTGTAAGTCATCATTGCTGCTGTTGGGCTGCCAGAAAGAAAAGAGAAGTAGATTTCTTTATTGTTAAAACTTCTGAAAAAGGGAGCTCTTCTGGCTCCATTGCCCATGAAAAATAAACCAAACATCTGCAATTTCCACCACTACACCTGCCATTTCTGTGACTCTGCAGGCATAGAAATAACAGACAGTCAGAATCATCTTAACCATAACTCCACTGAAGATAATGAGGTGACTTCAGCAGAGAGCAAATTCAAACCCCTCCCTCTAATCCAGCGTGCCCACATGCTTGTATTTAATCCTTTGTGGCAGCGTGGAGATTTACTTATCTACAACTGAAGTGGCATTACAAAAACCAAACCAAAACAATAAGAATATTTAAAAAGAGACAGCTGACTGACCTTTTTTCTTTGGAAATTCACATTATCTTATGCCCAAATAAGACACCGTTGGACGTTTTCTTTTATGAACAAGACTTTTTTACATCTGCACCTCCCCATCTCATTGCTACAAGCACAAACACCACTTTTCTTGCTGTCTGCCTCAGGTGAGACCCAGAGCAGCAGCACAGAGAGTCACCTGTGACGATGACATGGCGATGTGGTAGAAGTGCCCACGTCCTCCCTGGGGAATGGCCCGGACGAAGAAAAACTTCCGACCGTCCCTGGAAAAAATGGGCTCTTCATTCTGTGTAAGCAGCAAAATGAAGGGGTGCATTAGTGTTAATTGGTTGTATTTAGAATTGCTCAGCACTCCAACACCCTGTAAAATTAATTCACAGCAAAATAAAAAGTGCTCTGACAACAAGCTGAGGCAAACAAAGAGCTGACTGAAAACTGGAGAAAGTTTTGGGGTTTGCTTCTTGCTCTTGGGAAAGCAGACACCTTTCAGCTGTGGGAGGACTGGCAGCAAAGAGAGTTCCTTGGCTGTGAAGTCAATTACCATTTACAAAGCCAAAATGCACATATACAGCTGGCTGCTCAGGGCACTTGGAGCCTTTAGAACTGCTGTGACAAACCCTGTTTGCCCTGCTGGAAGAACCTGTCTGTTCTTCCAGAGGAAACACAACTGAACAGCATCTAACTGCTGTCTTTTTCTACTGCCTTACAAATGCTTATCTCACTGAATTATTTATGAAGGAGAGGATCTGCTGCAGAAATCTGTGACACAGAGCTCCCAGGTGAATGTGGTGATCGACTCTTTTTGGGTGACTGGAACTTTCACCCAGAGATAGAAGAGACTCAGCAGAAGGAAAATCAAACATCACATGTGGCAAGCAAGCACCTCCTGGAAGGGAGTCTTCTTCTTGTGAACAAGAGCCCTGAGGCACATGAGAAGTCTCCACTACATGAAAAGGTTGAACAGCAGATTACCAGGGAAGGCAGAAGGATGGTCCATGTGGTAGGACTCAGGAGCACTGAACCAACAGGACTGGCTACATGAAGCTAACTCTGAGTCTCAGCTAGTTGGAAGTGAATAACTTCCAGTTATAACTTCAGCTGAACCTCTGCTGAAGCTGTCCTGTGATATCAGGATTTTCAGTGGCTGGATGAGCACTTCCTTGGCCAGGCTTTGTGAACCCTTCTTTACCCAGGGCAATCAACAAGGAGATTGTTGCCAGCCTCTTCTGGGTCCTCTGCAGTTCAGTGTTAATCAAAGCCCTTGACTTTCTGCTTGGCACATGCCAAGACACCACACTGAACCAGCAGGAACCTGATTGTACATGGAGACTAATGGCACAGCAAAGGAACAAACATTTTTATTTCCCATAAACTAACACATTATTCTTACTCCATGTTCCTTTGCTCCTTTGTTCTTTACTGATTAATTCTTTTCTGCTATTTATCAGATTTGTCACTGCTCTATTAGGTGTTCAAACTGTTCTTTTTGCCTTTTATTTTCCCCTGCTTAGGTTTTCAGTGTATTTTCAAATGTTCCCACTTGCAGCTTGTTGCAGCTCTATGAAATAATGGTTTCATTTGTTTCTGACATTGTTCTGGAACCTGAAACATGAAACTCTATATTATTTCCAAATGTCTTTCATGACAGGAGAAACCTCATTGAATAATGACCGTGATAGCTCAGGCAAACCTTCTGCTCGACAGGTTTTCCTTTCCTGAGGTAGGTAGCAATGAGTTCACCCTCCATTTCTGTATCTGTGCCTCCTGCATTATATATTCCAGCAATATGTCTCTGCCAGAGAGAGCAGGCATTGTGCTGATGAGTTTGAGGTTCATTCAGAACTACAGGGGAAGGAGGTTCATGGCACAGGTGACAGATGTGAGGATTTAGCACTGGGCTGATGATACAAGACACTGTTTGCATGTTTCATTGCTGGAAAGGCAACACATGAATGAGGCAGAACTCTGTGACAGAGATTATGACTTACCCAGGGGAGTAAATAAACTGAGAGACATTCTCTTGGAACAGGATTTTATAATTTAGGGAGCTACACTGGGCACATAATTAAAATATGCTGCATATGATATGAACTGTCCAAACCTTTTGTCAACTATTGTTGACTGAATCCCACAATAATAGAAAAGAACAGCCCTCTGTTCTTGAAAACAATTCCAGAACAATTCTTTGAAAATAATATATCAGTTTAGTGCTAATAAAAAGGTATGAAAGCAGAAGGTATGGAATATTTGGAAGTTTTTGCCACAGGAGGTTTATGGACACATTTGGACACAGCAGGTGCAAAAAGAGACTGAAGAAATTCGTGTTTCATTAATACATCTTAAAGGATATGGGTATAGTCTCAAATGTCTGTAATCTTTTTGTTGTAGATGATAGTGAAATATGAGAAAGTTATGCCACCAAATAGTTCAGCTTTACTGGAAAAGAGAAGGTAATGGGAGGCTGCTGGAGGGCTCAGAACCTCCTGGAGGGTTCAGTGCTGGAGCTCAGAGCTGCACAACTCAACTCAGTGTGTCTGCAAATGGTCAGGAGAAGAAAACAAGGAGTGCCTCAGGGGCTTATCCCAAGTTTGGCAGAATCAGGATGGGTGAGGGGACAATGCTAAATGCAGTCTGAACTTTTGTAGACCCTAGAAAGGAGCACAAAGTCCTGGTGTAAAGAATAACAATTAAATAGAAAAAGGTAGAATGTATTCAGTTGTGTTTGGAGAGGCATCATTGAGAATCATTGGATCTGTAGCCACCTGAGGAAGACTCCTCTGGCAAAACAAGGGAAGACAAGGTGTGTACAGGATGGTGGGGAGTGCACAGGTGTCTCTGACCTTGAGGATTTGCAGGATCAAACACACACCGGGACAAATACTTGAAAGAGAAATTATCTGATTTATGGTGAGCTGGAATTTATGAAAGATTAGTGGACACAGAAGTACAGCTCCACCAAAACCACTCACACATTAACATGGGGCAAACAATCATCATATTTCAGCACCACACATTGCAGCTCCAAACTGGCTTGTCTGTGCTCAACACACTCCCAGCCTCCTGTTCTCCTACAGTGCCTCACCTGCTCTTGGACACATTTCCTCACAGAAATTAGTGGTAAAGCAGATTCTTTACATATTGGTTTTATTACTGACTGAGGGTTATACTACTATAAGAATTATGATTTTCTGGTTCATCCTCAGGTTTTAAAAAGGAAACAAATTAATCTGAATAATTAGATCCTTTCCAATTGATTCTCTGATGCATTTTCCCTTCCTCAGCAGTCTCTTACCCTCTGTGTCTGATCCTCCTTTGCCCAGATCCCAGAATTAATGATTTTGCTGTGTTGGCAATTGTTCTTTCAGTGAAATGCCCCAATACTTTCTGTGTCACAGCCCATAGCTCTGATAAACAGACAGGTGTGACATGAATTCTTTTAATCCCCTGCATATTGGTAAATACTTTGTTTAAATCCAACAGAGAAAACACCCAGTGTGCATTGACTCTAATGGGACAATGAAGACACCTCCTCTTCAGGGCACAGGGGAAATTCTCTTTCCATCTCCTGACACCCTCAGTCCCTGGGGCAATGTTGAGCTTCATCCTCATCCCTGTCCTCATCCTCTTCTGTGGCTGGGTGCACCACACCTTTGGCCATCTTTGAAGCCAGGGCAGCTGTACCAAAATCAGGGTTAAGCCCTGGAGAGGATCCCATGTCTCTGGGTACAGATCATCTCCTCTGGGTGAAATGGGAACTCTTCATTTAAGCACCAAAAAGATTGTCTTGGAGCCAGGAGCTGTTTTTTTTTTTATCCCTGACAGATGAATTTGAGTATTTGAATTATGGAAAGCTGGGTCCTATTTCTGCTGCATCCTTTGTTTTTAGGCTAAATTAGGTCAGTTAGGGGATAAGTGCATGGCAAAAGGGCTTTACAGAGTGAAAAAGTGGGTCCTGTTTGTAAGTTCCTCTGATATCTGTTTTTAAATTAAAAATCTCCTTTCAAACCTCCTATTAACTACATGTAAGAATCATTACTGGGTTATCAGGCAAGTTTAAAGCAAGAGAGTAGTAAAAGAAAAATGGTGCCAGGCTTTCATCATCTCCACCTGTTAAAAGAGTGAGTCTTTAGCTTCAGACTGAGGTCATCTAAAACACTGGGCAAATAGGACTGGAAAGGAAAATGCAACCCAAAGAAGCTGTTATCAGGGCAGGACAGCCAGCCCACGCAGGCAGTTTTGGAGGTTATAGGTCTCTAAAGAGTTTTATGATCTCGTGGTCCTGCCAACATCAATGCCAAAGACTGCAGCCTTTGGTGCAGATGCAGTTGCACCCTGGTTTCTAATTAGTTTTTTTTTTTAGGCTACATTCACAATTAAATAAATAAAACAATAAAATACCAGTAAAGTTTATTTTCAGCAGGTGCACAGAAATTGCCTGATTTCTCCCTTTCTGAATCATTGCCTGTATATGACCATCCCCAGTATTATTGGAAAATGGCTTCTTCACAGAAATTGAAACAAAATTGCTCACAGCTCTAATTAGTGTTTCAAACACTAATTTGTGTATTTAAGCAAAAGTATGAGTGAAGTTAAGTCTGGCTCTCGTGCTCAGAAGAGCACAAGCAAGTGTAAAAATAAAAGTATAAAGTATAAACTTCCAGAGTCCCTGGACAGTTTTAGTGAACATGTGCCACCTCATCTGAAAAAGAGTGACAGACACTTTCTAGCAATTCCTGTGTAAATACTGTGTATTCTTCATTATACTTGGAGTAGTTTATTTTATTTTTTAGCTGCACAAGGAGTGGCTGCACTATTTCTCTTTGCTTGTGTTGGAGAGAGGCTCCCCAAAGATTTTGGACTTGCATAAAATATATTCATGAACTTAAGCCCAGAAGGAAACATGAGATTGTTTACAATGTCCTTCCATATACAGACTTTAAATGCCACTGAGTCACCAAACTACTGAACAACAAAATTCAAATTCATGGCTTGTATGCTTATTTTTTTTATTGTTTTGGGTTTTATTTTTTTGATTGTGTGATCCCACTGCCACCACCCTGGCTGTCTCCAGAGAGGACAGAGCACCTGGCTCAGTTGCAAACACTTATATTAAAATGTCCCAACTAGGGAGTCCTCATCCTGAGCCAAGCCACACTCCTGAACTCCTTCAGCAGCTGCCTGATGTGCAATTCATCTCTTTCTTGAAGAGGTTAGTGGACCCAAACTAGCATTTAACATTTTCACATCATCCTCATAGTCAGGCACACATGCCATGAAAATACCTTTCCAGTTATCTAGATTAATGTGTCATAGAATAAAAGGCAAGTATAGAAAATAGAATTATCCCAGTAATCATATTCAGTCAAAACTAGAATTTTATGTAATTTTGTTGTCAGAAATACAGGCAAAAAGAGCTACAAAAGCTTTTGAAGGATGCTATCAAATGTCTCCAAAGTCCATAGAAAATGTTATTGTAGTTTAGCACTGAGATGTCTGACTCATTTGTCTGTAATGAACATCCTTCTCTAACATCAAACTGTGTGCTCTCAAACTAAGTATATGCTTTTTGGAGATGTAGTAAAACAAAATGTATTTCCCTGGAGCAGGCCCATTAGAGATTGACAGATCATTTACTTCAGCTATGAGGATAAAGCACCATCTTTTAATGCCTGTCCATGTGGTAGGTGACTAAATAACCACAGCAGTGTAAAAACACTACAGTTCTACTATACTGTATTAATAATATAAAATACAACTTCTACTGCAGTAAATAGCAATGAAAGGAATATTTTACTGCTATTGCCTTCAAACTTATAAAGTAAATAATTCCAGTTAAGTTTTTTATTTATTATTATTTTTAATGTACAATATCTGGACAATTTAATTTTCCCTTGATTTGGCTTGTCTTTGAAGCTTTTCTTTCCTACTCAAGCCAATACATTCCTTATGACTGTAAAGACTATTTCAGCACCATTTTTACTCTATATCAGCAAAATTATTTAAAGTGCTTGGAGCACAAAATCTATTTCCCCATACAATCAATTTTCATCTGGATCACACACAGCCCATTGCTGCAGGACAGCCACTGGAACAGAGGAGAGCATTGTTCTTGCTGTGAACTGATGAAGTGCCATTTCTACAGGGTCTTGGCTCCTCTGAGGAGGCTGTGACAAAAATTTGAAATGCTTTAAATCTGGACTTGGAAAAAATATATCAAACAAAATATTTTGTGACACGCTGCTTTCTGTCTGACATTCACACAGGGCTTGAAAAACAGTTTGGTGCTGTGGCTGAATAGACATCACAGCTTCTCTCAAAACCAGCTTCATTTAATCTGAGGTCCCTTCAGAAACTGACTCCTGGGGAAGTGAAATAGATGATATTTAAGTGACTCAACAGTCTATCTGCATGATTTTGTCTCTGAATGGACAGAGATCCTCTCAATAAAATGACCAGAAAACAACCACCACAGTATTTAAACCTCAGCACCAGTGTCAGGGCAGGGTATGAAGGATTGCCTCTGAGGTTGATGAGTCCTATACAGATACTGCCAGTGAGTGATTTTCCACCCACATCAGCTTTTCATCTCTTTTAGATACAAGTAAATTGCAGGCTAAGGACTATGGGACCTACCAGAGTGGATGGCACCTTTACTAAGAACTTATTTGTTTCTGAGAAGCTCTTTTCTGTCATACAGATCATGCCATCTTCCAAGTGTCTCTGTAAAATCTGGAAATCAGTTTTTTCTCCTTGGGGCAAAACTCAGTGAAGCAATTATCCTACCAAAAACTTGACTGCAAGGAGAAGATCACTCTTACCTGTCTGTGCAGCCAGGCATCGCTCTCATCTTCATGTTTCTAGAACACAAAAAGACCATTAATACCATACTTATTATATATTATATTTTGCCTATCAATGCAGGAAGCTGTTGGATTGGAGTTGAAAAGTTGCTCAGAAATATAGAGAAACTGCTTAAATATGTGCTTCTGGAGTGGAATCTAGTGGCCGCTTTTCTTTACTTTCCTCCCTGATGGATAAACATTCACTAGAGAAAAAAAGCATTTTACACATACAGACAAAACACATAAATCTACAAGATGTATTATTCCCCAAGGAAATAAATTTTCTTAATAAATAAATAAAGGCTGAAATGAAAGTTATTAAGAAAAAAACTTATCACCATGCTCTATGCACAGAATTGCATGATGTTTTTCAAGGGATGGGTGTATTAGAACAATTTTATACAGTGGAAACATGTGCCAGTTTAAATGATGGAATCTGCTGATCTAAATCAATACACCGTTTGTATTACTGCATTTATAGAAGGGATTAAGTAACTACAATTAAGATACATATAGATAAGCATGAGCTGGTTTTAATGCCATTAAATACATATAATGCAGCTAGAATGTTGCAAAGATATTTAGGTTGCAAATTGTTGCTTATATGTGGATAAAGGTAATCAAGACAGGTAATCACTCTCCCTCAAACACACACACAGAGTGTTCTTGGATTACTAGGCGTTAAAAAAAATTAAAAATCGAACATTCTTTATGTTCTATCTGCCTAAATTAAGGTGTTCCAGCTGGCTTTTCACCATGTAAAATAAGCTAAACAGCTTCTCTTTGCATGGGCTATGGACACTGAAGCAGGCGAGGGCTGTGCAGATCTCTCCTACCTTGGTGCAGACCCCCGTGGTGGCGTCGCAGAGCGTCAGGATGGACACGTTCTGTGCCCTGTTCAGCCAGTTCACTGCCACCTTGGTGCTGGTGGCCCATTTCACCATGGTGATGTAGTAGTCCCTGCAAACACAGACACACACAAACCAGGTCACAGCGCTGCCATGCTAATGAATTGCCACGTGGCAGAGCAGCCAGGGGCTGCTGCAGGCAAGCAGTCCAGGAGAGAGCTGTGGTTTTAAGGAATATTGTGTCCTGATGTATCTACACTGCTTTATGTATGGATTTCAGCCTCTAAAAATGACATTTTTAGGGCTGTGCAGGTGTTTTATCTGCCACTTCTGGAAGTTATTTTCAAAGAAGAGACGAATACAGAGATAAAGAATCTTCCAAGCTATTCAGTCTGCCAAGAAGGATTGAACTGCCTGGAGCTACAAATTTATGCACAGGTGGAAAAGAAAGTGCAAACCATTTCCATTCTGAGCACACTGAACTGAGCTGACTCAGGCCCATCACTATCAATGGTTGGGTTCTTGATGCTTATGAAAAGTTGATGGCCTCTGTGCATGCTGGCTACACACCAAAGTATCCAGGAGTGTTGTGTTAAAAGGCAAATAATAAGAAGGATAGAGTTTGGAGCAATGCAGGGTTTCTGTAAAGCAGATGCAGCTGGTTGCCATAAAGACATCAGCAGAGATAGTTTCAATGAGCAAAACCACCCTCCTACACTGCCTGCACCATCTTATTGCTGGACATATTCAGGTTGTGATGATACTTGGAGTAAACAATGGGTGTGGGCTGCACATTGATACCTTCAGGAAAAATCCCACGCAATAGTGAGGACTTAGGCTGGGCTGGAAAACACAGGAATAAATTCACTGATGGTTGCCTTCTCAGAGCCAGGGCATGGTGCCACCAGATGTCCACCTCTGCAGCAATTCAGGGCTCCACCACTTCATTTGTAGAGCACAACTCTGGCTGAACTGCCAAAGCTGGTGATGCTATGATATACTGCTGGGCCACGTGGGCCAAGATATCCTTGAAGTATAATAAGACTTTTTATGGCATGCAGTCTATAAAAAAATTATTAGTTCATTTGTTTGCTATAAAATATGTATAAGGAATTGTTGCTCTTGTTGGAAATAATGTGCTGTGCTGCTGGAGAATCCTTTGTGTTCTGGCAAGAGCTCCTGCATATACTGAAGAGAAAGGGCAAAAGCACAAAGGTCTGTTTGTCTAGAAAAATAACAAGCTGGAAATTGATTTTGTACTTTTCAGTAATATTTAGTGCCTGAAATTGGCTGAGGGGAAAAGGAACAAGAAGCCTCAATGCATCCACTGCACTGGGGGAAGGATATGCCCAGGTGAGACAACAGCAGTCTGAAAATTTAGAGCCTGAAATAAAATTGTAACTTTACTCTTCATCAGCAACAGTGTAGGCCCTCAGAGGAAAAAAAAAACAACACAGCAAAATTAAACTGTATAACTGTCTCTCTCTCCAAATGAACTGAGCAGATTCAATCTCCTCAGAAAAGGAATGTGATTTTAGTGCTTACTGTGGCTTGGAGCACTTTTTATATAAATCCAATTTAAAGTTTCAAGGACATATATTCAGTTTTTACATCCATCTCATTGTTTGAACACAGGAGCTACAGTTCTTTTTCAGGTACTTTTAATTATTATTTTAGTTCATGGGAATCATGGTCTTCCCTACCAGCCCAGAGAAGGGCATGGAGTCTCAATTTCCCTCTGAACCCTCTTCCAGTCATCAAGACCATGGAATACCCAGCCCACAGATAACTGCAGATACCTGGATTGTCATTTTTCTAGTTTTTGAATAGTATGGAGTCTTTCATTCAATTTACTTCCCTTCACATCTCTTCTGTAGGACACCCAAGTTTTATGGTTCCCATTTTGCAGAGGAAAATGAGACAAGAAGGTGTGATTCATCTCAGCTAATTTTAAACATCTGCTGCTCCTGCAGCTGCACTGGTTGAGCAGCCAGTGGAGAGAAATGGGAAAACAGTGCAATTCCCAAGCCCTCTCTGCCTGACCTGTCCCACATTTTATGTGGAGCCAATTTAAGGGAGAACCTGTTTCTTCCATAGAACTAAATCTATACCAGCAGATCTTTGACTGCTGCATTTACAGACATCCACATCAGAGCAAAAGGGAAGGGACGTCTTGTTTGAGCCTGTCAGGAAGGGTGAAGCCATCCTGGGTTTTGCAATGGATTTCCACATCCCAGTAAAGACATTTTTGGTTCAGTTTGAATCATCTGAGACTGAGATAATAGTGCAGCAGCCTTGTTCATGCCCCAGCTTTCCATGGCTGCTTCCAGGAGGCAGGAATCCCAAACATGAGGTGTGACTCTATAATATGAATACCTACAGTATGACCATGGTAACAAAGCCACAAACAGCACAAGGAACAGACAGTGATTTATTACAGCCAAGGGACAGGCAGCAGCCCAGCCAATGGTCCCCAGGCACTGACAGCTCATCAGATCCTGACTGGAGTTGTCTGAGTTTTTCCATCATTTATTTGTTTCTGGCCCATGCAAGGGCCAGTGATGATTTCTGCACTTGAGGGAGATAATATCAACATCCCTCAATTTGCCACCTGAGATGCAAATATGAGAAATAAGTTGGGTGATGATCTAATTCTGACCACCTGCAGATGAAAATCTTGAGTTCCAGTGGTTTTCACCAAAATAAAAAATGCCTGTCAGGCCTTAAATGTTATAGTACTACTTTTCAGCCTTCAATTTCAACCCCTTCTCTTCACTTTCTTTTTTTTTAACAGAAGATCACAACATTGGAGAAATCTTGAAAATGTTCAGAGTGAAAGACACTTGAAAAGGACAAGTGCTCAGTATTGTACATTTCACCTCCAAATGTGTTTTACCATCAGCTACCATCAGCTTTGCTTTTTTTCTTCTTGTTTTGTTGGGTTTGCTTGTTTGTTTATTTTTTTGTATTGTTTTGGGTTTGGTTTTTTTTCTGAAAAATACCCAGCTTCCGTGGAAAATTTCTGGCTTCTTTGGATTTTGAAAGAAAAAAGGCTGTGGCATATCTCCACTTTCTTCTCAGCTTTTATTAATTGTACTAAATCACTTTGCTCCAGATAAAAAGAACACGAAATACCATTCTGTCCATACATCATCTGCACTGAGCACACTGAAATGCTTCAGATAGGATGTGTCTGATGCAAGATCCTTATCACCTGCTTCCCCTGCTTTCTTGAAACTCCCTTCTGTAACTGAATGTACACTACATCCCTCTTGCCTATTTTAATAAAATTCTATCACACTAATCTTCTCATTTCAGAAAACATATGCATAATCAAAATACACCCCTATTGCTCTGGCAGCATTACTTCTATCATCCCTAGAGTTGGCAATTGCCATGGTTTTGCTGAAATATATAGGCACTAATTAATGATGATGTATTTTGCATAATTTTGCAATATTGATTGCAACCAAATAAATTATGGCCACCCATAACCATATAGAACAAATTTATGAACAGCACTTGGATTCATGCAGTCAGAAGTTATTGCTGTAATTAAAACCTTTTTGAGTCTCTCTGTTTACAGAGAATGCTACCAAAAGATAAATTATATTGTTCAGGAGCCAACATTCTGTTACTGTGGTGGGGATACTGTGATCCTGAACTCCCACCTGCTGTACACAAGTCTGAAGTTGTATTTTTAAGGGCAAATACCCACTTGGTTTGGCCAGAGATTATACATCTTCTTTTGCAAAAATGTGTTTGGATTATTTTAAAGTTATCAGCGTAAACCTGTTCTAATATAATATTCTATAAAATACATGGAAAAAGGCAGGTAATTTGGGGAAAAAAAAAAGCAGATTTACACAAAATGAAACTTTTTGATAGCAGCAGAGAAAGGTCCAGCCTTAAAAGCTGCAAAATTATCTTGAAAAAACCCCAAGGGAACTGGGGCCAGCATTGAAGGGTGAGAAAGCACCTACCTCATTCTCTGATCATCTGGGGGAGTCATTTCCAGGTCATGAGTGGGTCCATTCAGACCAATCACATGCAAAGAAATAGTTGGATTTTCCATTCCAGCCTGGATTTTAGAAAAGAATAAATATGATCCATTTATTGAATATATACATATGTTGTATATGATTACCATATCATATACAACACAGAATGGTTTTGATTTGTTACATCCCCATGGATTACAAAAAGCATTCCCATTGAACAGGATATGGATTGGAATGCTGTGGCCTTTCACAGGGAGACTGCAAATCTAGGGGTGGGGCACAGAGGTGTGGAGAGGTTGGCAGGAAAAAAATAGGGAAATTTTACTCAGGACACTTCTAACCTTAGTAAAAAAATCCTACTTTTCATGGCAACTAGACATTTTGCTATTTCCTTCACCTTTTGACAGAAGATTGTCTAATAGGATGATGGTTGATACAGTAAAATTTTCCTACATTTTGTACTGTAGGAAAGGGCATCCCCTGCTGAACCATTGATTTCCACAAAACCTGCAGATATGTGGGTATCTCTCCTGTTAAACTGTGCTTCAATTTGGACCAGCGTGTGAGGTCTTAGGCAATCAGTGCTTAAAGCAAGAGACCCAGAAGGAATGACTGCAGCAGATCACCCCTGTGCTGCTTTAGAGCAGGAAATTACAGCAAAAACAGCAGCAGTGAGTCTGAGCTGCTGGAGAGCTGTGCCAGTGCTGTGCACTCACTGCAAGTCTGCAGTCAAGAGGAGACTGGCTCTTAAGTCTTTTCTGTCTTTCAGGCACAGCAAACCTCTAAAACCAATGTCTCCTCTCATGTTAGGCCATCCTGGATCTTCGAAGGAAGCCCAAATACTACATTTGCCTTCTATACAAAAGGGAACCTATGTAAATACAGAATATATGTATGTATGTGTCTATCTATCTATCTATCTATCTATCTAAATATAGAAATTTATCTAAATATAGAAACATGTGCAAATATAGAAACATATCCACAGAAATAAAGAAATTTCCAACCCTCAGACACCAACAACCCCATCCTGGAGACAAACCCACAGATAACATCCAACTTCCACTTGTTCCAGCATGCTTTTGTTTGTGCAAAAAGCAAGGATTTCTAAATTTTGTTCTTGTTGTATATAAAGTTACTAATTCTTAATAGAACCAGAAAAGTGCAATTTTACAAAAGCAGCTAAAAAATGTTCTAAATGCACATTCACTGAGGAACAGCTGGTCTTCCCTTGGATCTGTTTATTTTCATTGCTTATGGTTGTGCATTATTAGTCTCCTGTCTGAACCTACTGGAAATAAAAAATTATTTATTTCTGATAGAGCAGCAGGACTTATTTTTTAGATTTTCCTTACCTTTGGATAATGGTAAGTTTTAACAGTAGGGTAAAGGATGCCTGTATATATCGGGATCTCCATGGTGGGGACTCTGGAGGCATTAATTGTTGCATATGCCAACCTGGTGCCATCAGGAGACCACCAATGAGCAATGTGAGTCTTCAAGATCTCCTCTAATTAAAAAAAAAAAAAAGAGAGAGAACAGAAAAGAAAAGGCTATTAGAGGTAAATTACTAGTTAGCAGTAAATGAAAGAGTGCAGATATGAAAATCCCAGTCTAATCACAGCACAGGGAGGATGCCACAGGAATATCAATCAAAAATACTCATCAAATTATGCCATATACACAAATGAACACAATTGATAACAATTACTCTGTATTTATAGGTTATTAGGCTTAATTACCTTTGCTGAAGAAACATCAAATTATTCATATTAGTACACACACTCATGACAGCATAAAAGGAACTGCTGCTCCTGCAATGTGTCCTGCAGATGATTAGGGTTCACAACATCAGCCTAGACACGCATCAGCCAGTTCTAACAGCATTTATACAAGTGCCTCAGCAACAATTGAAATACTCCTAAATTCTATTGCCAGTTGGGAATAAATAAATATAGAAATTTTCTGTAATTTATGAAAGGCTGGAACTTTCAGGCCATAGAGTCTGTGCCTTGGATACCATCTTGACTTTTATCCCTATTTCATTTTTTTAAATTACTTTTGCAAGGCAATTTGCCATAAGTAGCCAGGGTTAGAGCCGGATCCTTTTTACCACTGAATTTTGGGATTTTTGAGATTTCAGTAATATAATTACCACTGAAAAGGTGCTCAGAAAACTGCCAATGCAAGCATGTCAGAGTTCAAGTATGTAAGGAGAAAACAATATTGCCATCATGTGAAATTATTTTTAATACTGGCAGAACCTAGTTCTTATTAAATTAAAATTCAAATAACTTCTGATTTCTAATAGTTTTCATATAATCTAATGTCCTTCATTGCGAAGACGAGTTCACCTTACAGATCTGCAGAAAAGCTATAAAATTCACTCTTGGTCCAAAGTGTCTCCAGTTACTGACATTTGGAAGACATTAACTTGGCTTTTTAAACCTCCCATTTTGTGAAAGACAATAATGTAATACATTTTCATTAAGAGGTTTAATATCATGTGAGTCATTCCTGTTTAAACCACCAGAAGGGCTTGCATATGCTGTGCAGATTGATGGGCAGGAAGATGGGTGCCATTACTTTAATGTGAGAATAAAAATTAGAGAGGCTACAGAGTGTTTCTAAGCCTTCACCATGACGTCCTGTTACACAGCTCCAAGCAGCTCCAATGCCTGCTGCCATCACTGGTCATTGGAAAAAGGGATGAGGATTTTCTGAGTTTTTTAGTTGGTACACCACCCTCTGATGACCCCCCAGTCCAAGCAGGACATCCCTCTGGTCTGAAGAGTGAAAACTCACCAGACAATGTTTAATAAAAAAAAAAAAAAAATTGGATGAGCAATCCTTGAAGAACAGACAATTATAGTCATCACAGGGTAAATAAACACTTTTTAAATCAAGACTTGCATATGGCTTGGAATAAAACTCAAGGTAACATCAAAAAGAGTGCAAGGGAAAATTCATCCTGGATGCTTATGATTTTCAGAAATAACAAATGAATTAATCAATTCTTAATGGTAACATGTAAGTTGGTTTTCAAAAGATATTTAGGAAGTTACAAACATTTAATGGGAAAGCACATCTGGCAAATTTGCTTTGTTGCATTGTCCCACCTGTTATATGTACATTTAAAAGATTCTGCTTCTGACTTTTATACTGGTTGCTCATTAAAGAGATAATGAAGAGCATAAAGAAAAAGGAGTAAAGATGGATGGCAGATGAATCATTGACATTTTAACATTAATTAGGAATGACTTTATTCAGCAAACATTTTCTCCAGGATCTCAGACTTAATGAAGCAGTTCTGCTGAAGGTCACATACCCAGAAAGGTTTTAGTGCAGGTTTTGTGGTCCTCTGTTAATGAGATTTAATTGAGTGAACCTTTGCCTTGAGACAAAGCCAAGACCTTGCTGTTATTAGACAGATCAGTTAGTTTTAGCAAACCAGAGAACATTCTCATGGACTATAGGATGGATTAGTACCAGAAAGTTCTTTCAGCTGAAAGAAAAAAAAATGATTTACAGACAATCTGTTCTTGGAGACAGTTTATTCCTTGTCTTTGCATTTAGCATATGCTCAGCTAAAATCAGCTTCATTCAAAACTGCTGAGTCTTTTTAAAGTCAGTTCAGACCCTGCCTTGTGTGTGAAAAAACAGATTTTCCTTACACACTAAAACTCCCCTACATATTTGGATCATGACCTCCTGACTAAGAGCATAAAGTGATGATTGATCAAAACTTTTGCCCTCTTCCCCAGAGCTTGCAGGTGCTGAGTGCTACATGATGTCAGGATGCTGTGAGCGAGCTGCTGAGATTCCTCACAGTCAGATCCTGCTGGCTCTGTGCTCTTTCTCCACAGCTTTGCCTGCCAGCCCCAACAGGGCATGCAAACTTGAAAAATAGTGAGAATAAAGTGTGTGCTGCCTTAGCTGAACAAGGGCTGTTCAAACCTCCTGGCTGGCTTCTAGCACATGGTTTGAGACAAGTTATTCCATCTCAGCACATTTAGTCATGAATCAGTCTGAAACAGCTGGATGACCCTGCTCATGAGTAGTGACTTTTCAGTGGGGACATGTATTAGCCAGTGATGTGTTTGTGCTCAGATGTGTATTTTAATCCTTTTTTTTCTAGCTGAGTAAGGCCCAATTGAATGATCAATTCAAAGCTGTGTGAAACAGAGTCTTCTAAACAAAGAGACCCTCAGGAAGAAAATTTGAAGTCCTAGGTCAGAGAACATTTCAGTGACAACTGGGTATATATCCCTCTCAGAGACTTCAGCATCATTGGAGGAGAAAAGCAACTGGAGGAAATAACAGAGGTGTGATGAGAGGAATGCTCCCTGAGCTGAATTCAAGCTTGCTGTACCTGTGCATTATGTGGGTGGCTGTCTTTGGAATCAAGACCTGAGCAATACCCAGGCTGCACAAAGTGGGAATGCCAAATCTTGTGAAGGATGTGTTTCCTGGCAGAAGCTCTCCTGCCCACCATCAGGGAGCAGAAGGAGAAGTCCCTTGTGGTGATTCTCAGCTGCCAAGTAACAGGTTCATATGGGACTGGATGTAGCATTTGACTATGATACCATGTGGGCAATCCCTGGAAAGACTGAACACTGGATCAGAAGTTGGGTGGACATTTCTAGTAGGGCTGTCATCAAAAATTAGCCCAGTGTGTGTAAAATTAGGAAGCCATCAGATTGTTTCAAACTGCAATTTAATTCTAGCAGCACTTGCAAGAGCAGTGACATGGGAAGCTTTTATCTCACTTCAGGTAACAAGCTTCTGAAGGAATCACAGCAAATGAATCTGGAAGAGAGCCCAAAAATCCTCTGGCTCGTTCCTCCATAGATAATATCCACCCCAGTCCTGTAAGGATCTTCACAAGTGGGTTTTGCTATTCCTTTTGATACTCATAGAGCAACTTTAGCCATAGGACTCAAACATTTATAATTATCATGTCCACCTCTGTCTAAGCTCTCAAGAGTCCCAGTGAAGTGCATTCAGACCTCTGAATACCTTGATAGACTCAGGGAAAAGCACCAGGCCTTAATCTTATGCAACCTCTGTGGCAACCAGCAGGTTCTGGAAAAAAAGCCCTGTTGTACGTACTCCATTTAGAAATCCACAGAGATGGTTTTAATGTTCTGAACCATAATCTGCCACTGGGGCATTTCTAAAGATATTTCCATGACAAATACACTTCCCAGGCTTGCACAGAGCTCTAGACTGGCAGTTTCTCTTTCCTAATAAGCACATACATGTAAATGCCATGGCCATGGAGGTTTCTTCATGCTTTTCTAAAATCCAGCTAGTTCTGCAGCCTTTGTCCATCCTGAGTCATATTTGTGAATTTTGCCTTTCTGCTGAAGGTGGCAAAGTTCTAGCTTGCTGTTTGGAGAAGATGAAGCCTTCGCCAGTGACTGACTGAGAAATCCATTGGTAGCTTAGACATGACTTCCAATGATATCAGCAGAAAAAAAAAAGATAAAAAAAAGAGGAAAAAAAAGATAATTTACAAGTTAAAAACCCCCGCTTTTTCCTGGGCTTTCTTGTTGGAAGACACAAATAACTTGTAATTTTCAAGTGTGAGTTAACAGAGACTTGTAAAAGAAGACAAAGAAGCTTGGACAGACCAGTCCTCTGACAGTCTGACCTGTACCATTGCAACTCTTTATTATCACTAAAAAAAATAAAAAATTAAAAATAATTCAAAGACATCAGCAATTTAAGGTTCAAAAGCTCTCAGGGCCAATGTTATTTCTTGCTGACTTGGTAAATTACATCAATCCTGGAGGGCATAACCAATGGTTCTGTTTGTGTGATGTATTGTAGCTGATGCTCAGCATTTGGTGCGCTGAAAACATTTTGCTGTTTTATTAAAACTGTTAATGAAAAGGAATTTCAAGCAAAATGAAATTAAAGCCCGACATAAAGGCTGTGGTTACGTTGGGAAAGAAAGCTCAAAAGAAATTGTCAGTAGGGTGCATCAAAAGAATATGAGAGGAAGAGAGATCAGAGAACAGCAAGAGGGTCTAGGAAAGGAGAAAACAAAGACTACTGAGATAGTGAAACCCCAAGGGTTCTCATAGAAACATCAAATAAATACAAATGCTTATTTGACAGCTGCCATCTGTTTTAAAATCAATTACTAGATCATCTCAAAGCACCAACCACATGTCCAAATCGATTACTATTGTAGAGTGTGAAAGCAAGTATTTTTACTCAGTTAGGGAAAACTCATTGTTCATATTCACCTTTACTGACACATTTTCCAGGGGTGGCCATGGAAAATGGCCTTTTATTCTATGCAACCAAATTTTTCTCTCAGTTGCTATAGTGTAGGTCTACGCTAATTTCCATTAAATCATTGCAATATAAAATATTATATATTATATATAAAAGATGTAAAATGAGTGCAAAAAAGTAGTTATGTGTATGCAAATAGTATAAAACTGTTTTAGATTAGCATACCCAATCTACATTTTCCTGTGTTGACATTATTTTGTGCTGATGTCAGCACTGCTGCACTATTGATTTCAGAGCAATTAATCCTCTTTCACAGTTGTCTAATTGAGCCAGGTAGGAAAAAAACGGCAGTTTTGCAGGGTTGTTGAACAATTCAAAAACCTTTTGTAGAAAACATAAAAAATTTATGTGCCTGAGGTCAAACTATGGGCTCAGCCCAATTCCACAGTTCCCAAAATTGAGATTAGTTTAGCTGGTCAGAGCATGGTGCTGATAACACCAAGGGTGTGGCTTTGATCACTGTGCAGGCCATTTACTGAAGATTTGAACTCAATGATCCTTGTGGGTCCCTTCCAACTCAGGATATTCTGTGAATCTGCATGCAAACAACAGCCCTTCTCAAGCTGCTTGTGCTCTTGTCCAAGAGATCCTGAAGAAAAATGAGTTGCAATGTCCCCAGAGATCCTTAGGAAAAACAAGCTGCAATGCTCACCCCTGTGACCCTTTCTTCCTACTCAGAACACAGAGTCTCCTCTGCCACTGACAGCTCAGGAAGGATAAACTATTACTTGCTTTTATGGCGTTCTTGAGGATGTGCTTTACAGAGTGCTTGATAAACACCAAACTCTTGATCCAAAATCTCATCGTGGAGAGCGAGCAGCTCCCATATGTTTGTCAGCCACGAGAAGTGGCAGCCTCTCACCTCAGGGAAAGGAGCCCAGCCAGGAGTTCTGCATCTCCTCAAGCACAGGGCAGGTGAGGGCTACAAGTGTCTTTAGCTCCTCTCAGTCACCTGGTTAAATTGCTTGGACACAGGTTGTTTTCTGCTCAGAATGTCGTGTTGAGACAGCAGGGGAGGGTTTTGCTGGTGCTTTTGCCTCCCTGTTGCCAGATGCTGAGGAGAGAGGCTCGGTTCAGTGGGGTGGTTCATGCTGGGAAAACCATTCCTCATGTGTTCTGTGTGGTCAGCAGCATCATGTCTTGCCTCCACATCTCTAATGGGCCCCAGAGCTGCTGTGCAGCCTGAGCCAAGCCCAGGCTTGGCAAAAAGGCAAACCCCACTAAATGTGGACACAAATGGGCTGTGGTCTATTGTAAATGCAGGTGAACCCAGTGGGAAGAAATGATGATGTCTGACTCCAGTTCAGAAGGCTGAATGATTTCTTTATTATAACTGTACTATAATACATTAATATACTATTTAAAGGAGATACTAAAACTACTCACCTACTTTCTCTACCAATTCTAACTAGCTTACAATTCATGATCCTCTCCTGAGAGTCCAGCCCCAGGTGGGTTGGATTGGCCATCAGGCTCAAACAATCCTCACCAGAATCCAATCAAGCACTCACCCCAGGTAAACAATTCTCCAAACACATTCCACATGGGAAAAACAAGGGGCAGAAATAGAAATTGTTTTCTCTTTCTTCTCTCTGTGCTCCTCTATGAAAAAATCCTGAGAGAGAGAAGAACATGCCTGCCCCAGTGGTCCACCTTCACTGCTGTGAGATGGAGGTGGCTCTGGGGGACACCACCACAAGGTGCAATGCTCTGGAAGCAGACAAGTCACTGTGGGATGCTCACTGGTACCTGGCCAGGATCCCTGAGGGAACACACGGGAATGAAGCAAAATCAATGTCCAGCAAAGCCAGAGTGTGCACATCAAAGACAGATCTGCCAGGCAGCCTGGCCAAATCCTGACCACTCCAACCTGACCTCCTCATCCATAGTCCCAGCTACCAGCAGTAACCACCAATGTTTCTCTAGGACAATCTTAGGTCACATTCCCAAGAAGCAGGATGAGATCATGCTAACGTGGGACCAAGCTCCTGACAGACAGAAGAGATTTTCTGAGGCTGTTAAATTCACCCTATTTCAAAACTGTTATTTTAATGTGCTTTGCTTGTTTTGGTTTTGTTTGTTTGGCTTTTTATCCCCCTGACCCAATGATTCTTCTAATTTGTTGTGTTTCCAACACTAAAGGATTCTGTGCTTGCCATATGAGTCAGGGCATTAGGAATGTTGTTTATAAGGTTATTGGCAAATAGCTGCCAGACATTCTTGACTGTTTGATTTGCTTGGGGGCTTCAAAAGCTGGATTTATTGAACACCTGCCTGATCCTATCTTCAGGTACACCTCTACAGCCCCTACAGAATACACACAGGAGGCCAAGCTCAGACTGTAATAACTAATATATCATGAATGTTTAAAATCCCCCTCAGTCATGCAAATGCATTTGTTGGAAAAAAGCCCAAATCAACCACCTAAAAAAACAGAAACACACAAGTATGAGATGTCATCTGAGACATACATGTGGATTCTTACAAATAAGAGGAGAATTCAGCTATTTGAAAATAGTCAGAGTGTCTGCTCCAGGCCACCTTCACATTGTGACACACTTAGTGCACTCAGCTCTGCAAATCCCACTTGAGGAGGAAAAAGCCATGGAGAGGAGTTGTCCTCCAGGTTTCACATGGATCCTGTGTGCCCAGCAGGAGCAATGAGCAACTACCCAGGAGATATGGCACCACTCCAGAGCCATCACAGCAGGCAGGCAGAGTTACCATGTGTCATACATAAAGCCATACTATCCTGTTGGCACATCAGTATTTTGGGGCCTGATTTTTAATAAAAGCTGTCCCCTTTCAAATAAACACACCAGAAAAATATTGAGTTGTCTCCACATCCTCCCTCTGCTCTTTTTAGAAGATAATTTCTCTGTGTTTCTGGGTTTTTGTCACCTGTGTCCCATCCTTAGGAATCCTTAATTTTCAAAAGCATCAATGATTAATGCTCACAACTGCTCCTAACAATTAGTAAGTGTCTTTTGGTTGTGTGAGTCATTCTTAGTGTCAGTAACAACCTTTGGACCACGGTGACAAGACTGACGTGCAGATGCCAGCAGGTCTGGGATCTGTCAGGATGTCCAGATGTAATAATGAAAATGGGGTTTGAATTATGGAAATAGAAATATTAGTCATCCTATCCTCAGCTATTCCAGTTTCCAGCACTCACTCCAAAAGAAAATGCATCTAGGAAACCCATCTGCAGTGGGAAACTGCTGTCTGCCACTAATGTGTAAGAATGTGTTTTTCCTGGCACAAAACTTAAACCCACAGCCTGTTGTCAGCTCTTCATGAAAGCCTGTTACTAAAGGCACTGAATTTGTAGAAACATTTCCTAGCAGAAGTCTTCTGAGCAATTTGCAGTGCAGGTCATTGATGTGAGAATGAATTCTCACTGCAAGGTCCTGTTGCACCTTTGCTAAAGACCCAGAGCAGACAGAATTCACATGGCCCAAATGCAGAAGAGCTCCTTACAGACAAATCCTTTTCTTCTTTACCCCTCTGGTGCCACTGAACAGGTTGCTGTGCCTGGAAATGCAATTTGCTTATCTGTGCAATGCAGTGAGACAAATCAAGGCTTTCATTATATGCTGAATATTTCTCTATTCAGACATGCTCAAGCAGCTTCAGCGTCACCTTTCCTTTAAATTAAAAGTTACAGGTTCTGTCTAATGAACCTGTGGGGTTTATGATAGGAGGAAGATGGACAGGCAGCCTTGACACAGGGGATCCATTTCAATAGCTACAGATGTATCAAGAAAGTTAGTAATCACAAAACCCTCTGAATCAAAAATTCATTAGACGATTGCAATAGTTCAAGAACACAAGTGCCCAAAAGCAATCTCTTTTAATGTTTCATAAAGAAATATGAGAGATAAGGAGACTGAACAGCCTGACATTGCTATTAAAGAACTTGATTCTTCAACCCCATGGATTTTTATCAGCACTTGCACAAGCTGTCTTTCATGTGAATTGCTTGCATGATTTATTCACCCTGAGCAGCACCTGCTAGTCACCTAGTCTGAGTGCAAATAAATGTCAGTTAATATTGCAAAATACAGCCCTGCTTTATGAAATGGGAACTGGAGCACATTGACTGAATTTAGTCTAGCTCCTAATTCCTTACCCGGTTTAAACAGCTGAAGTCATTGAACAGCCATTAAAAAACCACTCAGGGTATATATTGCCCTGTTATGGCAATATTCCCAGAGGTTTCAACTTGAACAGTGACTCAGGACCTGGCTAACTGAGAGATTTAGCTCCATAATGACTCAGAGGGCGAATCTGATTTTACAGGACTGTATAATCAGAGGAACTACTGAGATCAATAGAATCACCAAGGAATAATAAAAAAAGAGAGCTGGATAAAACCAGAATCCAAACTAGCTTACAGCAATATTTCAGAAAAAAATGTTCTTATCAAATAAGAGGAACATTTATTATTAATGAAGCCAATGGTATGCAATCAGGTTATGCCACTGATGGATCAGTGAGGTTTGATGACTGTGTTTATCAGAGTTGTGGCACTTGCATGTTGAGCACAATTCTGCTCTTTCCTAGGTGTGTGTTTTGAAGGTCATCCACTCTGGACCCAGGTAAGAAGAAAAAAACCACAAACATCCCTGTAGGATAATGTCCATGCATCAAAATCTCTTTTATCCTTGCTACCAGGAAATATTTTCTTTTATCAATGTTTTTGATCTGTAGACTCCAGTGCAGTAATCCTAAACCTACTGATAAAATAAGAGGAAATCTGTGTCCCTAGGGCAGGGGCACCAACCAGGTCTGTGCAACTCTGGTTGTCAGTGACAGCCTAGAAATCCCATAAGTGAGACAGGAAATAAACCCCAGTGGGGCTGGTGTGCACAATGCCCAGTGGGGAAATTCCAGTGGGGCAGAGGAGTTCAGGAAGAGGATCAGAGGGCTGGAGCACCTCTGCTGTGGAGGCTGAGAGCTGGGCTTGTTCAGCCTCGAGAAAAAAAGGCTCCAGGCAGAATTTATTGCAGCCTTTCAGTACTTGGAGGAAGCCTGGAAGAAAGATGGGGACAAACTTTTAGAAAGCCAGTTGTGATAGCAAAAAGGGTGATGATTTTAAATTGAAGAAGGGGAGATTAGAGATATGAAAGTAGTTTTTACAATGAGTATGATGAAGCTCTGGCATAAATTGCCCAAAAGAGATGTGGTGGATGCCTCACCTCTGGTCATTCAAGGTCAGGTCAGGGCTTGGTCAGCCTTGGGGTGCTCCTGGCATATTTCCCATCACAGGCACCATCCTTATGTACATCTATAGTCACTAATATGAGTATTTTTGAATTTATGACCACCTGAATTTCCTTGGAGAGCCCAAAGTTTGTGTCTCTAATAATTGCTGTTTTCACTTTAAAGCTACAAAAATTAGAGTCTTCTACAAAGAGTTTTGATTGGATAGTAAATTAAATACCAAATTAAGTTTGACATGGAATTCCATGTATTTAAATGTGGTAATGGGGTTCCAGATATTTAAAATTCTTTAAAAATTTCATTGTATTGATTTGAGTTTTCTATTCCCTGTCGTATCTTGTTTCTCTTTGCAGTACATTGGTTCCATTATTTTCAACATTTTCATTTCAGCCAACAAAAACTCTACCCATAAACCAGCATATAAAAATTTGTGAAAAAATATTCCAAAATATACAGAAATGTACATATAAACACACACAGGACCATGCAGTAACAGTGACAAGAAATTGCCTGTATAATTGGAACTAAAACTGGTAGGAGTAAAACTTATTAAAAATCAATATCATAGAAAGGCAATTAAGAATTTTAAGGAAAAAAAACCCACCCTGATTAATTAACTGCAAATTATAAGTATTACTTTGAATTGCATTGTACAGAACAGGCTCAAATTACCAATTATCCCTGCCCGCTTTGTTCAAAGATCATGAATGTGCATTTTAATTTACGCTGGAGAAAGCTAAATATGCTGAGAACCAGCATGCAGAATTTTGCAGAAATCACTGGGGATGAGGGTGAACTCCCCCATTACCATATAAATGACATGCACAGGCTTATAAATGACATGCAGTGGATCCAGCTTGTATTGTTCCTTCAGATGTAGCAGGAAAATACCGGAAATTAAAATACAGCTTATAACCTGCTGGATAATAAATGTAACCCACACTGCACAAATCCCCATCTACCAAAGATAATTTTGTCTGCTGTTTTTTGCTGATTAAGGGTGGCTTTGGAAAGAAATACCCTCCTTTCCCCTCTTTATCTGTTGCACTTATTGGCAGGATGGAGATGGCTCCATTTTTATCTACCCAACAGATCACAATACCTAATGTGGCATAATCTTAATTTCCAAGGTCACCGTAGCCTGCTCTACCCTTAAAAAAACTTCCTATTTAGTATTGAGAACAATTCCCACATAAAAAAAAAAGAAAACAAGAAACAAAAAAACCCAACCAAACAAACAAAAAAAAAAACACAAAAAGAAAAACCACTCAAAAAACCCCACAAACATTTTAAAAAGACAGATTATAGCAGCTCATTTTCCACCAGTATATTTTTACCTCGACATCCATGACATTAGCACTGCTGCTGTGTTGAGGCCATGGCCGAGCAGTATTTCAGTGTTCCCTGCAGGTCTGGGACTGGTTCTGGTTTGTGGGGTGTTTGTTGAGCACTTGGCACAGCCAGGCCACAGGACAAGCTGGTGAGAACTTTCCCACTGCCAGACTATGAAAGGTGGGTTTGGAAATACCTCAAAATGTTCTGATAGCAAACATCATGAAATAGCAAAGAAAATGCTATTGCCCTTGCTGAGTAGGACCAGAAATGGTGATTTGCACTCTTTGCCATTTATTACTTATCACTAAAACCCAGTTTTCAAAGTCAGGTTATTCCCGGAATATTTGGATGAGGGTTACACTCAGAGGTGCCAATTTTAATACATACATTTTCCCTTCTTTCTAAGACTTCCTTGGCTGTCTTTCATCTTTTCTTGGTAACTTTCCTCCTGCAAAGCCCAGCAGCTCTGGGCTGGCTGAAGGCCTTCCTGCTGATGCCACGGGCTGTGCCCCAGGTGGGTGCTCAGCCCTGCTCCTGCAGGCACAAAGCCTCCTGTGTGGGAGGGTTTGTCAGGGAGGGAGGCTGTGACTTGCTCTTCAGGCTGCTTCCAAGTGATATTTCTGTGTCATGCCCTCCAGTCCCTAAAGACTGTGTGCTCCAGCCTGCAGCTATAAATCCCAATTATGCTGTTGGCATGTTGGGTGGAAGGTTTCATCTTCATCAGGCTTAGCAGGATTCCACCAGGTTATGAAAATACTCAAAGCATGGTTACACCATGATTACACAGATTTTAATTTATTTTTTAAGTGTGAAGAACTTTTCTTTAAGGAATGCTAACAGGATATCTGGTTTCTCTTTTGCAGATTTATGTTTCCAGACTGAAAATGTGACCATGATACACTGCTACAAACACAACCACCTGGCTGACTAATTGCCTGTAAATTAGCTTTCTGTGCCTCTTGTACTCAGACAGATGGTTTAATGTGCTTTTAAGTCCAAATTCATAACTGGTATAAATAGTAATACATACTTACTAGGGGTACTTATTCTATTTTAAAATAGTTCTTATTTTATTTCTTTATCAAATGTATAAAGGAATGTAACTGTCAGGTTTGTCCACTAAGGGCTTGTGTTTGAAGAAGCCAAATACACTTCTTTAATTGCTGTGAATTCACTCATGGTTCTTTTTTTTTTTTTTTCTTGAAATTGAAAATAGACATTTACTTAGGAAAACTGTGCAGCAAGTAACGATTTTATGCTTTCTTTCCTTTTTCAAGTGGTCAGCAAAGTACACAGTCTTTTCACTAAATTAAACTAAAAATTTGAAAATAAGTAAAGTCAGACTGGAGAAGTCACTCCATATTTAGGCACAATTTAGCTGTTGTGTAGAAGGCAAAGGACAGTTTCCTCTCTAAACCCTATTTCAGCTGTGCTGTCAAATGTGAGTTCTCTCCTACAGGAAAAGGTCAGGTCAAATATAGGACAGGGCAGGTCTGGAACCATCTCTGGATGTCCTAGGAAAGTTATTTTGCTGGAACCAAAGACAAATTCTTTGTGATCTGGTGTTTACTGTACTCAGTGAAGTTGCATTTACAACTTCTACAAAGTCAAAGGAAGTAATTCATGCAGGTCAACATCATTTCTGGGAGGGAACAGAAGGTTCTGGTTCTGGAAGGTTTTGGAAGCTGGTTTAAACCCAATTTCCTCAATGAAGGACAACCCTGGACTCTAAGCAATGTGGCTAGATCCATTGTGTCACTGCCTTTTTCCTCTTCCAGGGAAAGAAGCTCTACCAGGGCTGGATTCTGGAGTCTCAGTGGGATGAAGGAAACCACATCTCTTGGCTTCTCCACTCTTCCTGCAACTTCCTTCAGCTGCAGTGCCATTCTGCAGGGCTGTGCTGTGAGATCTCCTCATTAAGGATAAACTTTGACCTCAGTAATTGGAACATTTTGTGCTACCACCCTTCCAAATGGCAGCTCAGTTGTTTTTAGGGCTGCACTTCTCTCGTGCTACTCCCACCTCTCACTCTCTGCTAACATAGCCAGAACAACTCCACTAAAAACTACTATTTCTAAAGCTACCATTTCTCCTTTATTCTGTCTTGAGTAATTTTAAATCTCACAAAAGCACTGAAACATTTCCTGATGCATGCCCAGCTTTTCTGGCTCACTACTTGCCAGGTCAACCTCTAGTTCAAATTACTCTCAGCTGCAAGGTCAGAATCAGATGCCCAAAATTCATGGGCGAGCTCTTAACCAAGAGGTGTCCCATAAGCAGCCTTGTGTTGCTGTTTCTCAAACAACATAATATTTTAGCTGGGTCATTCCTCAGAGAGAATTTTGAAAAGGATCCTGAGTTCCTGAGTGGGCAGAAGGGAGCTGCTTCTTTGTCTCAGTGTGTTGGCACCAGGGCCACACGAGCTGGCCCACCATGGCTCAGGGCCTGGTGTTTATCAGCAGTGCTCACAAGCCAGGTTCACAGCTCTGCTGAAATGGGAAAACTTACAGGGAAGGAAATCCTCACATCTACTCCCTGCTCCACAGAGCCAGACAATAATCACATCAACTCCCTACACCTTCCTGACCCTCCCATCCCACCACTGCTCATCCTCTACAGGTGCTGAGATATCCACAGTTGTAGAAGATATGGGAAAAGGAATGAGGAGCACAAAAGGATTCTAAAAGACCAACATTTAGCTGGAAAATGATTTATGCAGTGTATCATCACACACACTACAATCTGGGCAAGGAGTGCCTTCAGACAAACACCCCTCTGGGCAATTCACAGGGTTTTGGGGGAGAAGGGTAGAGAGGAGGCAGAGTTAAAAACCAAGATCATTTCAAAGCACCATAACTAATCCTTTCCCTCCTCGTGGACTTATGCAACTTGGTGCTGTGCCTCCAAGGGGCAGCACAACCTCAGCTATTGCATTTCAAATCCATCAGCTGCTGGGGACACAATTCTTGCCTCCTGTTCTATTCTCACCATTTCCAGCCTGCTGGTGGTACTCCAAAATACATGACAATTTGAGGGTTAGGATGGGTCAGTTCAATAATCAAGTGAAGTTTAATTTTTCAAATGAGGTATTGAATATTTTAAGTCATGTCCATGACTACAGTCTGAGGCAAAGGCTGGAAAATCAAAACAAATGCAATAAATACAGTGATCTCCAGATAATTCCCTTCAAGTAAGATTTATTTTGATGCCTATTTTCAGACTGCTGCCTTCAATTTTAAAAGCACAATAGCATGAAAACATAATGCTTTGGTTTTAGGAGCTGTTTTTCTTCAGCTCTATTTCTTACCAGTTTCTCAAATGTTTAATCTAGCTATTGTGAAAGCCTCCTTCAAGGAATTGCTTTTGATCTACTCTTATGCAGTACCTACTGATGGCTATTTTTTTTTCTCCTGCTATTGTTGTTAAATCAAGTACAAGACAATGACTCAACTTTGAGCAAATGCAAAACTAATGTAGGAGGCAAATGCTTATGAGTCATTTATGTAAAAAGGGAAGTGATTTGCTCCTTTTTTTCTGGGATTTGAAAGGTAGATCCCTTTAGGATGCAGAACAGTCTGGCAGAGCTGGGGCAGCTTTAAAAACAGGCATTTGCCTTCTGCTCACAGGGTGCCCTGTGGGTTGGAAAGGTTCTTATTCCTGTGGAAATCACTAGGAACTAGCCCAGCCTTCCTGCAGAGTGGCTCACACAGACACATCTCTCCAGCTGTGCATGCCTCCTATGCTGTGACCACGACTGAAGGGGGTCTGTGCTGCAGGTGAGCCCAGGGACGTGCTGAAAACAGCCACATCAAGGTTCTAGGGACTAAGGTGAAGCTCTCATTCAGTTTTCTGTCCTAATTTCTGTCATCTGATCTAAAACCAGGTCAATAATTGTGCCTCAGTTTGCCTGTTTCTAAAAAGATGGTAATAATTCCTATTCTACCAGGACATTATGTGAAGCTTTATTAATTGATGCTTGCAAAAGGCATTAAGATCAAGACAGAATAATTGCCTCAGTGGAGGTCATAATTAGACTTGTACCAAGAGATACATCTGAGCGTCAGCTGTGATGGTCATTCCATCTTCTTCTTGCACTTTAGCTACAAGTGCTGAGGTGCTGAGGTGGGGAGCTGCTCTTAAATACAGAGGCAGCTGCTCTTAAATACAGAATTTAGCACGAATTCAAGCCCTTTCTAAACACAAGGGATGTTGTGCAGAGACCAGGGGAAGGTTCAGGCTGCAGGGAAGATGAGAAGCAGACCTGGCAGTGGAGCAGGGCAGAGCTGTCTGAAGGGATCAGCAGCAATCCCTGCCTTGGGAGGAGAGGATTGCCCAGCTCCCCTTGGCTGAGGGTCAGCTCAGGGGTCAGCACTAATCTGATCAAAAAGGGGATTGTGAAAAGCTCATCCGACTCAGACTGTGAAATCATGCTCTTGAATCCTAATAATTCCTACAGCAACCAGTTGTCATGCCATGAGGAATTATGAGCTGAAGTTGAGGCATGGGGGGGAGACCACGTTGACACTTTTGTGAATCCCAAATCCTGCTGTAGGCAGAACTTCCATTAAAAAATTCACATTTCCATATAGTCTGTTCTAAAAAGTATTTTGTGAAATGCTAAGACTCATGTTTCTAAATATTATAGAACTGGGAAGTATCCCAGGGTTATCAGAAGACTTCGAAAAAATCAAAATGCATGCAGAATCTTTGGAGATGATTTCAAGAAGACATGCAACAGAATGATGGATTTTTGTACTCAAAAAAGCTTATAAATGACATCATTTTAAAAAGAGAACTTTCTTTTTCTATCCTTTTCTGCACTCTGCTCACTTTTCCACTGAATATTTTATGTAACAGCGTTTTGTATTAAAATTCAAGTCAAAACCCCCACAAACACACCACCAAAAACCCAACCACACAGGCTAATCAAAATCAAAATAGGATTTAATCTCGCATTGCTTCTTTCCAATCAGGATACCATTTGCATACTATATTTTTTTTCATCAAATCATGCAGATTTCTGGCTGTTTGCAGCTCTCCCCTCGAATCCTGATGGAGAGGAGCTGCTCCAGCTCTCCACAGTTTTACCACATGGTGGCAATGTAACCTCCACCTTCCTGCTCAGGAGGTGAGTTGTCTCTGATTTCCTCCTTCATTACTTCTTATTCACTCTAATTATCATATTTGTAGGTGGCAATTACAGTCTTCTGAGTTTCTGCTTTCCATTTCCTCAATAAATTTAATAGAGGCTTGTTGGGTTTATTTTTCTCTGCAACATTTCTAAGGACATTAACCCTGTAATAGAAGAGTTTTTCTTCCAGTTAATGCAATATTGCATGTTTTTCTGATCTCTAATGAAATTTTGAGGACCACTCTGGAACCGTTCCCTTTTGCCAACAAGCATTCATGTGCCCTTCAGTATTAACCCTTTGATTTCAAGATAGGAGTTCTCTTTAGACTATGTTGCTTTTGTTGCCTCATTGGAATTGAGAAAAGTCTCAAATTATTTAAAAGCAGCTTAAAAAGAATGCATGAAACACAAACAAGAAAAATTAGGAAGATGTAAAAAGAATGACAACAACAGAAAACAGTATAATATTCTGCCTGGAAAGGAATTACAGGTGCAAAAGAGAAGGTGATCCATGAGAAAACATGCTTTTAAAATCACATGAAGGAGCAAACTTGTAGTCTTAATTTTAAATGACTATGATATTGAGAAAATGAAAAAAAAGAAATTGTATTTGTTACTAATTTTGAAATCAGTATGCATCAAAAGTCTACATCTGAACTATAATGTAAACATTTCTGTCTGCACTTTTGAGAAGTGTAGATACTTCTCATATTTAAATATAACTATACCAGGTCTCAGGAGAAAGGTTTTATTCTCTGGTTCACAGGCCAGGCACCACAGATTTAAGGCTTAAATCAATGACAGCCAAGAACACAACACTATATAAGTCAGTGAAAACACTAAAAATGTTTTTCTCTGAGAGAAACTCAGAGAACTTAAAGGAATATGTACATTTGTTAGAGTATCAGCTTCTGCTTAACTGTATCATTCTGATCTGGATCTAATATATGAATCAGGGTATTGTACATACTGAATGAGACTGTAACTGGGAATTTTACATCTAAATTTCTGGCAAATTTGTCTGAACTATGGGAAATATTTTTCAGCTAAGAGTTTGAAATTCAAATAATGTGCCCAACAGAGCATTTGCAATGGTCATCCTCTGCTGTATAATCAGTACCAGGTGAGATGAAGAGTAAATAATTTCTTGGTGTGGCTTATAACCATATGGCCAGTAAAGCTGCAAAACCATCTAGGACATCTCACTACATGTCAAGAAATTTTATTAATAAAACCACAGAACACTTAATAGTTTGCTTTGGTATTATATGGTACTTCCACTCATTAAAATCTGAAAAAATCTTTAAAAGTGAAAAGACATCCCTTCAAAATACACAGTTAAGGAATTTTTCAAGAAGAAGTATTTTAAATAACTATAAATAAAACACAGTATTTAGCTCTTAGAAGCATTTTGTGTTCCTGTGCTGTTTGATGTGACTTAAAGCAATAGAATAAATTTTTCCAGTGCAGAGTGACATGAAAGGACTTTCATGCAAGGTCTTAAAACTTCTTAGGGTTGGAGAATATGGCACAGCTGCTTTTCAGTCATTAAAAATAAAATAAAATCATAAAAAATAAAATAAACTAGGTATTCTAATCACGATTTTCTGGTATGCAAACTGGCTGAGAGAGGGTTCATTCAGCACCAGAATGACACAGACAAACAGAGGAATGACCACAATTCCTTTAGAAGAAAAGAACGGGGAAGAATGGCAGCAAATTCAGCTCTACACGGCTCAGCTGTGCTGTGCAGATAGCTCTCAAAGTAAGAAACTCTGTTTTCAGTGGAAAGTGAGGAAAGCAAGCAAGAGGCTGGGCAATACAGAAGTGGCTGGGGCTGTTCTTGCTGGAGGCTGTGGAGCTGAGCAGACATCTCAACATGGGTTTATTTTGGTCTGAACCCCTCTGCAGGGTCTGGCTCTGCCTTGGTGGCCATGGAACCTGGCTCAGTATGCATCCCCCCATCTCCAGACTGAGAAATCCTGGTGGATGTGGGCAGGGACTGCAGGGAGCCAGAGAACGGTGCAGGTCTGGGCAGTGCCTGCTGCTGTTTGCCATGGATTTGAAGGAAAACATCTCCTACGTGTCACTGCTTGGTCTCTGCGGTCCTCATCCCAGGAGAGGACTGAAGGTTTCTGCCACCCTTCTGGACTTGGTCCCTGCTGTCCCACACTGGCTGCTGTGCACCTGGGTGTGGCGTTTGTGGGCACCTGGAGTCCCCAGCCTGGCACACAGCAGCCAATGCATCCCTGGCCACTTATATTTTACTGCTTAACCCATCCAAAAGCTTTGGGATCATCTTTCAAACCTGCCATTTCCCCCTACTTTTCTAATTACTGTTAACTCTGTGGCATAGTTTCCCCTTAGACCTGTACTCGTTGAAGACTGGAAAGCAGCTGGTGCAGAAGCTGCACCATATGGTAGTTACTTATAGCAATGTAAACTAATTGAGTGTTGAGGGTGAAATAATCCCTGGATGCTTTGTCTTTCAAGAGCTGCTGGTGTGTCAATGGATAGCCTGAAGGATCTGCTCTAGCTCTTCAGCTCTGACACAGAGCAGAATCCAGTCAGAGTCAGCTCCGTGTCCTGGCTGGTGTCAACACTGCAGTCACCACTGGGCTTCCTGGGCAATTTGAAGAATTCCCTGCACTGTATCACCCACATCCCTCTTGTGTGCAAGGGCTGAGGTCCTGTGGAGAGCTGGTACTGGGAACACTGCTGGGAAAAAGTCTTGTATTCCCAGTACCAGGATCTGAGCATGGTGGTCATCGTGCCTCCCACGGTGCCAAGCACAGGCAGCACAGACTGGAATATGGAAGGGAGTTTTTCACATAAAGATTTAACCTCTTGCTTATTTCACATACAAAGATTTAATTTCTGCCGGAGGAAACCATGGACTTGAGCTCTGTGGGCATCTCCCAGATCCCCAGCCAGCTCTTAGCAGTGATGCACCCCTTGCATTTCACATCATTACTCTCTGCTCTTCCAGTCACAGACCCACTCTGACCTCTGATTGTTTCCAGATGGCTTTAGGATTTGGAGTTGTGTATTTTAAACTGTATTTCAATTTGGTTCTTTGTCTTTATTTTTTTCCTTCAAATTAGGTAAGCTGATGGACACAAATTGCATTATGGCTTGTGTCATAATTTTGGATATTCTTTTGATTTCCCTGCTATTATACAACAATGGACAGGCCAGCTCTCTATTGAGAATCACAAATCACAGCAGAATTTTTATGCCTTTTATTTAACTTTCACTCATTCTAATTTGGACAGAGTACATTTATTTTGGCTTTTTTTTTTTTATTATTTCTTGAGGCAGATACTCTTTATTCAGGCCAGGGAGCAGTGAGACAAATAGGAAAGCTATTTAAACAGCCTATAGCTTTTGCACTGGACCTTTAATTTCCACAAGCAAGGCTGTAGCAAGAAAAAAAAACCTACAGGAAATTACCTTTTAACTCAAATTGATGGAATTACACACTAACATAAAATTTCTATGACTATCTTTCAATTTCTTTGTTCTTTCTTGATTGCAGCACTTTAAAAACATTAAGCTTTCTTTCTTTCTAACATGTTTTTCAAATAAAAGTTCATGAACATCCTCAGAAGAAGAAAATGATCAATTTTCCTCAGAGAAATAATGAGGCACATATAAATTAATCATGATAAAGAGCTCCATTCCCTACAACCAATATGTACAAGAAGTTTATGTGTATTTACCCTGTTGTATATAAAAACAGGCATTCTTTGTAATCGCAGAAGCCAAAATGTCTCACTGCAAAGATATGAGTAAAAGACATCAAAACCATACACAAGAGCATAAAAATTTAGCTCCAGAAGAAGCCCAAAGAAGTATTAATCCCTTCCTTGCACTGAAATAGGATTGATGTTTATCTCAACAACCCATGACAAAAATCTGTTTAATTCACTCTTAAAAATCCCCCAGGACAGAGATCCCTGCAGTATCCCTGGGAAACATGCCCTAACAGCTATATTTCCACCCTATAATACTGTATATCATTTTTGTATTATTAAATTAAATTCCTTTAATCTCTTGCAACATTCTACAGCCTGGAAGACTCTTACATGTGTCACAGCCCTCCAGCTCAATTCTACCAACATAGAAATGATGCATTTTTGTTTTAAATGCAGTGAACCTGATCACCTAAATAATTTTTTTTGTGTTTTATACTATTAAACCACAGAAATTATTCTTTGGAGGAAAAGCATGGCTTTTAAATTTAACTGGATTTGAAAATAGTCTCTAACATGCCACTATTTTCTGAGAATAATAGTGTTTTAAGATATTTCCTCTGAAACCCTGAAAGTGGACATAAAGCATGAATATTACAGCAAGACCCTCTCACTCAGCATCCTGGTGCAGATCCAGGGCATCACAATTATCTCCAGGAGTTATTCCAGACTTCAACTTAGCGTGGCATAGGTCAAAATCTGTTCTTCAATATCTAAAGTGCTGGTACACTAATTAGTTATTAAAAATACCAGCATAATCAGAAAATGAGGACACAGCTCTCCAATAGGCCATTTGACCTAAGGCCACTGTAATAAAATTGGTGCAGAGAAACAGAACTTGTGTGCAAGCAGAAAACCACAACAGCTCTGTTATACAACTCTCAATGCACCATTTTTAAAAAAAATATTTGAGTCTAGTGATACAACACTTTTTTGTGATACCCACCAGGCCTTCAGGGCAAACAGAACCAACTTCACCCACTGAACACCTCTTAAGGCACTGGCAGCTGTTGGCTGCTCTGCAACATCAGGATGAACAGCTGGCTTCCTTCCACTGCCCCAAGGACATCACTGACCACAGTAAATAATGTTCTCTTTTCCTTCCAAAAGCCATCCTGGAGCCTGAATGAAGGTGATCCAGAAATGAGAGGATGACAGGTGCTGGTTTTGGCTGGCATCCTCCTTCCAAACCACCTTCTGCAGAAAGGGAAGGTTAAGGACTGGGCTAGAGCTGGCAGGGTTTCTCATGGTGCAGTGCTGGATTTTGAAGCTGGTCCAGGTAAGAGCACATTTTAAAGTTTTCAGGAGCTTGCTGATTTCTAGGCAGGCATTCACAATGTGCACTGTAAATGGTTCAATTTTCCCTGACCTTTGCCAGCTGAGAAGGGCCAGAAGCCCACTCCTGGTGATGCAATCTGCAATGGGAGTTTGCTTGGGACAGGGGAACCTCCAGCAAAGCCACGAGGTGATGGAACTTCTACAGAACCTTTCATGACATCATCTGGTGAAATTTAAAACTCTCTTTTCCTCTGCTTTAACGTGCATAAGGCCAAATAATGTTGCATTTAGTTCATCTTCCTCGCAATGGAATTTTATATGGTAGAAATATCCACTTCAAACAAATGGCTGAGGTCAAGAGCTGCTCTTCATCCTTTGAATGCTACTAAACTGGGCAGATTTTATATAAATCAGATTTGGTATAAATCAGTGTGCACACAGTGGTGCACAAAAATCTAGTCACCTTCAACAGGCAGCTAAATAATGGCTAACTGAGACTTGGATGGCCCCAGGTGCTGCACAGCAGCTGCATGAACTCAACTGGCAGCACTGAATGATGTCCCAAAGCAACACACAGGAAAACTTCCTATTTTACTATGGGGACGATGTCATCAAAGCACCAGGCTGCTTTTGCTACCTCATCTGAGCAAACACACAAATAAGGGAACAAATTCCATGCAGCTTCCCCCAAAACCCCTGAAAAATACCAGCACATCCTTGACAGCAAACTAATGGTTTCTAGACTTGCATTTCTGGCACTATGTGGTGTCATTTCCCAGTCCCATATGTTTTCCAAATTCCCTTTACCCCATGGCAGCTGTGTAAAATTGCAAATTTACCCTTGTCCACAAAATATTTTCTTTATGACTGAAAATATAAAACTTCTTAAAGTAAGATCTAGATTCTCTGTCTCAATGATTCTTCACATATCTTGTCAAAATAGAATAATTTGTAGTCCCATTAAGGCTGGCTTCTTTCACTGTCTGCACCAATGACTTTTGTATGGCAAGAGATTTATTTATCCAGCGTATCTTAAAAAATGCAGGGATGAGTCATATTCTAATTCTTCATCTCATTCTCCCCAAGCAGGTTTTGGAGCTTCTAATTACTGGGAAAGGTTAGCCCTGCCTGTGAAATATGAGGATATGTCATCTCCTTCTCTGGTGGCACTAAACAGGAACTTTAGGACATACTTGCTTTCAGGCTAATTATGAATGTTCCTTTTCACATTCAGGCATAATTTGATCATCAAAGTTCCTGCTTCCATGCAGAAGTTCAGCATTCTCGTGTTATACAATGAAAAATTGAGCACACAGAAGAATTAGGTAAGGCACTGCTTCAGCAGACTTAGTGAGTGGTTTCCCAGTACTAAGACCACTTCCAGAGTCTCAGAATTAATATTTCTAACTGTAAGAAATATGTCTACTTCACTTGCTTGAAATGCTATAGGCATAAAAGATACTGCTCAAAATAACTGATATTTGATTTGGCAGCTCCTGCCAGGCGCTGCACTTCCGAGACCAGTCATACGTGTTCTAAATTTACCCCCTGATATTTTTTGTGAGATGCTGATTAAATTATGGAAAAGATTTTTCTTTATTACTGTGTTCTCTTTTCTCTCTTTATGAAGTGCACAAAAGGAACAGAAGCACTATTAGCATGAATCAGCCAGCGGCTTTGGATGTGTAGTTCCCATAAGCTCAGAGAGAGTTTCAGGAAAATACATGTGAGGGGAAATTGGGAGCCTTTCCTAGATCTTGCAGCAAAAAATTCTGCAGTTTCATTGTCTTAATGGCGATGGCATCCTGGCCTCTCCCACCAGGTGTCACTGCAAAGTCACACAAGAGGATCTGTTGGTGATCACGGAAAATGCAGACAAAATGAAGATTAATAAGGCATAGGAGTCATCTCTGAAAAAGAGGCTTTTTTCCCCCTCCTCCTCCTGGTTCCTAGCCAAAAGGGAAACACAGCAACATCACTGTGTCTTAAGCTCAACAAAGCAGAGCATCAGCTTTAAAGGATGACTGTGTAAAGCTCATACTACTCTGGAGATTTAAAGGTGTATTGTGGGAGCTGGGGCTGGGGCTTGGCTGCCAGGAGTGGTTCCCTCTTGAAGTCTGAGGATGAGGAGATGTCCAGATGAGATGTCCCAGCCATGGTGTCAGGACAAAGTCTGGAATGGAGATTCTCAGTTTGAGATGATCTTGAGATTTAGAGACTTCCAAATTTAGAGACTACCTCTGATCCTCTGACAGTGACATGAGATAAGGGAGTAACTCACATGCAATTCTTAATTTAAACTCACTTCTTACTTTATAACTCATATGCTATTCCTACCAAAGAACCTAATAGCCACAGGTATGTCCCACAGAGCAAGATGCAAAATTGTTCCTTTGTTCTCCTTGTTTCTACTTGTTTCTAATATCTGAAGACACATGCAGCAAACTCCTCATGTCACACTTTATGCATGCCATAGGACCATCTATAGGTGAAAATCCTTCCATTCCCACCCAGCAGTGACAGAAGCACACACCACTGTGTCACATCCTTGATTTCCAAGCATGCACTTAGAACATAACACCAGAAGTTATCCAGCTTTATCTGTGAACACAGACTTGCTCAAGCAGAGCACACCAGGACTTTCTAGCAGTGCAGCCCAGAGCAGCTCCCTGTCCTGCTGCAGGGACCCTGACTTGCCCTGCTGGGCTGCTCCTGGTCCAGCTGCAACATGCCAGTATGGAGAGAAGTTCTCCTGCCCCATTCCCCAGGTCTCAAATCCCCAAATCAACAAATTTCCAAACTGCAGCACAAGGACATCTCAACCTTCTTTTGTCACTTAACAGAATCATGGGGGTGACCTCCACCACAGTGCCTTGCTGCCACCCTTCCTCACAACAGCTGAACAGACTTTCTAAGTGCTTGGTAGCAAATTAAAACTCTTTAATTACACCATGACAGAATTAACTTCTGTGGAAGAGTGCTCTAAAAAAAGCATATAAATGAAATTAATTTTACCTGCAATTTACTTTTTAAATGCATGTTATTTTTAAGATATTACTACTTATATATACAGAACATATAAATACTCTTCTCTTATTGCTTTGGAAGTCCTTTTTGCTACACCAGCATTTGCTTTAAAATTATCTCTAAGACTTATCATTCCTAAAATATATTCTCAAACCAACAATGATCATACAGCAAACTGAAATAAAAACCACTCTTTGCTGCTGCTATGCATTTAAATGTGTAGCTGATTTCAGTGGCGGAACTTTAAACTCTGTTTTATAGGATATCACTCGATTTTAGTACAAGCATTTATCAGGCACAACTCTGAAATGTTAAGTCAGACTATGAAAACATTATCAGTGCTTATTTTAGTAAGAAACCCCATGCTTAATCTATGCTTTCATGTTACAGTAATCTATGTATCAATCTATAACCTTCCAGCTAAATGCACTAAGTAGATTAAGCTCTGATTGATTTGAAATGTTTTTCACTATATTATCAAAAGTCTACAGATCAGCATAAATACCTCGAAGAAATTTTTTCTCCTTTGGCAGATTTACAAAAGCAGATCTTAACTTGAATTGCAATGAACTTCTGCATTTTTCCGGGGCAAAAAGCCTGTCAAATTTACTCTCGATATACTGTGCTTGTGGACTCAGGAAAAACCTGTGATTAATAGTGCAGCACATCTATTCTGTCATGGCTAGAATGATGACATTGTGAAGACAAGTGTCCCCCGGGGTGTGCCGTGCATGTGAAGTGTCAGGAGTCACCCCAAAGGGTGGCACTGCTGGGTTGCCATCTGCAGAGCTCACTGTGCAAACAGCTCTCACAAAGGGGAGGGGGGCATTGCTGTTGGTGTGCTCTTGCTATGTAGATAAAACCCATTAAAAATCATCTTCCTCAAATAGAAAACACCAAGTTTTCTTTTCTGTGCTGCATTTAGGCAAAGTGAGAAGCAGGTTGTGAGCTGTCCCAGTAACCCGGTGGGCACCACGAGGAGGCTCTGCTGTCGCTGCCAGGGGTCACAGAACTTCAGCAACAAAAAGAGCATGGAAGGGAAGAGGAGTGTGCTGAACTCTCTGTGATCCTGATTCTCGCAGCTCCTCTGCAGACTCTCTGCTGGAGCTGGCTGCACAGATGGAGGGAGATTTCTGCATATGCTCAGCTCTCATCCTGGTAGCTCGCTGAGATGGCAGCAGTGCAAACAAACACAGGCCTGAGCACCCCACCCAGCTTGGCTGGGAGGTGGGGAAGGCACAGCTACAAACCACAGCAGGAATGGGTGAAGAGCAAAAGTGTTCTTGAGGTGGCACCGGTCAGTCTTTGCCAAATTTTCAAGCATTTCCAGTCAGGTAAGTTTGGATTTAAAATGCGGTCCAAGTTTATCCCACTGTAGAGGTGGCATCCAAGAAAAGGAAAGACTTTGGAGAAACAAAGGTGATGATATGTTGGCAGAGTATCCCAGGTTAAAGCTCACTGGCAACCATAGCTGGATTCTCTTGGACCCCACTGGGGAGGCGTCTCTCATTTCTCAATTGTCCTTATCCATTTATCCCCATGGAATGTCCAGCTTCTTCTGGATCCTGCTCCATCCATCCATGCTGGTGTCTGAGCACTGCAGACCCAAAAACACCATGGCCCCACAGCTTGTTCAAGCACAAATCCACAGTCCTGACACTAGTTCCAGGTTTACCTCCATGAGGATTGTACAAGTGATTACAAGAAAAAGAGCTCAGCTCACACAGCTCAGCTCTGGATTTGATTTTGAGTTCCCATTATTTGGGACCATTTAAATCAGGTTTTCCTGTGGGACCTTCTACACCTTACTTGTGAAAAAAGAGAATTATTTAGTTCAATATAAACTGTATTAGGACATAAAGTGACATTTCCAAATCCTAATTTCTTTCAAATATAACCCCAGTGAACAACAGGTTCAATGGTCCTAATATGCCTTGTGCCTCACAGTTACAGAACCTGGCTTGGCATAAACAGACTGTACTAGATCACACATTCATTTCTTACCCTATCACATTAACATAAAGTTAACAAGCAAATTCATTACAGAGGGCAAACCTGAAAGTCAATGTCAGCCAAGAAATTGCCTGAGCAATCCTGTAATTGAATAAAAATAGGTGTCAGCAAAACAAGTGTCATCCTGGGCTTGCTGGTGTGCTCTGAGTTCATGGGCTTGACAAACTCCTCTCAGTGTGGTGCTGTGTGTGAGAGTCTGCAAGGAGACCTGATGTACTAAATGATGTTTATCAGACAAATATGGGTGGTAATGGTAGGCACATTTGACCTCCAGAGTCAAACAGCCTGCCCAAAACTTCACCAGCAAATTAATAAATAAAGTGGACAAAAATTAGCATTTGTAACTTCTTAGCCACTTCTCTGTTTACAAAGTGCTTGCACAGCACAAGGAGGACATTTGCAAATAATACTGTATTACAGTAGAAACATGTATTTAAATATTAAAAATAATAAACCCCTATCAGATTTTTCCACTGATGTGTTTGATGAGTTTGCACACTGATTTATGGGATCAGCATCTTTAGGAGGGGCAAACAAACTAATTTATTTTAATTCCCTCATTTCTAATTCTAAGGGCCCCCATCTAGCTGTGATACAGATCAATTTAAGTAGTGATAGCTATTTTTACACCAATTAACTGTTAATGGCATTTTGTAACATATTCTGTTCTATTAAGCCTCAAGAGAACTGGGAGCAGCCAACAGGACAGGGTTCACAGATGTATCTGGAAAATTTCTCTCTGTAGAAGTAAGAAAACCTTGGGCCTATGCTGGGACCTGCAGGAGAAAGTGTGACTAGAGGGAAGCTGTGTCACAGGAAAGAGACACTGCCAGGTCCAAAAGCCAGGATCCCTGTAAGAAGGAACTGCTGGCAGCAGGATTAGTGAGCAGCAGAGAGGGGGATGTATGATACATACCTGTTATACATGTACATATACATATACATATACATATACATATACATATACATATACATATACATCATGTGTGTGTGTGTGTGTGTGTTTTAACATTTTTATTCTGATATATTAGTTTAAAAGCCTACAATGCCCAAAAGAACTGGGGGTGGTGATGATCCTCTCCTAAGCTAAGGAGCAGTTGAGATCACTTTTCATGCAGCTGCTCAAAGACACCGAAATGGCCACTTGCCAGCTGAAAGGATCAAAGAAAACACTGCTCCAGAGATGACCCTCCACTCTGTCAGGCCTATTTTCACAGGGAAGAAGCCAATTACTGGGGTCTGCTTTTAGAAATTTTTTTAGGTGGCAAGATCTGGGCAGCTTCCAAGGCCCACCTAGCTCTGTGGAAAACAGCTAATCAAGTAAAATTGTTTCCTCTCTTTCTCCTTTAAGATAGAGCCCCTTTCCCTCCCCATTTCTGTCCTTTTCTGCCAGTGATTTGAAAACAGGCATGTCCATGAGTGATTGAAGGTGCCATTAAATAATGAAGCAGTTCTGTTCATTAAAGCCCAGTGATTTATTACCTTTGGACTAAGGGAAAGAAAACAGCCTGAAAACAGAATTTTTACACCATTTCACATAATTTCCAGTCCAGCACATCAGGCAACTGTTGGAATAGCAGGTTTTCAGCTCTGTGATCCAGAAATGCGATGCTGGATGTCTAATCCCATCAAGGCCTGTAATTCTAGAGTGCAACTTAAACTCATAACTAACTGCTGGCCTAAATGTCATGTCCTACCTTCATACAGCCAGTCGCTGAGCCCATTGAAAATAACACCTTCCTTTCCTGTGGAGACCACTCGGATGGCTTGTTTCCCCACATGGGCACAGTAATAGATGTTATTCTCAAAGATAAATATCTGATTTGAAGGAAAAAAAAAAAAAGAAAGAAAAAAGAAAAAGAGAACAGCATTAAGCAGTGGCTCCAGCATTAAAAGTTGCATTTTGCATTTACAATAATTGGCAGTACAAAATCACATATCACAGTTTTATGGCATCTTTTGTCAAAAAAAAAAAGGGATTTCCACACCTTGCTTCCAATGCCATCAGCTAATAGAAAGATGCTAATTTACAACAAACTGAAGCATTGGTGCTTTGATATAATCTTTATTTCTCTCACTCCTGTCTTCATTTCAGAAACTGTATGGTTCAGTTAGAGGGCATGAGATAAAGAGTTCCATTGCTTGGGTGTTGAGAGTTGTTAGAGCTATTGCTGTGAAATACTCCTGTGAATCAGGCTCTTTATTCATGTGTTTGAATGCTGATCAGGAAGTTATTTAGCCAGCCAATAATAAAAATATTGTTCCATGGCACCAGTCTTTATCATGTGGTTAAGTTGTTCTGTGTTCCTCTGTCATCGATAGCACAATTCCTGTCCCCTCACCCCAAAGTGAAACACATCTTGCTGTAAGTAGAGTTACAGAATCACAGAATCACTTGGTTGTAAGACACCCTTCAAGTCTTTAAGGCCCGTTCCAACCCAAACCGTTCTATGATTCTAAGAGCACTGAGTCCAAGCATTAACCCAGCACTGCCAAGCCCATCCTAAAGCACGTTCCCCACTGCCACATCTACACATCTTTTAAATACCCCCAGTGGAGGTGACTCCATCACTGCCATGGGCAGCCTGTTCCAGTGCTTGACAACCCTTCTGTGAAGGAATTGCTCCTAGAATCCAACCTAAGCCTCCCTGGCACAACTTGAGGCCATTTTCTCTTATCTTACCATTTGCTCCTTGGGAAAAGAGACAGATCCCCCCTCACTACACTTTCTTTTCAGGTAATTGTGGAGAGTGACAAGGTCTCCTGATGCCTCAGGTTTTAGCTTTTATATTTTTCAGATTCTGCATTGCTTTAGTGTGTAGTTCTGAGCTTCTTATTAGGCGATGGTAAACTCTCCTCATGGAGTAGGAAGACAAAACAATTCCTTCTCTAGCTGGGGACAAAGGACAAATGATCCAAATTTCAGGCCCCGGAGCAGAAACAACGTGGGCTGAAGAGAGAAAAACTAGATGGATGGGATTTCATAACCTAAAGCTATAATTATACAATTAACCCCAATACGCAACCATTTGCCAGAACTTATAAAATTGAGAGAACCCGTGACTGGTTGTGCATTTTGTGACCATTTTGGTTCATCTTGAGTGCATTCCTGGCTGGGCTCTTGTGCTGCCCAAGGTGGATCCATGGAGGCCTTTTAATAAATCCCTATTTTATTGTTTAGCTCTGTCTAGCCTCTGCTCTAGGTCAGCCTTCACAAGGCATCACCCTCCTGAGCCTGTTTTTCTCCAGCTAAACAACCCCAGCTCCCTCAGCCACTCCTCATCAGATTGGAGCTCCAGACGCTTCCCCAGCTCCTTTGCCCTTCTCTGGACATGATCCAGCACCTCAAAGTCTTTCTTGCTGTGAGGGAACTGAGCACAGGGTTTGAGGTGCAGCCTCACCAGTCCCAGGGGGACAATCACTGCCCTGGTCCTGCTGGCCACACCGTTTCTGATACAGGCCAGGATGTCTTTGGCCTTCCTGGCCACCTGGCTCATGTTCAGCTGCTGTCAGCCAGCACCCCCAGCTCCTTTCCCTCAGGGACACTTTCCAGCCACTCTGTCCCCAGCCTGTAGCACTGCCTGGTGTTGTTGTGACCCAAATGCAGGACTTGGCCCTGTTGAACCTCCCACCACTGCTCTTTTTGTAGCCATTGGCATCACATTCGTTGACCTCCAGTGACCTGGGCCCTCCCCAGGGAGCCAGGACTGCTGGTAAATGATGGGGCAGTGGCTCAAGGAGAACTTCTGCCACCCCGACAGCTCCCTTGATGGATCCTATGCACTCCCATAGACCTGTGTGTGTGTCTGAGAGGTGTGGCAGGTCACAGACCCTTTCACCTCATGGGAGCTTTATTCTGCTCCCCATCCCTGTCTTTAACACATTTGTAAACTCTATTAAAACTGAAAAGATTTACTGAATAGGGAATCAGTAAGCTATTTAGACTGAAATGTAAACTGTTAATGAAATTTAGTAGACATTTATAGATGGGTTTTTCTACACTGGAAGATATTGGAATAAGTGTTATAAGTTTTATCATGATACTAGAAAGCAATTTCTCACATTATGAAAAGAGAGAATTGGGAAAAATATTTGCTTTCATCTTGTGTTTCACATTCTATTACAGTATATGTTTCACCAAAAGATGAGCTGGAAAGATTCCAGAAGAAAGTATAGATCTTAATTTAATTCTGGCAGGAGTTATAGCAGGTTTGCCTAAAGGTAAAAGTTATTACTGAAACTGCAGCTTGCTCTTTTTTCCTTTTAAACTAGGAAGAGCTGCATTCAATGAATAGATTTGGAAAGTAAAAAATACATTGTGGAAGATACTACATTCTCTTTCCTACCTTGAATTTTAGTAAACAGAGCAGCCAGATAAAGTATTCCAAGTAAAGAATTTTATGTATTAGATAATCTGCATATGTGGAAGTGGTTGAAGTTTAAATGTGCATAAAAATTGTGAAGACTAAGCAGAATAAGGTACTCAGGGTTCAAATAAATCCAAATCTCTGAGTCTGAATACTAAATGTGCTGAGGGGTGCTTGGGTAAGAGCTCTGCTATGACAGGCACACAATCAAGTGGATTTATTCAAGTGATGCAACCCTCCCCTTGCCCACATTCTTCCAGCAAAATAAGGTTTGCAATATTTTGTACTATATTCAATGTTTTATGAGTTTACAGGAAAAATAAAGAAGGTGGATTGACAACCTGTTTCCACTCTTCCCTTTTTAAAGTATTGCAAGGTTTCCATCTTCACTGTTTGATTTTTCAAAGCTTCATTGCACTCATCAGGCTGTGTGAGGTATCTGGTAGCTGCAGTGGAAAAATAATAAAGTGCTCTGACTTCAAACTGCCTCCCATATAATTCAGAGCCAAACTGCAGCACCTCATGGAGATTTGAAAATTATCCTCCTAACTACAGTGCCTTGTACCCTAAAAATGTCAACCATAATCAAGATAAAAGATAACTGAAGCACCACAAGGAAGATTTCTGTGTAATGTATCTTATAAATTAAGAAAATGCTTTTGGACTTCTGTTATTCATCAAGAAAGAAATATCTTTGGATTACCTCACATCCCATGTTAGAAACAGATTTGAAGTTGTTGTGAAACACCTGTGTAAGAATTGTTACTGGTTTGGTTTCCTGGCATCAGAGCAGTGCTTTCTATCAAATGATCAGTGCTGTCAGCTAATTAGAGGATAAGAAATTTCAGTAAAGTAGTAAAAATATGTACAGACATCACTTTTACATTACGTTATGCCAGCTTTGCATAGCACTCCTAGATAAATTTAAAATGATGACAGAAGGGATCAAGTTCAGTTTTATGCCTCTCTGTACAGGAGATAAAGAGCAGAGCCCAGATTTCTGCTGTCTTCTCTTTTGGTGTGCATATTTGAGCAAGACTTTAACCCAGACATTCTTTGAATACATGTGCCTTAAAATCCAACACTGAATGCAACTACTGGCATGGAAATCCAAGCTGTGCTAAGCCAGGAAGAGCTCTGTGCTGAATACCATGTCCTTTTCATCATGACACATTCAGCACAGAAGAAAGAGAAGATATTCTGAATGAGGTAAGAAGAATGGAAACATCCATGCATAGACTGAAGAAAAAGAAATTGCTAACACTACAGAAAGAACCAAGGAAGATATAAGTTCTACAAGATGATGGACAGACACAGAATAAAAAGAAAAATGTATTTTCACAATTTTATTTCTCAAAAACAACAGGCAAACCAATGAAACCTAGAATATTTTTCCTAATGAAATCAGAATTAATATATGGAACTTCCTGCCATTGGTTCTAGCAGAAGACCTCTTTTTCTGCTGGATGTTTTAACAGATGCCCTCAAGATTAAACACTTAGCAAAAATAACTGCAACATCTGAGGGGATTAAGATAAAGTTTGGGGTTTTTCAAATGCATTCACTTAATCCCAGGATAATAAAAATCAATGGATTTTGCTCTTGGCTTTGTGTGGCTCAGTATGTGACTTTCAGCTGTAACCCCTTTAGCCTCAGGTATCAGCACACCACTAACTCTTGTGGTCTGGCAAGAAATCTCTGCCTGTTTGCAACTGGTGCTAGAACTGACAACCACAAACCATCTGACATCCTTGCACCACACAACTAAAATTGCAGGAAAAAAACATGAGGCAGACTGGATCACAAGCCTGAGACAGGAAGAAGAGTCAAAGCTTAAGTATCCAGTAAGATAAATTTATACAGTAGGGTAAATATTTGATCTAACAACAAATTGAACTTAATTCACTTCAAACATACAAGAGCCTTAATGACACTGATTGATTCAAGGATTTATTTAAAATGCTTTTGCAACTGCTTAAGGGCTTCTAAAATAATACTCTCTACCAAACTGACCCAGAGTGGTACTGAGCAATTATGCTGCATTAATTAAAATATTGGTACTTTTAAATGGATCTTTTCAGGAATATAATGAAAATAATCTCCTTAAGACTTAAAAAGTCACAGTGACCAACTATTTTGAGTAGGTGAACACCTCCATTTACAGTTGGTCAACCTACCTTCCTTTCAGCCAAAGAGCTGTGTGAAATTCCTGCTCTTCTGTAGATCAAAAGAAAATAAATTCATGTGTACTAATCTGCATTTTTACTGCTCCTGTTTATTTTCCAGCTGTAGAGTGGCATTCTAAGTTTATGTTCTCTTTACCCCAAAATTTCTAACGTATAACTTGACAACAGAATGAGCTGCATCACTCAAATTTCTCATAAAGTTAATGCCTGGAAGCTTTTTTACTTTAAGTTATTAGCACATTGAGAAGTGGAAATGTTTCCTACACCTTAAAGGCACCTTTCCACACTGCAAGGTGAGCCCACAGGATTTATCTGTGAGAGAACAGATAACATGGAAAGGTTGGCACGCTGGCATAGACAATTTGATGAAGAACTGGCCTTCATGTGCAGACAGGCACAAATCTTTCCTTGACACTCTGTGCTGGGTTTGGCTGTGGTAGAGTTAATTTTCTTCACAGTGGCTGTGTTTTGGATTTGTGCTGAGCACAGTGTTGATAATGGAGAGATATTTTTGTTATTGCTGAGCAGGGCTTACAGGGAATTTTCTGCTTTTTTGCTGCCACGCTGTCGAGGAGGCTGGGGGTGCCTGGGAGGAGACACAGCCAGGACAGGGGACCCAAACTGACCCAAGGGTTATCCCAGACCACACAGCATCATGATCAATTTATAAAGTGGGGGAAGGAGAAGGAAGAGGGGAAATTTTGGAGTGATGGTGTTTGTCTTCCCAAGTCACTGGTACATGTGATGGGGCCCTGCTCTTCTGGAGGTGGCTGAACACTGCCGAGCCATGGGAAACAGGGAATTAATTCCTGGTTTTGCTTTGCTTGTGTGCACAGCTTTTGCTTTCCCTATTAAACTGCCTATCTCCACCCACGAGTGCTCTGGGTTTTACTCTTCTGGTTCTCTCCCTGATTCCACTGGAGCAATCAGCTGTGTGGGGCTTGGCTGCTGGCTGGGGTTAAACCACAAAGCCCTGCTTTAAATTCAAAATCATTTCAATCTTCCTTTGAGGCTTAAAAAGACCAGACACACAAAAGAAGACATAGTGAATGGGGAAATAAACAAATAAACACACTATCCTCTCCTCATCCAACATGATGTATTTCATTGTTTCCTGTTTTTAACTTTAAACCTTTATTTTTTCTCGTTTTGCTCTTTTGTTGGAAGACCAGTTTACATGACAGCGTATTCTGAATAATAAAAAAAGAAACAGAATAATTTTAAGACTTTTTTCACCTCTCAGAAACACTTGTATTTATTTTGCAGAATCAGTAAACAAAAAAATCTATGAAAAGTTACAGACCTGCCACTGGTCAAAGCTGAGCCCATCAGGGACACTGCCAGTGCATCTGTGAAAATGTATTTATAAAAGGGTGAAAATGCTGGGTTTGTATCCATGTGAGAAGAATGACAAAATGTGAAACAGCCTTGCAGACACCACAGTCAGTGGAGGAGTAGGAAGGGAAGGTGTATTTATTTTTATTTCTCACTCTCACAGTTCTGTTACAATTAATATCAAATTGATTTCCCCAAATGGAGTCTATTTTGTCCCAATGCCAACTGGCAAGGATACCCCAGTCCTTAGCTCCACCCATGAGATTTTCATAGAATTTTCTCCCCAGGCCCACTAGGGAGGGGGACTAATGGGCAATCCACCACAATAATCCCACAAGAGGATTTAAAGTCCCTTTAATCAAGGGCTTTTTAAAAAACTTTTCAGCATAAGACACTTCCTCAGAACAGTCTGATTCCTGTTCATTTTCTTTTGGGTTTCACAGATAGGAATGTTTTGTGCTGAACTGTATATTAACTGTCTCTATATTTATCTGGCATTATTCATCACATTGACCAGAATGCCTCTGGAAAATACACAGATTTATCTTCCCAATATGTTCAGGAAGTGGAAAGTATTATGTCTTTATTTATATGCTAAGTAGCTGGCTGAGGTCTGTAACAGAGCCACAGCTTGTAAATGTGGTTTGGAAATGTCACATCATGGACAGAAGTAGTTTTGATCATGATCAAACCCTTCCTGGAAATGCACATACAGAAAGACCCCTCCCTTCTCTCCACCATTTCTAGTGCTCTCTCATTCCATCCAAGTATTTTGGAGATATCCCTTCTTAAGCTTGTTTTGTTTTTATGCTGCCATATGAAACCTGGAAGCTGAGGACTGTGAAAATGGAAAGCTGCAAAGAGAGAGATTCCCTGCTGTTTGTTTGAATTAAAACCTGGCTGTGCCACCCAGAATTAGCCTGGGCCTGTTCTCATCCATGTAGCATCTTGAAGCAGAAACAATAATTATGTTTTCATTTTGTGGTACCAAGGAAGTGTTATAACCATTGTACCAGAAAGGTCTTGGCATTTTGCAGTGACTGCTCTTAACATCAAATTCAGCAGAAAATTGTGTGATCAATTCAAAATCAGTTCTAAAGCTTGTGGCTGATTGATTATGCACTATTTAATGAATACTCTGCCAATTTCTTCTTTTGAGCCTCATAAAATGCAAACTTAGATGTTCAAATAGCTGTCATTAATGTATTCTGTCATTAGTGTTTTTCCTAATGCATATGATGTGATTACACCAGCTCTTATCAGTTCTTCAGAAAGGGCAATAAAACCATAAACTGCTCCTCACCAGTGAGCTTGCATAATAAGATCTAGTATTTTAATTAGGCTTTTCTTCTTGCCATTTAAATATAGTTTGATAGCAGGTGATAAAAAAGATACAAGACAAAAAACTTCAAAATATTTTCATTGTCTCCTTCAATTGGTTCATGTTCATAATTTAGGAAAGAGACAGATAACAATTGTGATGGAGGACTGAGACAAAGAATTTTTGAATAAACTTTTTTTCTTCACAAAATGAAATTGTCATTATTAAGACCAGTGATTACAATTAAACTTGTCCACACAATCAGAGCATTGCAGACAATCACATCTTAATAAATAATTGACAGAAAAGGCTACAGTTGTAGTTTTTCATACCAGGGTTTGTCTTTGTTTTAATTCAAAGTAAGAAGCTAACTCCTTAAGGCATGAGGGATTTAGAAAACACAGCAGTTTCTGAAGGTATGCCACAAAGAGATAAAGCTTAGCTTAATTCAAATTTACCTTGCCCAGACATAGGCAAAGGTAATGTTTACACCAAGGGGAGGACTACAGCTGTTTAAAATAATTCTGCCGGGAAGCATTCTGGAGAGAGAGGCTGAAAAAAACCCAGGGGACCACTGCAGCCAGAGAATACAGAAGTGAAGATTGATGCTTGTAAGAATCATGCTGATCCATGAACACATCAAAACCAGTATTCATGACTCATCACTGGGGATGGAAGACTTGAAAACATCTGATTCCAGTGGAGTAAGAGCTTAGCTGCACAGAAATCAGTGCAGTGAAAAGAAATGCAACTGTTTGTGCAAGGGAAACCACCAGAGCCACTGCAAGAGTCAAACAAAAAATCTGCTGCCTTCAGTGCCTTGATTGCTTATTTGGGAAAGGAAGTGTAAAAGAGTCACCCCTGGTAAATCATGCAAATCTCCTGATTTTAGCCACATAGCTTGGAAACTGCCAATAGACCTTGCAAAATAAACATTAAGAACTTAATTTTGCTTTCATCACATGCGATCAACAAAGCGACCAAAATGTCAGAGAGAATGGAAAAAGTCTTCATGTCTTCAAATAAAGACACATTTCTTATCTCTGGGAACAGTGCCCAGGGCTCTAGAGCAGAGTCTTAAAGGTTCCCCAGAGAGGATTTGGCTCTCCAGGTCTGACTTCTCCCTGGGGCTGGGGGAGGTGATCACCTTGCAGGATGTGGCCGTGAGTGGGGGAAGGAAAGGAGCAGTGGGAGCACCTGGTACCAGCTTTCTGGGCAGGAAGAAGGAGATGTGCCCTTCTTCATATAAATGGTAGAAGGCTCACATTCAAATACCCTGATCCTCATGGGTCCTTATTTATCTCCTGCAGGGTCAACAACACAGGCACAATAAGCCAGGAGGTCTGTGGAGGGCGTTTGTCCTGACACAGCTGATGAAAGAGCTGATGGAGATGTTCTGCTGGACCTCACACTTTCAAACCAGGATAAATTACAGGGCAAGGTGAAAGCTGGGAGCAGCTGATGCTGCACCCACCATGAGGTGTTCAGGATAACAAGAGGAAATACGGCAAAAAAAAAAAAAAAAAAAGCCCTGGAATTTAGGAGAGCAGATTTTGGCCTATTCAGAAATTTGCTTGGAAGTATCCCACTTGCATTCTGTCTTAAGAAATCAGTAGAGTTTTTAAGATCTTGTGGGTTTAAATGCCTTTAGATAATCCAAAATTGTCAAAACTAATACTCAAGATAAAGTCTCACATAATGGACTATAGAAGTAATGGCAGATTTCTATGATATGGAGGCACATTCCCAAAATTTTTCCTTTTAAACTGGGTAGAGAAGAGATATTTTTTCTTCTTGTTTCTCTCAGTTTAAGTTCTTCAGTGCATTAATGTTCTTCTCTATTTTTTACATGTTTTTAAATATTTTTGACATTGCATCATTACAGATGCTGTACATTTCCATTTGTATTCTGTGAGCAGGTTAGACCAAAACATGCATGGATTGTAATCATACCTAGAATCTGCCAAAGTACAGCCAAACAAACAGTTATCACAATTCTGGAGATTTAAAATATATGTTTCAAGAAAAATGTGCTGTCCTATTTTATGTTCTTCAGGGAAGATGAGAGGGTTTGTTTCACCTCAACAAAGAGAAAGAGCCATGTCTGCTTGTATTTCATTGCCCTGTATTCTAATGGGGTTATTTTAATTTATAACTGCTTTGTTATATAAAAGAATGTAATAGTAAATGTACCATTTAGTATGGAACTCTGCTTCTGCTTTTAAGTTCTGCTTGATGGATTATCTTGTATTCTGTAACCTAATATCTCTGATGGCTATGTAGGGCATGACTATAAATTAGATTATTTAATGTGAGATGATACAGTGTTCCATTTAAAATACTTTATTGTGTTATAGAGAGAACACCTGACTAAGAAGTGCACAAAGATTATTTGTGTCAGCATAAAAAAACTGGCAATTGGGATTTAGGATTCCTCCAGGTGCCCATCTGACCTTGGACAGTGAGCTAGCCACTGCAATACTCCTTTTAATTAGAAGCTTGGGTGTAGAAATATTCAACACCTATTCCAGCAGGTGAGGAGGAGAGCTAACAGAATTTTCCATGAATTTCCAGAATTTCCCATGAAAATTTCTCATATCTCTGATAAACAGCAGCTCCTGGGGAAGGAGAGACCAGCACCACAAGCCAAGGTGGGACACTCCAGGGTCCCTTGGGTGGCACTGCTCAGTCCTGCTTGTGGCACCCCAGTGTCTGTTGCTTCACCACACTCTGAGCAGTGACTGCTGCTCTCTGAAGGAAAAGGTCAATATTTTCAGTGCAGTTTTTCAAGAACAACACTTTTCATAAGCACATATTCCAAAGGACATCCTCCACCAACTGCTGGTTTGCAAAATGCCAGGAACACTTGTGCACAGACAAGAAGATGTTTTTGGTAGTTAGATCTCTGAAATTGCCCTTAACACAAAAGAGTGGTTCAATATCCATAAATCTAAACTGAAATGCAAGAAATTTCTGTAAAGAGAGGGAATAACTTCCAGTGGTACTGACCCAGTGCTGGACTGTTTTCCTGCTAGGAATATTGTACAGGTGAGGAAATGTTATAACATATATAGGAAGAGAATTCAGTACTTTCCTTGTAGAGGAACAGGATGGTGAGTTCCTCTAAGCTAGCAAATCCATGGATATTTGCATTTTTTGTAAGAGCAAAAGTTCTTACAATTTTCCTTAATGCAGACTGTTAATGTCAGCAACATTTAATGCATCAATTCTGAGAGTCCATTTAAAAGTAGGAATCTATTGCTGTAACTTCACCAGAAAACAAAGTGACATATAAAAAATCACAGAGAAAGTGGGAGTGTCCCACCCCCAGGGAAAATGCCTGCATCATCCTATGTGTCATATTTGGGTGTAAGAGAAATTATTTTTTGATTTATTGGTGAAACATCTATGGCAAGTAATCAATTTCATTTTGTCCTCTGAAATCTTTCACAGCACCAAAAAGAGCAATATCTTATTTTAAATAAAATTACCTACATTTTCCTTCAGCAACATTTATTGCAGCACCTGCAGTTATCCTAAATATCTTGCTCTCTTGCCACCTGATGAAGATGCAGTAGCAAGGATGCTGGGTGGAGAAAGGAGTGACCATTTCTCAGAAAAGAACATAACACTGGCTGTGCCAAAGCCTCCCTTTAGGGCACAAGGACCAACACCAAGCCCAGGGGTGACAAAGGAATGACAAGGATGTGAAAAGTTAAAAATAGGACACTGCTGCCACTGCTGCCAAAGAGAGAGCATCAAAGGAATAAAACCACAAAAAAAGAAAACAAAACAAGACCACAACACAACATTTTTTCCAGTAGAATTATTTGAATAAAGTGAGGGGAGAGGGGAAAGGAGCAACCTGTCCAGGTGCTCAGTGTATATGTAATATATCTAAGTTAAATTTTCCTTAAAAAATCATATTCTGACCCTCAAGAAAGGGATGAGGAGATAGGACATTATTATGCTGAAATTCTTGCTTTTCCAGAATGCAGGGACCATGTTAAAATATGTCTGAATATCCCTCACTATGCTTAAATAGGGTTTACATAGACTTTGGGGTTGGCGTAGGGAAAGGGAGACAGGGCAGAAGTCTTTTTTTTTTTTTGCAACTAGCAAGATAAGCAAGCCAGAATAATTACACACAGTAGACCACAGCTAAATATTGATTCAGATGTCGTTGCAAAAAGAAAAGGTGAGGGAACAACAGCTTGAAAATAATGATGCAAAAATCTATGAAAGAATGGTAGAGACAAATAGACCTACAGCAATTATACACAGAGCAGTTTAAAAGCCCTGCTGGAATAGGAACAACAGCAGATGATTCAGTGCCTCCTGTGAAAATGGTCCTCTTCCCTTGATATCTGAGCAGCCCTTCTGCCTGGAACTAAGCTGGCATGACAGGCACAAATTCAGGCAAGGAAAAAACTCCTAATTAGAGGAGTCACTCCAGTTTAGTTCCAGGTGTCATCACTTAACAAACTTTTTTTGCATCTAGATATCCTAGTTGGAAAGACATTGTACTACAGCATTAAGAAATGATAAGGGAGATGGGTAGGTCCTGGTCATGTGCAGCAGGATCTATCATTCAAATGTTTTATATATTAAAAAAATCTGATGGTTCACTTAATTGTATTGCACTTTTTAGTGTTTGTGACACTAAGCTGTTTACCAGCATCAGCATTCACTGTTTGAAGGCACTTGCAAACCCCTAAAATGGTAGATGCTGAAAGAATCACTCCATTTTTTTTTCCTGGCATTTGCATTTCCCTGAAATAGAGATTTCTTATTGCATCTTCTGCACCTGCTGTGAAACTTAACTCCTGTTACCTTAGAACCAATTATAAACTTGATTGCAGCACAATCTACAAGAGTAAGAGACAGTTCTTGCTCCAAAAAGGGTTGATGTTGAAAAAGGTTTATTGCCTATGAATGCAGGAAAAACCTGTTTTGATCCTTCTGTGGGGTTGCAGTAAATGCAAGGACGTGCAAAACTTCCAGCAACCCCAGTCTACTTTCTGGATGGTTTTGGTACATAAAGAAACTGTGTAAACAATAATAGACTGACTGGTCAAGAGAACCTTAAAAGAAATGTTTCTCTTTGTAGAAGAAGAAACACTATGATCTATGTGAGAGATTTTTTAGAATTATAACTGCTGCCTCTAAAGTTGTGCAAAACTGCTTTCCCCAGCATCTGGTGTGTCACCATTACCATTAATATCTGTCAGAATGGTTACAGATTCTGATTTTGAAAAAAAAAAGATAATAGCAGCACAACAGAAGTGCTTCTGCTTTTGATATTGGAGCTTAACAGCTCCTTTGAACTGTATTTAGTGCTGTCAATGCAAACAAATATTCACTGGACTTTATTAGAGTAGGCCTCCTGCTTTCCTTTTCCCTTTTGGCAGCTCATGGATATTCCTAGCTTATTCTTAATGCAAATACTTTGAACCTGGATGTGCTCATTTTGGGATAACTTAGATAAAAGCCTCCTGAAAGCTCTGGGTTTATTGGATGCCACCTCAGTTAAAGACCTGCACTGGTCAGTCTCTTAATTCTGAAGTGCTCCCTGATTTTTTCTGTGCTGCCAAGAGAAACAGCAAAGAAAACCTCTTCACACTGCTCTCACTTTTCTTGATAAATACAGGTCCAGGCTTGTCAGCCACACAAGTTTTATGAACCTGAGCTCAGGATCACAGGCACCATTAACCTTTTCTTAGATACTGTTGGGGCAAATGTTCCACAGGAGCATTACATGAGCTCTCAGCATGTGGGCAGAGCCTTGGAACATGAGATGGAACATGATGAAACTGGTAAAATATTCCAATAAGATCAATTAACAGAAGGTTTTTACTTTTTGTGGCAAAATCAGATGTGGGTAGCTGTTGAGTCATAGATGGCATGATCAGAAAAAGAGAAGAAATCCAAGGAGTGAAGGCTCTTGTGCAGATAAGCATGCCCAGAACAGGACAAAGGTACAGAATAACACTTTTTTTTTGCAGTCCTGTCAAGCCACCCACAGCCTCATAGTGCTGGGAAATATCACACAAACTGAGGATAGTACAGTCTGTTCACTAAAAAACCACCAAGCACCATGCTGAAGACCAGTAGGCTGATGAAATGGAATACTAAGTGTGGCTTTGGGCTGTCAGGTGCACCATGGAAAGGATGGATTTTTCCCATAGGCATTTTGCATAGTCATTTGCACCCACAAATAGTGAATATATCACACAGCTATTCCGAGTTAACAGTGTTTTTCACTTATTCTGTAAAGGCATAAATGATGACTCATGCTGTAGGACAAATGAGTCCTTTATTAACAGCCAGATTTAGGGAATGTGTTCCCCCTTGCATTGAAATTAGTGGCTCTCATTCTAATGACTCTGGAGTTCACACTGGTGAGGGCCTCATTCTTCCAACAGCTTTGTGAGACTTAATTTGTCAAGACTTTGGCTGAGATCAGAGAAAAGCTGAAGCATTTTTCTGAGATGCCAGAAGTGAGAGCTTCTTTGCATTCTGATCTTCTGACAGGTTTTCTCTGATCCAGTATCTGCCATTATTTAAATAGCTCAGTTGGCATGTGTGGCATTCTGCAGGCTAGAAAGAAGTCAAGAAACATGCTCTGAGGACTTAATCATCCAAAAATTGGCATATAATTTAATGAGAAAGGACAAAATAAAGCAAGATAAATAGAAAATTGCTCCTGGGAATATTCCACTATATTTTTAATTGCAAAGAATGCAGATCATTCAGGCTCCTTCTATTTCAGATTTGTTTCTTTTTTGAATGATTAGACATGCAAGAGAGAAAGAGGTCAGGCTCAGCAACTCAAAGTTCCCCTAGGAAGGATGAAATAGAAGCTACAAAACGAATAAAAATTTTGGAACCAAGCCCTCTTACTCTCCTGTCCTGCCTTTCCTTTATGCTGCCAAAAAAGAACAAACCAGGAGATTTCAAGGGGAAAGCTTTTTTATTTCCTGAAAATTGGGGTATCTTCAAGGTGATGCAAAACACACCTGCCCTTGGCTCCCACCTTTCCTGGGAGGTGCAGCATGAAATTGGACTGAGCCTGTGCCCGGGGGCTGCTGCTGTGTGCAGCACCAGGGCTGACACTTGGGGTCTTCTCTGCTGCTGCAGGACCCCCCCAAACACCCTCAGGAACCTCCTGGAACCAGGGGAGATGACTTTTGGTTCCCAGCTGCTCCTTTCCCTCCCACTCAACATATCTTTCCCTCCTTCTCCTGCAACACAACTCAGTGTACATTTAGCAAACACATTCCCACTATCAAATTTTAATAGGCTTTAATTTTTCTCTGTCTTTGCATCTCCAAAGAAGGTGACATGAATTTCGCTGGCAATCATATTCTGAGTAACCCAATTAGTCCTGAAATACAGAACACGAACATGGTGTGTTTCTAGATCTCATTTATTAGTCTTGTGGGGATTTTTTTTACTTTTAAAAGCTTCTTTTTTTTTTTCCCTCTGGAAATTCTCTGCTGATTATTAGATATAAAAAGATTATATGGATGTATGTAAAAGCATGTTTATTTTATAAACGACAGCTATAATTTTATTTCAAGGTAAATGACTGGCAAAGAAAAGGGCATAAAGGCACACATGTTAGCAGTATGTAAAAATAATGCTTAAACTACCAGTGAGTTGCTCCTCACCTACCCTGATTCCAAATGCAAGGACATAAAATAGAGCTCAATTATAGGCCAATAATTTCACATATCTCAAAGTAAAAAAAGACAAAAAACAGAAGTAAAAAATAAGTGTGCTGAACAAATTCGCTGCAGCAAGATTTTTCCAAGATTCATATGGAATTCAAAAAACACAGGGATTTTTAAAGGTATCAAAAATACATATAGCATGTATTCCACAGAAGGAACATGCATGAAACTCGATGTCTTCAGCAATTCTTGTGGCTTTGAGTTTTCACTATGAATTGCTTAAAAAATATGGTGGAGATTAGTATCACCCTCTTCAACATTAAATTTTAAAGTTGGTTGTAGAGAAGACTTTTCTTCTCCTGGATTGTGCATACTCTCCTGTTGGAGATATAATTTGTCTGTTTTGGTATGAACTTTTTTTTGGCTTTGGTATAAGATCCCCTCAGATTTTCTTCCAAGGTGGAAATCAGGTGCAGCCCTTCAGCCTGGTAAAATGAGCATGGATGTGAGTCAGCAGTGTGCTGAGGGCACACAGGTTCACAGCAAAACTCTGTAAAAGGAAGGGAGATTCACCTGTGGGATGGAGAATGTGACTAATGCCACTCAGTATTAGATTTTAATTAGCAGATGGAGTTGTTGTTACACGTTGTGAAGCTCTGTTGTACTTAAAATAGAGCTACTGAGCAGTGAAGGAAAAGATGTTTTGGGTTTCTTTGCTGTCCTAAAGGTATTCCTACATGTGGTGGGGGGATTGGAACATGATGTTTGAGGTCCCTGCCAGCTGTGTGCAGAGAAAGCAAAGAGCTCCTCAGAAGACATTTTGCATGGAGGCAAAGGCTGACTCTCTTCTCTGAGCAGATCTGAGGTCACTGACTCTCAAACACAATTTTCCTGATGGAGCAGACTTTCCTGTTCCTGTATCTTTTATGTTTTCTCCAACCTGATTTTCAGGCTTGCAATGATAATGATTCCTATTTCTGTTTTTTTTTTTCTTTTATTTATTTTAATCACAGAATTTAAAACAATCTAGTTAAGGACACAGACAAACAGTCCCTAAGAGAGGACTGGAACCAGGAGATATATGCCAGATTTTCTCTTATAATGAGATTTCAAAGTTCATTTCTTGGCATAAAGCTTCCATATCAAAAAAGATGTTGCCACTTTTTCATTTCTTGTAATGGTAGAAAGAGAATGTTTGGAATATATAAAAACTTCATATTGGATTTGCACCAGGAAATGAAGCCAGGGGATCTGGCCAGGAAATACATGTTCTGAGAAATGGGCACATCCAGGATGGCAGTGGCTGTGGGGTAAAATACTGGGGATTTTAAGATTTTTTTGCAGTATGAATAGCTCCATGAAATATAATGAATCCCTGACAAATGGTGTGGTTGCTTTTTTTAAGCAGCTCTGAAAACTTTCCAGGATCCACTTCTAATTCTGTCTATTTTGCAAACAACCACAGGGCAATTTCAGGGCAGCTCTGTTCTAAAGAGATGCATTCTCCAAACGGGGCTGCTAATATTAACATATCCCCAGAGCCAAGTTTGCAAGTCTGAAGATGCCCTTGTGAAGCAATGAGATGCTAAATAAATCAAACTATTATCTCTATAATCTGTCCTGTGTCCAACACTGGGAGAAGCAGGTGCATCCTCTCAAACAGCTTTCATAAAGTGTTCTTTCTCTGCATTTTTAGACACGATTACTTAGCAGTGAACGGATATATTTGGGAATTTTATAAATAAATTACATGATAGAACAATCATAAATAAATGCTAGAAGCTACCACATAGGCTTCAAGAAACTATTCAAAAAGGAATTATTATTTCTTTACTTCCAAGCAATAGCAGTATGGCCTCTAAATGCATCTGCAAACTTGTTTTTTCTCTTACCAGCTGTTGCCCTTTTGGACCCCAACCAGCATACTGAAGCTTTGCATTGCTGACCTCAGGGGGATACAGATTCTGGGGATCCCTGAAAAAAGAGAAAAATAAGATTTCAGCTTCAGAAATGTCCTTGTTTAAGCTGCTGCACACGTGTGCTTTGGAAATACACCACAATCTTGTAAGATGCCTTTCAGCCAGGTTTCAGTAGATTTTTTACACAGTAAGATAAACACTAGCAAGTGTTGGTAAGATTAAACATTTAATCTGTCTCTTATTAATAAAAAGCTAAACATATTAGTTCCACTGCTGACTTGACTAAGCCTTAAGAATTAGTTCAGGGATGGCAAAGAATGTAATTGTATTTATCAAATCTGAAGATGTCCACAAAGGATAAACAATAATTATATCTTTAAATCCTACTGCCACAAGAAAAATAAAATTTTGTCTTCTGCCCCCATTGACTTTTTTTGCCTCACAAATTTCCTTTGAAAATGATGGCAGAAAATATTAGCAACTGTATGACAACTGATATGAAGCCCAGCTTCCAAAAGAAAAACTCCTATTAACTCAAAATACCTATTTTTTTTAGAAAACAAAATCAAAATGCTTTTCTTGTTGTTTCATCCATTACCTTTGTTTTGTAGCAGAACCCAATGACACACAGCAAATGCAATATAGAAAAAGGAGATTTTTTTTGGTAAATGTCAAAGCAGCATAATGTCATTTTCTCCCAGCATAGATAGCATTGCCTTAACTGTATTTATACTCAGCACAAATAATTGCATTACATATTCTGAAGTCACATTGCAACAACGCTGTGTATCATAATATCCTACAAACAAGAACTCTAATAAAGCCTGTATAAAATGTGCCTCATTAGAAGATCTCAAACTGCTTGAAAAAGTAAGGGTATTATCATCACTGGTTACAGACAGGAATAACAAGGCAATTTGAGGCCAACATCACCAAAACCAGAGAAAAGAGCCAAACCTTGTCTGGCCTTTAAGCAAAAGGCCCTTCTTGCACAGTTTCCAGATCATGTTTTCAAAACAGAACAAAACTGGATGCAATAATTCAGCATTAAATGAATTCTCTTTGTTTCCTGTGTGGGGGCTGGTGCAGCTCCCCAGTTTCAGTCCCTGGGCTGTTCATTCCCTCTGCACTGGGCTGTTGGAGCAAGGACAAACACAGAATGCTCAGAACTGATTCTGTGCCACTGTGAAAAAACCTCTCATTTGCTCTGAGTTGTTCAAAGTCAGCCAGAATCAGGACAGGCCCAAGGTGAGGACCTTGATGGCCACAGGTTCCCCCTTCCATCACTCCTGCAGGTGGAACCCTCACAGTAAAGCTGCCAGCTCTGATGGAGATGGGATGAGCTGAGAATGTGGAGGGGCAAGAGGGGTTTGTTGAGGCACTGACACTTCAAGTCTGAACGTACCATAAGGTGCCCACATAGCTTTTGTTTCTGCATGAAAAATGTCATCCACAGCCTGTAGAGCAAGATTGTACCTTTTCTTATGTTTTTTTTACCTAGAAGTTGTCTTTGTGAGCAGCCTACAGCTGTTTTTGTACGTTATGGATAAGAGAACACATAATGCTCATACTGAGAGCAGCCACAAAATTCCCTTTCCTGCAGAAAGATGAGCAACATAGCTTGTTCTGGCTTGTGTGTGTTAGCTACTTGAGTTTCCAGTCAGCTATGACTTAGGAATCAATCTCTCTGGTTAGCTGTCTTGATTACCTTAACAGAGAGTAACCTGTGAGGGAAGTAGGAAAAGAGAAAAACAGTGAATCAAATTAAAACCTCTTTTGGGAGAAAAAAATAGCACTTCACTATGTGCCAAATGAGCTATCTACTTCTTGGGTTATTTTACCCACGGTGAGAAGAAGAGCAAGAAATTACAAATAGAGGGGGAAATGCCATCCCCAAATAAACAGATTATACAAATTATAAGAGTTTAAAGCTGTAATGCTTCAGATAACACAGGTGGAGCTAAGGGACAGACATGCCAATTACAGCAAATAACTCAGACCAGAGCACAGACAAGTCCTGTCAGTTCTGCTCACTGCATCATCTTTTAGAAGAGGAAAACTCTAGCAGAATGAAAAATGCTCCATAAACCAGCTTTGGTAGCTGGTAAGGCAGAAAGAAAAGCAAAGAACTGTGCTGCAGCCAAAAAAAAAAAAAACCAAACAAACCCAAAAACCTCCAAGAAAACAAAGTCATCTTCTCATTCTTTGGTATAACCAAGGAAAGCCAGAATTGCATCAACTGAGTTCTTTCTTAAGTTGTTTCATACAGTTGGGAAGCTTCTTTTGTAGCAAAATCTTGTGTACATCCATCCTCATGCTGCGAGCTATTCCCTGAAACCAGAGCTATGAAAGCAGACCAAGATCCCAGTTTTCCCTCAGAAATGCTCCTGAGTGGTGGACATATTCATCTAGGCATATTTTGGCTTGTTTCTCATTTTTTGAGGAGAATCTTCTTCCCTGAAGTAGCCACACTCACTCACCCACCTGCAGCAAACTTCAGTCCCATGTGCAAGGGGGTTGAGAGGATTCTCCTGATCTCTCAGGCTTCAGAGAAAGCACAGGAGGGACCTGGAGCTGGGCTGCACCAGCAGAGGCCAGGGGAACCTGCACTGTCAGCAAGCCCAAAGGTGGCATGAGAATGGAGCTCACTCACTTGTGAACCTCTCTGTGAAGGATCCAATTCCCACCCACGTGTTTGGGCTACACTTGGTGCATGGTCCACAGTGGAAGATGGACTCCTGCTCTGGAAGCCCCAGGCAACCCATTCCAAACCCATTATCAAACACTCATAGATATAAACCCATTATCAAAGACTCACAGAGAGATCTGGGTTGGAAAGGACCTTAAAGATCATCTCATTCCAAGCCCCTTGCCATGGGCAGGGATGTACTAGGTTTCCTCAAGCCTGGCCTTGAATGCTTCCAGGGATAGGCTACTCTGGGCAAATTGTGTCCTAACTAACTATAAATAACTTCTCTGGGCTATTATATCAACTAGAGAGAAAAGGAGGAGGGAGAGTTGTCTACACAGCTGCTCTGGGCAGGATGGCCACAACTCTGTGATGTTCTTTTTGAGAAACCTCTTAGTGAGCCTCAAACTGAAAAACCCTTCTGGAGAGCATTTACCAACCACATGTCCAGTTTTCTCATGCTATTCTGGGCATTTAACTCTCCTTTGTTAAATTCCTGCAGGGGTCAGGGCAAATGCACACCTGTATCCCAGGAGCACTCTCCTATTTTACATAAATAGGATCCCATGGCACTCAGCTTCTTCTGGGAAGTATATTCCTGTTAAGCTATAGTTCTCCACTGCTACATCCTTCCTTCTCCTCAAAAACATCCTGCTTAAAATTCCTCTGTACTTTTTTTTCCCAAATCAATCAATATTAGGGGTCATCTCAGCCTCTCCAAAGAGCCAGTGCTCCTAACAGACCCTCATAATTAGGGCTTGTTTGGATTTGAGCCTGCCCCTTGTGAGCTCATTTGTGCAGGATGCTGGCATGGAAATGGGCAGTTTTGAAGGCAGTCTGTACATCTCTGGCTCCTGGTTTGGATGAAGAAATGGGTTCATTGCATCCTCACAATATTTTCACTATTTCTTCACAAAAAAATACCTTAATCCTTATTTCCAGCCAAAGAAATGGCAAGGCTTTATTAAACTGTTGCCATTATTCCTTCTACTTTTAAAATGATTAATCTTATAGCTGAGAAAGAAGGGAATAATGCATTTTAGACCAGACAGAAGATGGAGCAGGTGCTACATAAACTCTTCCACATTAAAATGACATTGTCTGGACCAGAGGCTGTTAAATGGCTCCGGACACAGGAGTGACTTCAGCACCACGTTCAAAAAACATTACTGAAGTAATAAATTGAGAAATTTGCTCATTTAAGTGAAGTTTTTTTTGCCAAAAAGTCTCCCCTCAAATTTTCCAAACAAGGGAAGTTCCTGAGTGCAAGCAGAGTGCTGACTGCCAAGTCATCTTTGCTTGCAATTGAGCTCAGAAAAAGTTGTAGAAAGAACCAAACTAATCAATCATGTTTTACCTGCATTTGACTTTAAAAATTACTGTGATTAATGAGGAACTTGTTTGAAAGTATTTGTCCTGTTTTTTGCTGAAATTTTTATATCTTTGTGTTCCCTCTTCTGACATTTTCTCCTAAAGAAGGCAAATTTCCCTCAGAGACTTTGTGAACTGGTTCTCCTTCTGAGCATAAATATGATTAACCCTTCTGTATAAAGTTCTTCAAAAGCAACTTAAAAATATCCAGGAATTTTCCACTGTAATTGAGGGAGTGGCTCCCTTTGCTTCAAGAAGAATATTTTACAATGCCAGATTGAAATGTCTGAAACTGATAAAAGCAGTCAGATTCTGGGATATGGTACAAGCTGTTGCTCTAAGGTCTGTTTCAATAACTTAATTTTAATTTCAAATAGAGAACAACAGGATTGGTATGGAAATAATTTGAATATTCTGCCACTGTGAACAAAAATGCAACAATTTTCATCATAGGCTGCTCTGATATGTCCATCTTCTAAAGAAATTATATAAACTATGTATATAGTGTTTTAGAGGGGAAATACATATATATATGTGTTTTATATATATACATATATATATGTGTTTTAGAGGGGAAAATTTGAACCTCCTTACTTCACTATGTCATAATTTTGGAAAGCATTTACTGTGTAATCTGTATGCTAAACGTGAGTAGTTATAAAAATTGTAGAAATAAAGACAGCTATAAAAACAGGTGGAGAAGGCAGAAATATCTCCTCTTGTTATCTGCATCAAGCCAGGACTGAATATTTTGAAAAACAACAGTCCTAAGGACATCAGCTCACAGTATTTTAAGCATTTTTTATATTTAAGTATAAAAAACTATTTATCTAAACTATCTGTCTCAGAACCAGAACTCAATGTCTTCACATCTACCTCTAATAACATAATCTAATAACATAAAATCAGCTAAGACAGATTTCTTCCTTAGAAAGAGGAAAAGAAAATAGAGAATAAAATAAAGAACAAATTCAGAACGGCAATAAAAACCTGGAAACTTAATATTTAAGAGGTTTTGATGCATGATATGGAAAAAAAAAGCAAACTGAAGGAAATTTGCAAAAATAAATAAAAGGATGTAAAACATACAGGTTAATTAACAAATCTACAAAGAAAGCTAGATAAGGACATGGAGGAAGAAAGAAAGATTTCTAAGAGGCAGGAATGCAATGCCTTGAGTAGCACACACACAATTTTAATGAGTTATTTTTAATGACTTGACACAATTAAATGACTTGTTTACTTCAAAATTCACCAAGGAGAAGAGAAGACAGGTGCCATTAAGAAAATTTCTCCCCAGGAGATACAGAGCCCTGCTGAGACTCACAGTGAGATAAAATAAAATATCATACAAATGGGAATAAAGACTTGCCAGAATAGATAATCAAGAAATTATACTGTTAGAAGATGCAACTAAAAGAACCCTCCTGGAATTCTAATAAAAGTGCTTAATTAGATGGGAAAGGCTCTTCCATTCATCTAGGCTCATCCACTATTTAATATTTAATTCTCACTCACACATACACACACACACACACATATTTTCCTTACAAAAGTACTTTTTCAATGATCAAAAGTAGAAGGTGATGAAAGGAATTTGAACTTAATAATTTCAACTGCGGATGCACATCAATTCATTCAGCTGCTCTTATGAACATCAGTGGTCACCAACCATTTTTTCCAAAATTAACAAATTCCATGGATTTAGCGTATAAAAGATAAAAGGAAGGGAATCTAAAACATTTGTCTCTAATTTGACAATTCTTTTGGATTAAAGCCAACAATATGAGCCCAGAGGTCTTTTTTTAATATAGTCTGCCTGCGTCTGTAACCCCCCATGAATGTAATATTTGATCTGAGCCTTCAAAACCTTGCACTTTACTAGTATCACCTTAAAATCATAGAATCATAGAATGGGTTGGATTGGAGAGGACTTTAAACATATTTTGTTCCAGTCCCCCTGCCATGGACAACCACACAAAAATCAATCACTTGTCAGAAAAGGAGCCACCAACTTCCACTGGTAATGGTATAAAATGATGGCACAGATCTGCCCTTCTAGTCTAAAAAAAAAAGATTTAAAAGTGCATCAGAGACTTGTACAGAGCCCTGGGTTGAAGTGAAGCAGCTGCAAAACATTGATCAAAAACTCTGCATTTCCCCGAGTAAGCAAACAGTGGAAATGGACCTTGGATACTGGTAACATGACTTTAAAAATGATGACATTATCATGTTTCTCATGTGATCCCTCTAAATCAGAGAAGACAGAGTGAATTTTTACTGTATTTTTAAATGGAACTTTTGTTACTGGAGTAATATTTTGTCTCCTAAAGAGACAATCAGAGGTGATATCACTCAGGTGATAAATGCAACCACTTAAAAGCAATTTTCTCTTACTCATGTAATTTTCTTTTACTCTGTAGATCTTTCTTAGTCAGCTCTGACCTCAGCACTGTGCAAGACATGAGGTAAACCCTGGATTTACTAAGGTTTCATTAGTATTTATCTACAACAGAGACATGAAAAAATGAAAATCTAAATATTTGAATGCTGTAAAGAAGACTAGTCAGAATTGCAGCTAGCCAAAGATCAGCTATTCAAAACATGGTGGCGAAAAATGCAGGTTGAAGAGAAACAGCTTGAAAAGCACTGAGATGTTTAAGAATGAACTGGGAAGATCTGGATGAGCCTGGGTTGAGTGTCAACCTACAGGAACGGATGTTTGTGATGAAACCTGAGCATTTTCCATCCAGCTGACCTTGTCTGACTTTCAAACACCAATAAAAATATGGCACCGTGATGGGACGCCTGCAGAGAGCAATATGGGGTTATTAGTACACAAAATGAGCTACAGAAATGATCTCCTAGCACCAGAGACAGCAGAAGTGCCTCGTTACAATGAGACTTCACTGGCTCTTGGGTCACACTTCTAATTGGGCAAGACATTGATTCTTGGGCTTGTGCTCTAAAATAATTTAACAGCCTGTGCTACTTGGTTTCAAAGCAAACCAGAATGGCTCAGTATTCTCTGTTTTCTTTTTGAAAACGAAGTACTTGAGCAAATCTTATTTCTTCTCATGTCAGGAGAACTTGGAGGCTTGTGTGGAGGTTCTCAGGAATTGAAAGACCTTCCTAAACCACCTCTCCCCAGAGACTCTGTCATTGTCTGTTAAAATTAACAAGGCATACATTTATTTGTGCCATTATTTCCAATTTTTTATCAACAGTGATGTGATCACTTTTTAACGCCACCACAATTGGTCTGGTTTTCAGGTATGGTTTGAAAGTGGAGGGCAAAATACTTTCCTTATTCAGAGGACAAAACCAATGCTCCAAGTCTGCACTTCTGCCCCATCACAGAGATGTAGAAACCTGAAGTACCCACACAAGAGGGAACACTTGCATTTGAGAGGGGGTTTAACATCTGCCCTCAGGGCTCTGCATGTGGATGGTCCCTTCATTCCTCTTATCTCCTTCTCATGTGTGAGATGGGAAAGCAACCTTTTCTATTCCAGTCTTATCTCCTCAAATTTCTAGTGCAGCATTCAGTAAATGTTAGGGTAAGGGGTGAAGAGGTATCAGTCAGGGCTGGAGTGACACAGTCTGGGCTACCAGCCAGCTATTTTACACCTTTGCCATAAAGAGACTTTCTCAGTGGTCACTGTGCCAAGGAAAATTCTGGCTGTAGCATCCTTTTTTGCACCCAGAGGTCCTCTCTTGCTTTCCAAAATATCCCCATACCCTTGTTCTCCATATGTTTTGAGCTCCATAGGGGTTCAGGATGCCCATTTTGAAATAACAAGGCATTTTTAGACTACTAAATTTGGTTAGTGATTACCTGTGGAGGGGTCACAGCACCAAGCAGAAAGGACAACAGGGAGCCCCAGGACACGGCTGGGGTGCACAAGGGCTGTGGCATGGATTGCTACATATTTCTAGAGGTGGGGCACTGTACAGTCCTCAGTGGCTGGTACAGGACCCCATACAGCCCTCACCATGTGACCTGAGCCCAGGACCCATTAAACCCCACACCTGTGAGGGAATGCCCATAATCTTGCAGGTTTGGGTCCTCAAAACTGACTTTTTTCTTTTCTTTTTTTTTTTTTACATGTCCACAAACAAATCAAAGAATGTTCAAAACTGCACACTCTTTGTGCTGTATAATCAAAAAGCAGTGCACTGAGAGTTTAATGGGCTGAAAGTTTATAACCTAAACACAGCAAGGAATAATCCAGGCTCACCCTGTAGGGTGGCTCTGCAATCCCAGAGCAGTGGAGCAAAACCAGCTCCCTGGGAAAACCTGTGTTTCTTCTTTGTATCCTCATGGAAACTCCATCCAGGACCTTGAACATTAGGGCAAAAATGCAAACAACAGTTCCTGATTCCCACTATGAAAATCCACCTAGGATTTTATTCCTGGGAAGGTGATGCATGGAAGCAGCAGTTGTACAGGCTGTAGCCAGTGCTATGCAGCATCACTTTATAAATTCTCTTTCATCCACCTTTGTTTCCCTTTTCTGTCAAAACTCTGTACTAACTCAACCTTACTGAGTATGAAAGAGGAGGAATACCCATGCCAAGGAGCTGATTTTTGGGGCTGACAGAAGCACCCCAGCAGAGACTGTGGTTTGGAGTCTGACCACGGCCTGGGGTCAGAGGGGGTTAATTCATCCTGAGGCACGAAAACATTTCCAAGAGCAGACAAGTTTCTCACCAGTAAAGCACATTTTATGCAATATTTAGACTTTAATAGGAACCCTACCTCCATTTCACAGGGTGCTGTCTCAAAAAATCAGAATGGGAGAGTTTGCTTCGAACCTTTTTCTTTTTTCCATTTTTTTTCTTTTTTGATGAGCCATAAGCTATTGACCTTTTCTGTAACATAAGGAGGTTGGTTGCTGGGCTTTTCTCTGCTAAAGTGCTAACATTTATGTCTAACTATTAATTACCAAAGTTTTTTTTTTTTTTTAGTCATTACTCTAATTCTTAATATCAAATCCTCCCCTCAGGGGACCATTCCTTATTATTATCACTCCACATGGTTTCTAAGCTGTCCACCCACATCACAACTGATTCTGGAGGAAAGAAGTGTGTGGTAGGAATTGCTTTGCCTACACAAGAAAGGAGCATTAATAAAAAAAAATGCTTTGCAGTGACCAGCATGGTGAGCAAGTGGCAAATCCCCTGGGGAAATGATGTGGTGTTGAGCTGCTGAAGTGGATTTCCTCCCACCAGCACAGCCAAAAGTCCTTCCTGAACTGCCTTCCAGGCTGAGCTGCTTTCAACCTGCCACAGCTTGGAACCGAGTGATGCTCAAATAGCAGCTTTGCTTCATGAAATGCTGGTTCTTTCTTTTCAAAGAGGCCCAAAATGTATTCATAAGCAGTAAGCTGGTATGTGATTTAACCACTATTCCAGTGATTTACAGAGTGTTTAATTCAGAAGATTATAAAAAGCAAGAAGCCAAACAGCTCCATCAGGGCTTGAGCCAAATGCCACAAACTCAGATGAAAAATTCCTGCCCATATCAGAGGATGTAAGGTCAAGCTCCACAATCAAGCCACCAAATGTGACCATTCCAAGTTTTCTGTTGTCAAAATGCAACTGAAAAAGCATCTGACATCATGAGGATGTTCTTATTTATAGTCTGGCATAAAAGCCACCACACTATGCAGAAGTGCCTTAATTAACGATGTAAGCTATCTCAAAATGTGATAAAATCTATAGAATGATAATTATTAGAGAGGGAGGAGAGAGAAGGAGTAGAAATAGCAGGTTCTTCATGAACTGCAGAATACATTTTTGTACTTATTTAACAAATTTCGTATTTTCATTTGGTTTTACATACCTTTTCATAAAGACTTTATTTCAACCTCTACAGATCATTCTTGGGGGAAAATATTCATCAGGTCTAAGTAAAATTTAATTAGCTGAAAACGGGTTTTATTAAATACTGTACTTTTTCCTCTTAAAAGAAAATGTGGGCACTAGTACAAGTTTATAAATGTTAGAGTGAAATTGTGCAGTAGCCTGTACAACAATTATCACATTTTGCCTCCACTGGGTAGGTACAATTTCTCTTCTTGCTTTGCAGATGGGGACACTGAGGCACAGAATGTTTTTAGTGCTACAGAGATGATGTTTAACAGATGGAAATAAAATAGAGCAGACTTGATCAAATGGGCAAGTTTCTGAAGTAAATTCAGTTCCCTGAAGTTTTTTTTTATCTATGATTTTAAATAATGAATCACAATTTCTTTTTACTGTTAACATGGAAATGGGAACATGTACCAGGGTAAACTTCTTGTCTTTCAAAATATACAATAGGATACATACAAAAATGATTAAGTTTTCGCTAATTAACTTTAAAGTCCATTTCTTTCCTGCCAGTGGCTTGTGGGAAAAAAAAAAAAAAAAAGGAGGTAGGAAGAACAGTGAGAGCTCTGCACAGAGATCTATAGACAGCACTTTGAAAATTTACTCACAGTGAAGCACCAGCTCAGTTCCTCTCCCTGTTATCACTTCTGTGGATCTCCAGCACGTTTTGTACACTCCACTCCTGGAACTTCTCTTGAAGTTACTGGGGCTCAGCATGGGGCACTCGTGCAGGATTTTACAGACCTGTAAAACCCTGGCAGTGCAGGCAGGAAGAGCTGAACTCAGCTCCAAGAGCTCTGCTGTTTGTGCTTGCCATGCTCCTCTGAGTACAACAATAAATCCAGTAAGAAATTTGGATTCTGCTTAGGAGTAACTGTGCACAGCTCCCTCCTTCTCAAATGCAAAATCAGTGAGGAGTGGGAATAACTTCTGATTTTCTCCCCGATCCTGGAAGGAACATTTGGAAGCTCTCACTGACATGTCCCAGCTGGATGTGCTAAGAGCTCCTACAAGGGGGTCAGCATTAATCCCTGACACTTGGCTGTGTCCAGAGGGAAATTCAGTTCATGCAGAACTGGGTGAGTGCTGGGAGATCCTAAAAAATGTTTTATGCTGGGCTTTATTTGGGGGAATGCAAACACAACTGTAAAAAATGTAACATTTCTGCTGGCCACAGCAAAAGATTAAAAAAGATTAAATATCCCCTTGGATATCCTATCCAAAATTAGCTCTTGCTTAGGACCTGCAGTGCCAGCTCACACCAGTGGTCCTGCATTACACACCTTAACATTGGTGAGGGAAATCCTGCAACTGGGCTAGGGAAACACTGCTCAGTCCCAGCCTGACCAAAAATCTCTGAAGTAATTAAGTTTTTTCCCCCCTTATTTCAGTGAAATGACTGTGAATGACTAAGATAATTTATATTGTGTTACAGAATTTCTGAGAGAGAGGGCATGATTTATGTCTGGGGTGAGATCTGAGCTACCCCAGTCTAGGCCTCAGATTTGGGCCTTGTGAGGCCTTCCAGCCTCTGGCACAGTTAGAAATTAAGAGCTGGTGGCGTAGTTAGAAATTATGTTAAGGTAACTACAAAGTAATGAGCTATCTGAGTGTGAATTAGAGTACAGCTGCAGTGTGAAAAGCCTGACCACCTTAAGGCAAAGGTAAACAATGTTAGCTTGCCAGTCAGAGTGCCTTTGTAAACTGTAAACTATATAGAAGTGTATAGAAACTGTTTATTCTCTGGAATAAACGAAGAACGTAGCATTGATCATATTGGTTGGATGTGCGTTCTGTCCTGTCCAGTTCTTCTGATTGATGAGGTCCCTGGCTTTGATATTGGATCCACAAAAGAAGAAAACAATTTTCAGTGCCTAGTTTTCATAAGTAGGTTGTCGACTACATTTTTATTTTCCAAAACTAGGAAAAATAAAGTTGGGAAATAATATTTTATGTATATAGTGTTGGAGTTCCACATTTCCCATAATGTATATGGTATTGGAGTTCCACATTTCCCCAGCAGCCTGCAGGAGAGCTCCTTGTTCCACATCTGGACCTGCAGATGCTGTCCCTGTACCTATAAATTACAAGCAGTTGGCAACTGCAATGCTGCAAGTGCAACTGTGGGGTTATGAGAAGAGCCTTGCAAAAATATTTATAATGGAGACAGCTGCAAGCAGTTCTCAGCAGCTCCGTCTGAGCAGCAGCAGCGCTCAGAGGGGAGCAGACGGGCAGGATGGAGATGCTCATCCCGGGAAGGCGGGGATGGCTCCAGCAGATGGCAGCCGGCGCCAGCACCGCGGTTTTGGGTGAGCAGCAGGAGGGGAAAGCGGAATGGAACAAAACCCCCTGCACACCTCCGGCCAGGAAAACGGGAACTGCAGATCTCAGCCCCCCGTGCAAACCATGAGCCTCGGGCCACTGAAAGCAGAAGGCAAATGAGTCAAAGCAGTGGAGGGTTTTACCCAATTTACCAAGAGGCTGTAAGAAAGCTGAAATCACAGAAACGAGGTACTAAATCTGTGTGATCTCTTTCTTCTGCCTCGGGCTTGTTTTAATTTTTAAATCAGATCCTTTGAGTCTGTGTCAGTGGCATCTATTAGTTGTCCTATACAGACCCAGTGTGAGGAGTTTGCTTTGGCAACAGCTCTTGTGGAAAAATGTTGCAGTCCTTTGTGAAATGTCATTTGGGAACATAGGTACTGATGACATTCCCAAATTGGCTTGTCAAACTTATTGAAAGCTTGAAATGAAATCTGGAAAACATTGGTATGAGCTCCTTTTGACTTCAGGCACAACCTGAATCTGGAGAGCACGCAGAATGTGGCAAAAATAATTAGAAAATTCCCTTTAAAAACCAATTTATGCTGGCAGATTAATAGCATATTATTTAAAAAGCGATGCCAGAGATTAGGTTAATTGGCTTCCTTATTAGTTAGGCTCAGCAGGGGAGTAGCAAGGGCACGAGTGGGTGCAAATCCTAAATTGCCTGGCCTTTCACATCATAGCTGAGGATGGGGAACAGGACAGAGAGAGGGGGCACAGGACACTGTCACAGGCTGTTTCCAGGCTGGGCAGGAGGGACACCGTGCAGGGGACTGAGTTTGCTGCCCAGCAATCACTGCCTCGGCCACTGAGCTGAGAGATGCTGAGGGCCACGGGCACACACCAGCAGGGGGGAAAGCTGTGCCTGCTTGCAGAAGAGGAAAAACTGAAAACAGTTTGTAAAGATGGCAAAGGGGTCGTTGCTCAGTGCAGAATTTTGTCACTCCTGTTACTGACAGGTGGAGGACAAGGGTGGCTGCTTGTGGATGGCAAATTCAATCATCACCAAAGAAACTGGAATGTCAAAGTGAACTGAACCTCGTGCTGTGGCAGTGGGCTGTGTCCTGCCCTCAGCAACCCTCATCCACACATATCCATCACAGCAATACTCCTGTGTTAAATATTAAATAGGTGATTTTCAGCAGATGTGTTTCACCTCCTGTTGCATCACACTCCCTGTTCACCTCATAGCCCTGTCCTTTTTGTTCATGCACCACCCTAAAATATACACACAGCTCCACAGGAAGGATAAATGTCCATGTTCCATGGAAATGGCAGTGTGCTGCCCTTTCCACTACTCATATGCACCATCATCACCTGGAAGGTCAATAAAATATCTACTGCACAATATAGCTTACAATGCCTAAAAGCCTAAACTCTACAAACCACACCTTTACCAACACAATTCCGTGATTCTTCCAGCCCTTCTTCAGCTCCTGATGCACCACCACCACATCAGGCTGTGGGGACACCAGTGCCTGACACACCCGTGTGCCTTCTGGTGTGCTCTCACTTTCCAGATTTGCCCTTTATGCTGGAAACTTCTCCTCTGACATATCCAACCCTTCGGTTTCCTGCACCACTGACCAACCAAACACAGAGAGCAAGGGGAACCACAGCTGAGTGCACAGTAGAGTTGGAGCTGGGGGGAATAAGGAGATAATTGTCAGGGACAAAGAAAGATCATGCAGTAGCAATCTTCTTGGACCACTGTATTGCTATTTTTTAGCATTTATAATACGTGTTATGCCTGATACTTCTATTTTCCCCCCTTTGTTTTGTCTGGAATAGAACTGTGCTGTCAGTCAAGCCTTTTTTGCTCTTAGCCAGGTTTGCTGCAGACACAAAGCTTATGTGCTCATGCTGTGTCTTCATCCTGTTGCTGAACACTTTCAGCCCACAAGCTACTACTCAGATACATTGCCAGAGAGATGGAGTTCTCAAAAACTAAGCATATTGAGTAAATTCTCAGAAAAAAAACCCAGCCCAACCAACCAACCTACCAAGCAACTGACAGAAAACAAAACATAACCAAACAAAACAAACTGAAACAAACCAAAACAAAACCAAAAACAAATAAACACACACACACAAACCCTACCCCCCACCCCCATCCCAAAAGAAAGGAAAGCAAGAAACAAGGAGCAGATTGCAGCAGGGAAGGGAAGTGACTGAAGAAGTCTGGAGTGTGTCACATGGACGCTACAGCTTTAACAGGGTTGATGGTGAGAAATCTCCTAATTTCCATGTTCCAATCATACTTGGAAACAAATTGCAACTAATCAAAGCTAAAGAATAAAGAATTATTGAATAAAGGAATGGTTTGTGTTGGAAGGGACCTTAAAATCACACAGTTCCACCCCCCCTACCCTGGGCAGGGACAGTTTTCACCAGACCAAGTGGCTCCAAGCCCCATCCAACCTTACTTTGAACACTCCCAGGGATGGGGCAGCCACGACTCCTCTGGGCATCCTGTACCACCAGGCTGCATAACATTCAGAGGAAAGAAATGATTCCCAATATTCTGTCTAAACCTGCCCTTTTTCAGTTTGAACCTTGTACTAACACTCCATGCTCTTGTAGGAAGTCCCTCTCCAGCTCTCTCCAGGCCCCCTTGAGGCACTGGGAGGCTGCAATAAAGTCTCCCCAGAGCCTTCTCCTCTCCAGTGCTCTGGTGAGTGGCCAACCATGGCTCTCAGCCAGACACCACCACATCTATATTCTAGACCAAACCTGAAATCTGGAATATTAAATTCATGCAGCCTGACTCTCTGGGGAAGCTGAGTACTTCTGTTTCCTGACTTCGTCATCGTTTGCACAGCACACAGCTCAGTGGATGCTGCAGCTGAAAGCCAGGCCACTGCAAAGGGCTGTCACGGGCAACCATTTGTCACAACACACATTGTTTTGCAGGATTCTTAATGGCTGGGTTTTTAAATGAAGACATTGAAAAATTGCTTACCCATGAGGTATTTTGCTGAGGACATAATATGCTGTATATGAATGCTGATACACCTGCAAAACAAAATTAAGAAAAAGACAACAACAAAAAAAAGGAGATTAGTAACTGCCACCTGTGTTAATAGAGCTTTTTTTTTGCAAAAACAGTCTAGCATTTGTGGCTGAGAAGCTCTCCTAAACACTTCAAAACATGTAGTAGAAAAGAACAATGCATTAATCCACTTAAAGCTGTTGTGTGTTTTCCATCCTGCACTTGATGAGGGTGTTTGGCAGATCTCACACACCCAGATGCTCGGTGTCATTGCCATGGCTACCAGGTCTTTGATTAAACTGGGGGCACACGGGCTCTGCAAAGGCTAAATATAGAACAGACATTAATGAGGACACCTTGGTCAGCTGGAGACATTCTCCATCATTATAACCAGACACAAGGCATGGGTTTTTTTTTTTTGCTTTATTTCCACATAAATAAAACAATGAGCGGTGCTGGGTGATAGCAGAGCCTCTGTCAGTCAGGAGATAAAACTATATTGAGTCAAGGCATAAAGTTGACCTCGTGTTTGTATGACCTGCTAAGTTGCATCTTCTTATCAATCTGTGCTCTGTGGACCTTGGGGAGGAGCTGGGCAGCTTGCACAGCAGCTCATCTCACAGCGGACAGTTTATTACTTATTTTCTAAGTAGAAAATATTAACAGCAGAGTCAATGCCAGTGATTTAAGAGGCGGTGATTTTCCACTGGTGACAGCAGTCCCTTACAGTGATCAGGAGTCAGAACATCAGTGTGAAAGTTTTAAATATGAATAATTTTATACAAATTGATACAGGGTGTCACTTTTTGAAATTTTGTCCTGCTTCTATATGCAACTAAATAAATAAATCTCCTAGCAATTATTTCATTTGGCTTCTACTTAAATCTTTAGACCATTTTTCCTGTCCAGCAGCTCTTAGAAAGCATCCTGTCCCAGAGAACAAAGGAGAAATTTCTTGAACACTTGCTTCACCAAGCAAGTTTGATTGAAATTATTTTTTTCTAGGCTACTCTGTTTCTGCACAAGTTTTTTGGGTTTTTTTTATGCTTATGCTAAAAAACCATGAGATGTCCTGGATGGTTCTGCCAGCCCCAGCAGGGGCCATGCCTAGCACATCGTTAGTATCACAAGCAAGCATGACTCAGTCCCTGCCACTCTGGAGGGCAAACCTGCAGGGTGGTGTCTAGAACAGCTCTGCAGCTTCTGGGCTCAGTGAAGAGGCAGATAAACACAAAGCAGTCAATAAACACGAGGCACATCATCCTGTAAATACCAACTCAAACTCCTCTGTGACAGTTTGAAACCAAACACTGAATCCTTACACTGCTGCATCAGCTCCCTCAAAAACAAGCACGGAGGTGAAAGCAGTGGATTTCAACCTATGAAATGCAGAAACTGATGCTGGATTGATGTGATTTCCTTCTTGCCTGTGCAATTCACTCCCTGCATTACAAGGACATCATGAGGTCACATCCCCAAATCCTGTCTCCTTTCAGGCATTCAGATCCACGAGGACTCTTCACACAAGGTGATTCTCTGGTGTGTTGGTATCAGGGAAGGTCTTGGAATGCAAGTGAACTCCTCACAAGCCAGCATTTATTTTAGTACAAGTGTCCTTTTTAGATCCACCTGTGTCAGATGATGTCAAATAAATTACCATTTTCTCATCCTCACTCAATCATACCAAAGAGCTCTTGAATCTTCTGATGTTGATACCTGAGACCTGACTGATGCATGCAGCCTTAGAGTTTATTCCAGCTTTGATGAAGTCCTAAAACTAATACAATTTCTTAAAGAAAAAGTGCTGGAAGGCTGAATCTGCCTACAGATCTGAAAAAAGCTGGTAATACATTGGTATTAAATACTGAGACATTTTTGTCTTCCAATATCCTGGGAGTGGGCTGGAGAAAATGATGTAGATATAAAAATCATGATCTGAGGCTGGGATGATTGTTCATGGTTCTAAGCCATGCTGTGTTGTCAGATGACAGAGAAATAAGCCCACCAAAATGAGTATGAACAGATGCCTTCAGTAGAAAATCAAAAAATGTGTCAGGCTGGAGGTAAAAGAGACAGCCAGGGGAGTTTAGAACAGGACACCTGCTGATGTCCTTGCATGTGGTACAGAGTCCTGCAGCCCTGCTGGAAAGTTCAGAGCTGTCTTAGAGGTATTAATGGAGACTGAGGCAAAACATTCTCTTTGCTGAGAGAGCTGAAGACTGAGGAAAACAAAAATTGCAGGACACTCAGAATTCTTTTATTTTCTAAATATGATTTATCATCATCTTGGATCTTTGGCCAGACTATATAATATCTCTCATCAGCTGTGCTATAGTATACAGACTTCAAAGGCTTGCAGCTGGCAGAGCTCACTCAGAGGAGTAAAATTTTCTCACATAAATCCTTACAATGTGTAGGTTTGCTTATGTAAAAAAGTACTACTTGTATGAGCAAAGATTTCAGGATCAGACATTTATTATTAATATCACAGTTGTTAAGGACACAAGAACATGCAGCTCAAAATCCCTCTCAGCCCAACTATTTCAAACCTATTTGGAAAATACTCTGTCAGCAATGGTACTAAGCAGACAAGAATCCAAGAGAAAAATCACTTTATATCTTTCTGAGAAATTAAATGGTAGCTTTCCTCTTAGATATGCAAACTAAAAGAAGTTAACTGAACTTTTTGGGAGAATGACTGTGCTTGCTTAATATATCTACTAAATTTCTGCTGGGGTTAAGGTGAATCTGGCTATTCATTTAGCAGTAGGAAAACCCGACAGCAGGGAAAAGTGCAGGGAAGACATGAGCATTCTTACAAAATCCAAACTAAGCTTCAGTGAATGGAGAGTACTTAAAAGTCAGTATTCACTTCATTAATTCTGTCTGTTGCTGAGGCTTGGCCAACAGAAATAGCTGTATAAACTCTGAGTTCCCCTTTTCTGTCAAAGGGTGTGGTAAAAGCCATTGGCTGATTTGATGCTGTCAGCCCTGATTTTTAGCATTACACCTCCTCTCAGCAGAGAGGCATATTTGGGGTAGCAGAATTTTGGCAATTGTTCTGCTCTGTAGACTCTGTGTGTCAAACCATCCCACCAACATGAGTCAGAACAGGTTTGGGAGTGCTCTGAAGGGCTCTGGGTATCAGCACAATCAGGTCACAGAAGCTCCCATGCCAGCTGTCACCAACAAGTGCTGTGAAAGTCATTATGACAAAACCATTGGGCCAGAAACACTCTCCCACTGGGCTTCTCATCCCAGGTCACAGCACAGATCTTGTTTACTTTCAATCTAAATTATGCTCTGCAACATGTGCTTGTTTACACTGAAATCATAAAAGGACTGAGAGACAGAGCTATCTGTTCCACTGAAGTCTTGGAAAGGCAATTATCTCTCTAAAATTCAGAAGAATGCAGGGCTAATTATATGCGACAACACCTTGTTGTGAAGCCACTGACCTCTTTTTATGCAACCAACAGAAGAAACCTGGACCTGGTCAGATGACAACACAAATGGAAACACTGCAGCACATGGAGCAGCAGAAAAGGATATGTGCCTCTCTCAGGCCACCAAATTCCAAAGGAATGGGGAAATTGTGGTTCCAACAAGGTACAGAGACAAAATAGAAGAAGCAATTTCTGTGCTCTGTCACTACAGAGCAAAGTGTGGTGTGAATGGCAATGTCTCCTTGGAAGCACTTAAGTGCTGTAAGGATACAATTCCTTGTCCAGCAGGGCCTACTGCAACAGAAACTATCTGTTATTTAAGCATAGAGTGGATTTGGACTCATTTATTCATTACGACTCTTCATATACTTTAAATTAGAACCCATAGCTCTTGTTTTTGCCCCAGAGTAACTGCAGAAATATGTAACATATATCCAAGAAATTTATGAAATAGGTTTTCAGCACCTTATGGCTGGTATGAAAGATGGCACTACCTGCTGAGGGTTTATCCCAAGCATCAGAAAAAAAGAAAGAGTTTAGTTTACACTTCCATCTCCTGTCTGTTGGTTTCTGTCTCACTTTGTGGGCTGATGCCGGGCCAGCAGCAGCAACAATCAGCATTTAAGGAAGGCTTTTTTTAATGTTGGCATGACAAGGTGCTGAATCAATACAAAGAGGCACCCAATTTCAAGGAGGTTTACAAACAAAGAAAGGAGGGAAAAGCCCTAAGCCCTTGGAAGAAGGCTCCCCAAATCAGCCCAATCCCCTCATCTTCCAGCAGGCTTTTCTACCAAAAGAGCTGATTTAGGGTCTTACCACCTGGTGTATAAAACAGCTCGTGGATCTGAGATTAAGCCCAGGTGGACTGGCTGCTCATGATTGTTACTTACTTGATAAATACAGGAATAAAGCATGCTTTGCATCCACTTTCTAAATGGCTCCATAGAGCCCCTGGCCCTTCGTACCGCAGTGTTATTTACATTAAAGAATTACCCAGAAAACTCACCAAAAAAAATCCCATAAAACTTACAGCTCACAAGGGACCAGTACAGGGCAGAGCAGAAGTGGAAGCTGTTTGCAGCTTGCAAGGCTAAATACAAAATTTTCAGTGTTTAGCGTCTTTCTTTTTCAAGAATCACACATTTTATCCAAAAAGCATCCCAGAGCTCCCAAAATAAAAATGAACACACCAAATAGTCATCAGAAAGAAAAATGTACAACAGTTTGCTAAAGCCTGAAAATAGCAAGAATATATTTTAGTGTAATTAATCATAAAGCCCCCAAGATTTATCTGGGTAAAATGACTCATTTTTTATTCTGTAACAATAAAGTTTATCAACAAACAATAAATCCCCTCGGGATTCTTAACAGAGCCTGGTTGTCTTGAAAATGTATCTGCTTTTACACTGTGCAGTAAGACAGTAAAAATATATCACAAGTGGTTGGTGAAACAGGAACTGCCAGATCCGTTTGAAGGGTTTCCCACAAAGAGTCTCTAAAAAGACATTTGCTGGAAATAGATTATACAGCCCATTTTCCTACCTATGCTATGAGCAGACAAATCCCCAAATGCACATATGAATGTCAAGCCAATTGAATCATCCCAAGCATTTGACATCATTACATATTCCACCTTTCAAAATGGTCCTGGCGCCCTTAAACAGTAACTAACACTGTGATGCAAAATATGCAGGTAAAAAGATGATTTGCCATTTGGCCTTTAGTATCTGTGATATTTAACCAGGCTCTGAAGCTGACAGATTAAAAGGGAAAAAGGAATAAAGTAGAATGCAGGAAGGCTGCTGCTATGCATTGGCAAATAGCTCATGTATTTTGTACCTTGTTTTCTCACAATAGCGTGAAAGGGAGGGGAAAACAAGTTCAAGAGGAAAATACCAAGCAAACATTAGTCAGAGGTTGTATTTTCTTCTCCTACACGGACACAATATGTGTGTAAAAGATACCACACAGTCATTTGGATTCTTCTATTGGTCAGTCACCAATAAGCAAGCCTGATGTTCACTTCAAGGGTAACTGTATTCATACAGATCTCTCAGGAGAGAAAAGGATAATTTTTTGACTAAAAATACCTCACTGCCATAATATGTTATGGTAGTCTCTGGAGGATTAAAGCAGGTCCTTGTACCTGTTTGCAGAATATTCTCTATCTTTTATGAACATCAGCATTAAAAATGGAATTTTCACTTAATGTGTCAACATCATTTGCCTTCATCAAAATTCTTTATGATACCATTGGTTTCATTGAACCTTTTTGTTCTATTGAGAAGAAATCCTTCCTTAGTCATGACATGTTGAACTGGCCCTCCAAAGGGATGAAGGGATGAAAAATCCATTCCTGTACTTGACCACAAACTTCTGTGTAATATTTTGTTCAACTTTTGTGCTTTTATTCTCCCCTCTATTTGAGATTTAGAGCACAAGGGGTTACCTCTGGCTGAGGCATGCTTGGTTAATGGTCTTTTCATTTTTTCCCCTCAGTGGAGACAGAATGGTCAGCAGTGTTCTCTTCAGCCCAACTATTTTTGCAAAGGATTTTATTTTATTGCTAATAGGCACTCCAGTAACCAGCTTGGAATTAGATTCTCTGAGAAACATCATGCTATCTTTTCTTTTTTGTGTCACTGCAATAAAAAAAGAAAAACTACCAAAATCCATACTGGTATTTTGTACCCTGCACTCACTGAATCTTGATTGCTTGCAAGAACAAAACAAATCAATAAAGCTGTATAATTTGAGGTGTCTTCAACATTCTCACCTTTCAGGTTCATTGTGATACTGACCTATTTTGCTTTCTTCTGAGACAGCATATTCTCTTTTGGTCCTGCATTGAATTATCCCTTTATACTTTATCACTTCTCCAGAAATGCACCTCCACTAGAGTCTCATGCTGTGTGTCAACCTGCTTGTACAGCCCTCTAAGGAACTCTGCCCATTTCTCTTTGTGCTTCCAATAAATTAGAAAACCCATAATGAAATGCCATCAACGAGCATTTCCTGAGCATTGCTTCAGCTGGCAGCCAAGAACCCACAGCTGTCATCAAACACCTGATTTGGGATGTTCTTGCCTGCAGTGCTGTATCCAGCTGATCAGCCACATGTGTGATGTGCCCACAGCCACAGAAAGGGCACTCTGGCACTGCTGGGACACTCCAGCACACTCTGGGGAGCTCAGGGGAGGGCAGAGATGGGGGAAATGGGTTTGAGGAAGAAAAGTGATGAGAAGGGGTCTCTGAATCAACCAGCATACAGAGAATTTGGCAACTGGTTGCCTGTGCTATAATTGTCTATATATTCCAGAGGAATTAATTTAACATTTGTGCAGAAGGAGGAAGATATAGACTTGGGGATTGCATGTATTAGAGTTGTTAAGGGAAGTAAAGCTTTTTCTTGCAAAGAGGAGGGAAGGATCCCAACCCAGCAGTGTAGCTGTGCCTGGGAGGGGTGACACAGCCAGCACTAACCTGTCAGTGCCTCAGAGGGAGCCAGCAGGTCTGGGCTCATCTCAGTCACACCAGTGAGCATCAGGAGCTGCTCCAGTCATTCCACTCATTTCCATGTAGGAAATCAGTAATGGGTGTCTCCAGAGCCAGGAAGAAACTTTAGCATTTGATTTGGAAGGAGGCAGTAACACAAAAGGCAGTGGATCACCAGGACATGTCTCTATTTTGCAATTTTTTTAACCATTTAATCTCTTAGGACTGAAAATTAAATCATTGTCCTTGTTGTTTAAAGGACAACCAGGACAGCTCTCCAGCCATGCAGAGCTGTGAATGCCCTGCCACCCACACCAGAGAGGCTTCCTTGGAGAACAATCTCACATCAAGGTGACATCAGGGAGGGACAGCACATTCCTGCCACGGGGACTTGCATTTTGGAAGCATTCATAGCCAAGCTGAAGCTGATTGTGGTGGGGTCATGCACCACAGGCAGCACACACAGTTAATATGTTAATCTCTCCCACAAACACACAGAGCCTGGCTGGGATTAGAAACTGATTTTCCAAGCACCAAACCAAAGGTCTCTGAAACATCAAAGCCAAGAAGTTACTCCTTGTTAAATAATCTCATCTCAAGTTGCAAGACAACAGTAAATAAAGTGTGATGGCAACATCCACCACAGTAATGGATGGAGCGGGTGCTGTAAGAGAATGCTGCTAATTCACCTTCCACAAACTGATTATCTATCACAGTTGTTTCATGATAATAATTCTTTGTTAAAAGATCACTTTTCAAATTACACTTTTATGACCCTTATACTGCTGACTAGGCCAAAAAGGGAATTTTGAGGCCAGCTTGAAGATTTATGACTTTGTGACAGCAGCGGGGTGGAGTGGATGCTCTCTTTGTTGCAAATGCAGCTCCAGAAGCGAGTTAGGCCACAGGTATTAACAGCCAGCTCGTGTGCCAGCTCTCACCCCTCGGAGAGCGTTAATCCAATCTGCCAACTGCTGCTGCACTCTGATACAGCTCTGCCCTGCCAAGCAATTACAAAAGGCTCCTTTTGCTCCCGAGCCACCTGTCCCTCACAGCGCTCCGCTGGCACCACAAAGCCCTTGCAGTCACTGGCTTAAAGGACGACAGCTACATTTTTAACTGGTAAATAAAATGGGAGCTGCAAAGCACTCTGTAGGATTTTTGCACCAGCCTTTGTGCACTTGTTGATGCTCAGGTTGTTGGGAGGTAGCTGCAGTGAAGTTACAAAGAATTATGAATGAAGGTTATTAATAATGAGCTCATTCTTTCATTGATCTTTTTAATATTGAATATTGAGTATTTATCAATATTCACATCACAGATATGAACCCTCAGGTTTCCCCTCCTGCCCTCTAGTCAGAAACCTGGAAATGAGAATGAAATTATCTAGCACATAGCTGTGATTCTAACACACCAAACAATATATCTAAGGAACAGAAGTAAAAAATGAATGAACATGATGTATTACGAGTACAGGAGTAGCCTGAGGCTAAATAAAAGTTTTAGAAGGAGATAGCAATTACCTCAAATGCAGGAAACACAGAACACCTTCAGATCCATACAAACACACCCACAGAAACATACAGCCATGATTCTCAGGAGTATTTGGGATCATAATTATTGCTGTATTGGGCCAAACACAAAGTCCATCCAGTTCACTTCCCTGGCTCAGTGGCCCAAAGCCAATTCAGACAGAAGCCTAGAGTTATCTGATTTACAGACATCCTTTCCCAAAATACTTTCCCAGGCTCTTGCACTTTGCAACTTGGAGTGCCTCTCTTGGCAGCTGTCTGCCTTGAGGGATGTCCCTGCCACTGACCTCTCCAGTCATTCTTTACAAGCATTTCCCCTTTTTGCACCTACAAACTCATGCAGCAACTCCCTTTCCCCAGACAATGGTGCCAAAAGCTTGTGTGGATTATGATTCCTCTCAGCAGCCTTTGATGTTTATTTTAGCCTTAGCGTTACACCTTGAATTATCCTGTTTATAGAGGCAGTCTGGGTTAGCTGGTGGAGATGAGATTTTAGAGGGTTTGCATCCAAATTCACTCAACTGATTCTCACCTTCATTGTCTTTGGAGCTGCAAGTCTGAGGGATGAAGGACAGCATGAGAAAACAATGCTTAATACAGCTTTTAATGAAACATTAGATAATGCTTTCTTCCAAAAAAACATTTCTTGAGCTGTATGGACACTGACCGTGGAAATACTCTAAAAGCCTCTTTTTTTTTGTGCAGTTTACAATGCAAATGGTAAAGCTTTATAGCAATTATGTGAAAACCAAGCCATGAAAAATGCTGAATGCTTAGTACATCTAATTAATTTATTCATTTTTAAATAATTCGCTTTAGAGGCAGGAATTAACAACTACAGAACCCCAGCATATGTTCTTTCTATTAAAATTTACTCTTAACATGTAAAAATTGCTTTTTCTACTGTAGCAGATGAGAATGTGAATGCTACAAAGAAGTCAGCACTGGCATTGTAATTTTTAAAGTGGGTCCTAGGCTCAGGGCACTTTTAGAAGACTTAAAGAAAAGAATCTGAAACAAGAAAGATGAGTCTGTCAGAAAGCATTAGAGAGCAAAAGTTTAAAAGCAGTGAAGTGGATGTGAAAGAAATGAAAAATATTCAGACGTATGGTAGGAACCTTGGTCAAAAATTCTCTCCCTGTTCAGTGAAAGATTAATTTTCCAGTTCCATATGAGATCAGAAGACTCAGAGCTGTATCTCAATGTACACACAGATTTAATTCACTGGAAGAGACAATTCTATATTCTGACAGGAAGAAAACAAACTGAAATCACACAGAAGGCAGAAAGACATTTTCTCTGTGATGTATTTATGATTCTGTGGGCAACTTCCATGGGGTAAATGGTCTGTGGTGATGAAGAGCATCTCTTAGGAAAGCAGGGGGAGAGAAAAGAGGACAGGAAGCAGCACTGAACCTGCCCTGCTCCTTGCCTGCTGCAGAGCCCTGCACAGCCCTGCCATCGACAGCAGCACTCCTGCACACAGAGATGTGAGGACTCAAGCATCTAAAGACATGACTAAAGCCCTGTGATTCCTCTCCCTTTTCGAGAAAGAGCTTATTGTGATCAGACAATAGAGGAAAAAGGAACAGAAGATTCCATCTTCAAATCTGGGTCATTAGCTGCCCAAGGAGGAATATTAATTATTGGCTTTAACATCAAGCTGGTAAAAGCAGAGTTCTGCAGGCAGTTAAAGAGATAAAAGGCACTTGTTCAGGGTAAACACAGAGAGCCACACACTCCTTGGATTTAGGATGTAACTTGGCTCAAGAGGAGAACTTTTACGTCAGAAGATTTGCATTTCTGAATACAGGAACTACTTCATTGGGGTGCCCTGCATAGTACGAGCTGTTTTTCCAGAAGAGGGCACTAAATATATATATATATATATATTTTTTTTTTTATTATTTCAGTGACTAAAAATTAAAAAAAAAGCACTGAAAATCAGAAGAAATAGATTATAGACTGCTTCATATGTTTCTGTAGAGACAGCAGAATTAAATTCTTTCTAGTTTTGCCTTCTAATGCTTTTTAAATCACTGTTGTTTTCTCATTTTGTATGCTACTTCTAATATACTTCTTTCCATAACATTTTAAATAACCACCTATACTTATTACAATCCAGCACAAATCAGGATGTTCATTGTCCCATAAACCTCAGGAAGCAAATTTATGCTAAAAAGCAGGAACTCATCTCTAATGTAATTCTGAAGCCTCTTTGTGTTGCAAGGAATCTAATTATTTATTAGATTTTATTATTTAAAATAATTTTGATACTGGCATTAAGTTCATTCCTTGTAAAGCAAAGTTACCCCATTTTTCACTAAGACAGATTCCCATACAAGTGCAAGGAAGAAAAATGTGATTATTTTAATGCTGTCCATCTGATTTTGACTATCTAGGAGACCTTGTACATTATCTTGTGAAGGCTTCATTTAAAAACAAATTGCAATTTATTTTTAAGACATTTTATGAATCTTATTAGGACATTAACCTCTACCAGTTTGTTCAAGTTAGTTCACCTATACACTCAGAAAAGGAAGCAGAATGAGAAATCTAACCTTATGCAAGCTAAGAAAAATTGTTTATTTTTGTATCATAGCGTTTTGCCTTGAGGCTTTTTTTATTTTTCCTTCCCTGCTTGATTAAAATCTCATTTACTAAAGAAAATATTTACAGAGGAAGACTGCTGATAGCTGCTACTGATACATAATACACCTATGTACTTTTGCATGACAGGCCAATTATTTCTGAGTTTGGATGCTCCTCTAGTCTTTCCTGGAACTGTGGATTTGCTTTGCAATTTACTGATGTGTATCTATGCCTGTGAATAAATGCAGAATATAGTTTATTGGCCTTTGCTACATAAGCAAGGCTGTCCAACTTAGTCTGAAAAACAATTTTGCACTCAGTCATGTTTGTGCAATTTCTGTTGAAGTCTCCCAGCTCAATTCAGGAGGCTTCAGGTTTAGTTCTAATTCAATTTATCTGCATTATTAGGAGAACAGCAAGGGTTTAATCCATTGTTTTTAATAGGAAAGCAGTTAAAGCAGCTGAAGCAGCTGAAGTCAGCAGACTGTTTTTAATGCTCTGCATTTCAAGTTTTGTTGCAATGACCAGACTAAACAGTCCCTGGAGTGGAGAGAATGGAGACTGGGTAAGAAATTGGGGTTTGGTGCAGTCTTAGCCTATGTAGGGAGCAGGCAGCAGCAGAACTGGAATGTGGGGATGGAGGACTGCAGGCTGTGCTGAGATTTGCTTCCCAGCTCAGGCAAACACATCATGTTGTGTTTTGTGAATGCTCCCAGACCATCATTTCAGAAGCACAGGCTTCCCCCTGGAAACATCACTCAAACCAGGGAGCAATAGAGCCAAAAATCTGGAATCCAATGTGGTTTTGGCCCATGAAAGAGCTGCAGGCCCTAAGTCAACACAGTGGTTGCCAAAGATAAATCATAGAATGGTTTGGCTTGGAAGATCATCCACTTCCAAACTCTCTGCTATGGGCAGGAACACTTTCTGCTAGACCAAGCTCCTTCAATGCTGAGATGATCCCACTCCAAGAATACCTGCTGAGCATGAGGAGAGTACCCACTCTTTGCATTTTAGGGGTGCAAACATATTTTCCATGGATAATAGACACAAGCAGCCCCCACACAGCCATTCCTCCTTGCTGACACTCAGTGCCTATCCTTTCCCTTTTATTAAGAATGGAAAACAAAGTATGCAGAATTGGGATGTGCCTTTTCATTCCACTTTCCCACCCCAGTTTCTACTGAGTTACAATGCCAGACCTTTAATTTTAAATAAGAACTCATGGACCATGGCTCAAGGATCCTAACATACCAAAATGTCCCTATATTTCTTTGAGTTCCTAACCCCCTCTAACTTCTTGTTTAAACTATTTTTTTTTCTCATTAAATCAAGCTGTTCCAAAGCAGAATTTCTGTCAAAAGCAAAGAACCATTAAGGCTACATAAAGGAATACAGTTTCTGCTGGAACTTTGTCAGGATTTAAATGAACCATGAGGCGCCCCCAGATCAAATAAAGAATAGGTTTGGCCTGTTTTCTTCCACTGTGTTAGTCCAAAATTGGCCCTGAAATTTAGCAACATGAAATTAATTTCTGTGGTTTCTCCCTCAAAAGAAAACTCTAGGATTAAACTTGTCAGTAATTATTGCTCCACTGGCCTGTAACTGTGTCCAAAAATTTCTATTCTAAACAAACAATGGGACAGAAATTGGTGGAGTGTTGACTGCTGAGCAGTCAAGAACAAATACTCTCACCATTTGATGACATGTTTGCTCAATTAGAGTGGGCGTCCACCCTCCTAGAGTAAGAACTTTTAATTCTGTAAGCATGTGCAGCAGAGAAGATTTGGCATAGAAGGGCCCTGCTGCTGAAGGCACGACTGAGGACACCTGAGAAGGCAGTGTTTGCACAACTGAAATAGAGTTTGGAAAACCCACGGAGCCCCTGAGAGTTGTGTGGCAAACTTCCCTCTCTCAATGCCACTGCAGATATCCAATATTAATTAGCCTGAAATAATTACTGATGCCAACACAGGACAGCACAATGGTACATCTGACAGATACTGCTGCTTCTGACAGAGATATTGCTGAGATTCACTGGCAGGAAAACCTCCCAGCTGCTGAGGGTTCAGGTATTTGCAGCTTTGGTTTATTCACTGAAAGGTGACCATGAAGAGCTCATCTCCTGCCTTAGATAAACTCCCCCAGGTGGGACAGAAAAGCAAATGGGAGTGTGGAAATGTTTTTCAATCAACCTTGTCTAAAGGGTTTGAAAATTCTGTTTTGTCTGTCTTGTTGAAAACAGCAGATGAGGGAATTTGTTCATGGTGGGTTTGAGACTGGAAAAGATAGGCTGTCTTTCACAGAGACCAGATTCATAATTAAAAATTACCACAATAAGCTCTTTTAAAATAAAATATTGCCTTTAAATGTTGTCAAACAATACCTGCTGCTGCTTCAAATCCAAAGTAAACTATCACCCACAAAATTAACCTCTTCTATGCTGTTAGCACATTCTTGTTAATGTAACACTTCTGGACACACAGGCCTTAGATTTAATGAAGTAAATGTAGCTGGAGCTGCTATTCTACCACAAAGAGGTTAAACAGCACTGATCAAACAAGGTTATCACACTACTGATCTTGGCTGTTAAAATAAAATCACTCAAAACAGGGTCTGTAAGGAGAAGGAAAGGTGGCCCCCACCTTCATCCCTGACACCCCAGAACAACCTCACTGCAAGCCCACACATAAAAATGCTGCCACTTTCAGAAGCTGTGAGCATTTTATTGAAATATTAAAGATTAGCTGAATGGTATTAATAATATTTATTCTATGGGAAGTAACTGAAGGTCTTGCATTCCTGAAAATTTAGCAAATTACCATATTTGATGAGTGGCTGGCCTGTGTGTTTCCAGTAATTCCTTAATAACTTTACTTCTGCTCATTAAAAAAGCACTGGATGACTACAGCCATATAGCTCATTCTTCATTCACAACTACATTCATACAGTTGGTGAATTGAGAAAAGAGAAGATACTCTACCTGAAGATACACAGATGCACAGACATAATAACAGAAATATTTTCACTGATATAAAAAGTATTTGGATTGAGTCCTTTTCTTCTTTTTGTTTAGTAAGTGCTTTATCCTAATCCATTATTTATCCTAATAACGGTAACTATTTCTCACAAGTATAAGAAATTACAGTGCTTCAGGCTTGAAAATGTTGGGAAAAATAACTTTAGCCAGCAGCCTTTGATATAAGTGAACAATGTCATTATATTGTGCAGCTTTCCAATAGAGGAGTCTTTCTGATTTATGAACAATGATTCAAAACTGTATTCACATTAAAAAGAGGATATGAAAACCATAAACTTAAGGTTTTTACCTCAAAATGGCCCCCTCAAAAACTAATAATTTACAACAAATACCAAAAATTAAATAATAATCAATAAAACAGCATTATTTTATGACAGAAATATTCTATCTGTTCTCACTTTATCATGAAATCACTAAACATTTTCAGTGTTCCTGAAAACAACACTGGGTGAGAATGAAAAAAATAAATGTGAAATATATTTATTGCCATATAAAGAAAACAGATTTATGTAAGCCTATTTCTAGGCCTGGTAAATCCATTTCAATTAAGCAATAAATATCATGACTACAGTCTGAGCTGTATTACTGATGATAGTTATGACAGTGTTCAATTTTCAGAGGTATATTTATCATAATAATGTTTATCACCTAACTCAAAAGGATGTTATGAGGATCCATTAATATTTATACCCATCAGTATTATGGAAATAACAAGCATTATGTTGTTTTAATTTTTACACAACTAATTAAATTAGTATGAGGTTGTAATTGGACTATAAGCACAAAACCCATTCATTTCACATAACAACCAGACTTGGAGAAATAACAAAAAATAGTAACAACAATAGTACCATTGTTGTTACTATTGTGAAATAGTAACAGCAACAATAGTAATATTGTTGCTTTCTATAAATAATGCATTTTTACTTCTTTCACACTCTAAATACCAACTCCAAGGTTTGCTTTGGATCTTTCTGAGCTCTCTTTGGTCCCACCACTCATCTCAGAGACACAGGCAGGAAGAACAGAAATACTGAACTCACCACATGAACTAGGCTAAAAAATAATTATTGAGTGTGTTCTAATTACAACAATGATTAACCAGCCATTTGGATTAAAAAAGAGCATTTCTTTTACTGCAAAATAGGTAACAGCATCTGTTGTATCACCTTCAAAAGTCTCTGAGCCCTAACTTGTTCAGAAGCCTTTGCAGTTTGGTCCATGCTAACCAGCCAGCATTTCTAAGTGAAATTGCCCTTAACTGGCACAAACACAGTAATGGATTGGTAAAATTGCAGAAAAATAGCAAAAAAGTTTTGAGAGGAATCTTGGCAGCTTTAATTCCTCTCTTGCATGAAGACAACATTGATTCCTCACAAAGGCAATGAAATATTCACTATTTAACATCTCACTACATCACTCCACAAAATAAGTTTTCTTCTGAGATATTTCCTCTGTTTCTTTTATTCCATTACAGAAACTCCACTGGCAGCTGACTGCCACACAAAGTTGCACAAGCTTTAGTTACTCATACTTTACTCTTTCCTCAGTCACAGAAATGCCATGAGATTTAAGGGTTGCTTTGTCACTTGGCTGTTTAGGAAACCCCTTTTGAAGACCTGGGGTACCCACAGAGGTGGTGCCAGCCCTGTGTGTGTCCCCAGGAGGCACACGGGGAGCACAGAGTTTGCCCATCAGCGCTGCTGGAGCCTCGTTCTGGGCATGAGCATCCTTGGTCTGGCACCACCAGAGACAAGAGTGAGCCTCTGCCCCAGTTCTGCTGAGCTGCTGTGGCCAAACCCTGTTTGCCCACGTGTTTTGGGATTATTAAACCCCATATCAGAGCCCCACACACTTGTTCTGGTGAAGGATGATTTGAAATCAAAGTTTCCCCATGGAGGTGTTTATTCCCTGATGCTTTCCCGAAATTTCACTCGGCCGTTTCAGCCTCAGGTTGCACCTTGTTGTGGTGTAAAGAAACTAAAAATAAACAGCAGAAAAACTGTGGGAGTATTTCAGGACAAAGAGACTTGGTACCTTTCCTGTGACCTTTCTAGAAAAATAACAAATCTTCTGTGTTCAAGGTTAGAAAAGCTCCCTATTAGCACAAGGCTTACCCAGAATATTGCTGCCTGAAAGATTAAACTTCTGTAAATGTAAGCACTGTAAAAAAAAAAAAAAAGGGATTTACAATGAAATCTGACAGCCAGACTAGCCACAATGTACCCACACCAGCCTCACAGCTGTCTGCCAAGCTTCCTGGGAGAAATACATTTTAAGGAATGTGCTTTAATTCATTATCCTTTAAAATGATGAAGGGATACAACAGGAAAACACCCATTAGCTGCCTCAGTGTCTCTGCAAAGCAGGTGTCTGGCAGTTCAGTGCTGTGTTGTTCCAATGTGGGTGTCAGTGCTGCCACCCAGACCAACACTGAGCAGACACGCCTCTGTGCAAATAAATAGAAAAATATAGAAGCAGCTGTTACTGGAAGGAAATGACTTTGTGGCACTTTTCTTTAAAATATTCTGCTTCATTGGAGTGACACATTGTGCTCTTCTATTTTGATGTTTATTCCTGACTGGTATTAAACATAGAGGCTGAATCAATTCATTTCACAATTCAGGCAAATTATTAATTCATCCTGTGCATATTAAAGCAGCACAACTGTACTGTGTAAAAAAATGATGAAATTATCTATTCTCACAAACAATTAAAAGGCAGCACATCACACTTTCAAATGCCAAAAAAAAAAAAAAAAGAAACCATTCCTGATGGCTAAAAAATAAGTATGCAATAATTCCAAGAAGCTCCTTTTTTGAAATTGTAGAATTAAACTTTAAAGGCATATCCTCTGCTAATACATCTCCTGAAATCTCCTTTTGACTTTGCAACAAGGACAACAGCCCAAGGCTTTGCTAATCAATTCCTTGTGTTGCAGAAAACAGAGTAATTTGAATTTTGTCCAAGAATACAGTTTGAAATGCAGAAATGTGAAGAGCTAACTAACATGCAATTATTTGTAGCCACAGTCTGCATACCAAGGGAGAAGAAAGCTGAAGAAGTAATTCAACAGTTATTGCCATTTTAATACAGGGAGCCACCCATCCAAGACTGAACCCAACTACCCCTCTATTAGAGTGCTTCAAAACAGAACAAAACAAAACAAAACAAACCCAAAAATTTTTCTTTGCTCCATAAACATGGATCTTAAAGGAATAAAAGCAGGTTTGTTTTGGTTCATTTTGCTTCAGCAGCTCTTGCTATATATGAATACCTGAGCAATTTGCAATGTTCTCTCACACTGAGTATATGCCACATCCTGAGACATTCCCAAAGAATGAAATTTTACTTTTCTTTTTTTTTTTTTCTTTTGGTTGGGTTTTTTGTTTTGTTTTGTTTTGTCATTAAAAGCATTTTTCTGTCATTCTCAGAGGAACTGAGGAAGCCCTCCCTCCTCAGGGCTTTTCCAGCCTACACAGTGCATCTGAGCAAAGTTAGCACAAGGCTTCCACAGACAAAGGCTGATTTCCACTAAAAGAACTGGATTTTGCAAAGCATCTCTGGCTCACAAGGCAGGGAAATTAGAGAGAAAGGCTTTGCTTCCTCAGTGACCCTTAGGCTGTCTTTTCCATGTTTAGAATTAACACTTCTCCATCCATCTCAGTCTAGAACTAAGCTAAGCTTCAGGTAAGTGAAGTCACACCACCAGTAATTTCCTAGGAAAAAATCATTATGAATTACTCCTAAAGTTTCTGGCACAGTTTTATTTTCCCTTTTTCTAAAACCAGGCATGCTTCTTCTGAATTTCATAGCACCAAGTCTGGAATAACTCCAAAGATGATAGCAGAGAAATCAGATGAGCAATACAGCTACAACTTTCACTACCAAAAGGACTCACAAATTTCCTTTGGTTAGCAGCTGAAATGTTATTTACATGATGGAAAAACACAATTACAGCTGTCAGTGAATTAATTATTTTAATTTTGAAGAATTGGTGATATTCTAAACTATGGAAACAAAATATATAGGGCTTATAGTTCATCCAAGTAGTACAGCATAGCTATCACTCAAACATTTCAGGCCTTGTACCAGCAGAATTGAGGAAGACAAAAATATTATTCATGCAGAAGAATTGCTTCCCCCATGTTTGATTCTTTGGTCATCATTTAAAAATGACTCATTACATTTTTCCCTTTTGAAGTCTGGTAAAAAATTTGCTGTAATCCAGAACTTAGTATCAACCTAATGGTGATTTTTTACAAATGATTTATTCCTAACCCTCAGAAGAAAAGGATTTATAATGAAAGTGATAGCTCAAGCCTAACTGCAGCACTGGGAATGGTGACACCATAATTAATGTATTATTTCAGTTGTGGGAGACACTGACAGTAGCTTTTTGTTCTGAGGAAGAAATTTATAGGGTGATGGAAAAAGGCACTGTGGAAAAAAAAATCACAGAAGAGGAATAGAAATCCTTGTAGCAAAGACATGTCCTTACAATCCCCCTCCCGGAGGCTATAAAATCCTGGCAGTGACAGTGTTTCCTCACAATCTAATTTATACCTTTCTCCTCTACTAGATGGCAGTGTGACATGCTCTCAGAATTGCTAAGTGAGGGGGTTTCTTGCTTTCTTTCATAGGAGGCAATTAATTTAAAATATCTTCTTGCTGGCATAAAAGTCAAAAAAAAAAAAAAAAAAAGAAAAATTTGCCACTGGCTGTGTATTTTGAAATCAAATCTGTTTACTTACAGGTTCAACATCGAAGGCAAATAGTGCATATTCCCTGTCAGGTGACACCTCATACCGGATAGCCTTTAAGGAGACCTGGAAAATAAATACAGTTTTGAAACAAAAGCTCTTCAGTTTTCAAGCTAATGACACCTAGAGATAATTGTTATGGTCATCTCTCTAAGGATGAAGAATACAGCCAGAATTAAGTGTCTTGAAAAATATAGCATTTTTTTTTTCAAACCCCAGAAATGTTATGTGGGCACTCACAAGGGAAAGAATGAATGTGTTGCGACTCAGAGCAGGCAGCTATATCAAAAAACCCAGAATTTTCCTTACTGCACAGTGGCTGGTGAGATGGCAGGTGTAGGCAGTAGTTAGTAGAAAGCTCTGATAAATGGCAATTTATTAATTTCCTCTCATTATCTGTATTCACTGCCCAGTGCAGGAGATAAAAAAAAACTGTAAACAGCTTCTGGAGTAAATTAGCAATAGAGACATCACTACCTCCCCCAATTAAGATAACCCAGAGGAAAACTATTCTGTTTTCCCCTGTTAAAAGTTTTTGGGATGCTGCAGCAGTTCAGTGCACCCTGACCTGTTGTTCTGCAAAAATCAGGACTGTAAATCTCACTAACAACAAGAAAAGCCAGGTTATCTCAGACTTGCCAGGAATTACCTTTTTCCAGCCCCACTTTTCATTTGTGTAGTGAAGCCATTTCTCCTCCCCAGTATGTTTCACTATAGTGCATTGCTGGCACAGATGGCACCAAGGTCAAAGAGAGGTGCCACTAACACATCACTCATCCACTGCTTTTTAAATCTCACCCTCTCACAGAACAAATCAGATGCAAGTCCTTGAGAGAGTCCCACAGAGCAAAACTGAAAGGGGAATTGGGAAAGTCCTCCACAAGGCCAGGGGGGATGGATGAGCTGTGGAGGGAGCCCAGGGGACAGCCAGAGGCAGAGGGGACAGGTGGCACCATCACAGAACGATTTGGGTTGGGAGGGACCTTTAAAGGCTGCCCAGTCCAACCCCCTGCAATGAGCAGGGACAGCTTCACCCAGCCCAGGCTGCTCATTCCCACCCTCCCTGATCCTGAGCATTTCCAGGGAAGGGGCAGCCACCACCTCCCTGGGACATCTCACGGGCTGCTGAGCCAGAGCAGCTCAGGATGGGGAGGGATGGGGAGCAGGGGTGGCATGAAGGCAGATTTTATTTACAGATTTTATTTACTGTTATGTTAACAACACCAGGAAGGAGAAACATGACCAAGTAGCAAAAGTTTTCTGCCCCAGGGCTGGGAAGGAAGAGGAAAAAGACAATGTGTCCGAGTAAATGCAATGGCATCTCTTGCACTGGGGCTTGCTGGATTAATGTGGAGGTGACCTGCAGATGTATTTACTGAGAGGGCAGAGGAACAAAGGTAGAACAGGCAGTAGGGTGGAAAATGGCATGAAAATGCAGGATTTTCTTGTGGCACTGTGCTTTTCTTACAAATGGCAACAATTAAAAACCAATGGAATAAACAGGAGGCCAGGAAGTAATTTGACTTCAACAGACCTTGACATTAAAGGAAGCCAGCCCATTCCCTTAGAATTGTAAAGAAAGGAGTTACACTCTGGTAAAAGAGGATTACTTATGCAATGCAGTAAAATTTGAAGGTTAAATGCAGCATGTAAAGTTTAAGTTTGGGACCTGATATAATAATTTGGTGATAAATTCTTTGTCTCGTTAGAAAATAATAATACAATTAATGTGCTAACTTCTGCCACAATGCTGGTTTCATCTACTACACAAAACAATGCTAAAAAACACTTCTATCACTAAAAAAATGCTCTGTATGAGATGTGACTTTGTTTTTTTTTACATTTGTTTTAATAGTCACCTATTAACTTCTTCACCAACAATTTCTTAGGGTTTCTCTCAAATACAACTTCACTTCTATTCCTTAACACTACTCATAAAAAACACTGAAATTACATTTCAACCTTTAGGCAAGAAAAATCAGCAAATGCACAAATAAAAAGTAAGTATTTGCATGGAGAAACGTTGAGAATGACAACAGACAGGGAGGGATATCAATTGTCCTTTTTATTAAGCATGCAGAGATGAGAATTATGCATCTTTCAATTATATATGATATGCAAGACTAGCTGCAAATCTCTATATGATACTTTCTAGAAGTATGGGAGAAACTGAGCTTGCAGAATAATAAAAGCTGGAGTTCAATCTCACATTATCCATCACTGCATAGCCCATTGTACCACCAGTGAATTGCTTCTCCTTGACAATACATGAAGTCAAAACCCAAGTCATTTTCTGCTTTACTGATCCAACTGCAAGAGAGCTGTGAAATTCAGCTACTTGTCATAGAAAATACTTACAATTTTTTTGTTTTCTATTAATATTGTTGAACTGTTGGTTTCGACATTCCTCAGAATCACTGTGCCATTCTGGTTTCTATAAATGAATTCATTATCTGCAAGGAGGAAAACAAAAGGTCATTAAGGAAATCTGAAATTGTGTTTGTGTGGAATCTAATTACGGTCTTAAAACCAAAAGTACTTCTGGGAACTTCTTTCTGAAGAACACAAATTATTTTTTTTAACATAGCCATTGTTAAAAGTGGCTCTGAGGACAGCCATAAAACAATGTGGCTGGTGTTTCTCACATGTTTGTTGTGCCACACTTTCCCTTAAATGAATGCAGGAGTGACCTGTTTTGAATGTACATACAAAATTTGCTATATAGTTAGTGTAGAAAACAAGGTCAAAAAACCCCATTCTTTATGATTACAGGTTTCTAAGTTCCACAGTCACTGTAGGAGTTTAATAAGCCTGGAAAGTCTCTGAAAGTGAAAGGCAAATGACCCTCTAACAGAGCAGATTCTGGAACCTAATATTGTGCTCCAACTCTGACATTTGTTCTGCAGACTTATGCCAGCAGGAGAAACATGCAGAGAAATCACCATTTTCACATGAAACAAGGCAAATCAGCTCGTCTCTGTGCACTTTGGGACCACTCCAGCTCTCAAGACAGGTGGACAAGAACAAAAATACAGGAGACAGTGTCCAGCTCTCAAAGCAGATAACCTGCCTGACAGAAAGGCTGGGGCAGACATATGAAAGGGACTCCAAATGAGGGTTAGGTAGCAGGTCAAAAGTTCAGGATGAAAAACATTACAACAATAAAGGCATGTCAGAAACTGAAGTTCAAGCCTGATCACTGCTTACATGCACTGCCCTGCAGATAAAACATAAAACATAAGTCCCAAGAACTCTGCCATTAAAGGAATCAGCAGTTTTTCTTGGCACAGGACTAGGGTTATGGTTTTTTTTTGCAGCTTGGCTAAACTGAGAACTGATGGATCCTACCAAACCTCTGCTTCCAGTTTCAGTTAGAGAAACAATTCCTCACCACCTATCATTGTGGTGGCTGCCCCAGCATTGTCACCATGATGCAACAAGGGCTAGGGACATGTGGGTGGTTTAACATTACCCATGGGGTGTCCTGGGAGGAGTCAAAGGTGAGTTTAACAAGCACAAACCCAGCTCACTGTAACTGCAGAGGTGTGCACTGCCCTGTTGCTGAAGGCAACACTGGGTTTGCACACTTGGTTCTTTCAAAACCAGGGTGTGCAGACCTAGCATTCTCCTTATCCATTTTCCAGTCTTTTATTTCCAGCCTGGTGATGATAATCCTCATCACACTCACTAACCAGCTTTATAAAATGCTCTGAAGGTGCAGATGAAAAGCTTCTACACTCTACTTATTGCTGTTAATAATAAAAAAAAAAATCTTCTCCTCCATATCACAGATTTACACATAAGTGGAAGAAGAAGAAATCTCTGAGATTGGGATGAATCAGGTTCTGTAAGGGCAAATGGTTGTTGCAATACAGTTCATCCTCTCAAAACCACAAGGTTTTAGAGACTTTAAGATTCTCAGAGTCCAAATCAGAGCAACAGCCCTTTAGACTCATAGGCAAAGTTCTCAAAGCATAACTCTTTTTTAAATGATGGAATAAATTTTATTAGCAACTTCTGTCTTGAATAAAAAAATAAAAAAGAAGAAATATTTTAATTAGATTGACTTACATTTATCTTTAGAGTATTCCTTCATACAAACACTTCTCTTAACAAACTAAGAAACTTAAACTTGGGAAAGAACTGATTGAACAGAGCTGGGACAGAAGTCAAAAAAGTCAAAAGCAGTGTGGAGAAGATAAATAAGGGATGCTTATTCCCTGCCTTTTCCAAAATAAGTATGGAAGGCACTAGATGACACCAGTCAGTGTCAGGTTCAACACAAATAAAAGGGATTATTTCTTCATGCTGAAGGCAAACACTGTGGAAGTCACAGTCCCAGAACAGAGCAGGTGCCGGGGCTGCAGGTGGATCCAAACTAGAATTAGAAAAATGGAAGAAAAATCCATAGAAGATTATATGTCTTGAAAGGACATATAATGAAGGCTTGAAGGCTTTTCAGGAAGCCCATGAGCCATCCACTGTGAGGGACTAAAGGAATAACCTGAATCCTCAACTTGAGAAATTTGCCTGCTTTTCAGAATCCTCCCTAAGTATTTGCCCTTGTCCTGGGCCATATGCCAGAAAAGACAATCTCTGGGGTCTAATCCAGCAGCAACTTATTTACAGCTCTAACTTCCAGCTTCAGAAAAGTGTCCAGATCCTTAAGAAAAGTGTTTATGCCAACAATTTAGGAAGTAAGGCAATAAAAGATTTAATGCTTCGTACGTACCTGGTGTTTATACACTCAGGTCACAAAGTCTGAAACATTATTTGTTATAAGAGGAAAGTATACAGCCTAAATTTTTATTTTCCAAAAAATATTTCAGGCATTCCAGAAAAAAAAACCAGGAAAGAATTAAACTGAGAGACAGACTATTACCTAATTATCAGACATGTTGAAAAATATTATTGCTTTAATAATCACCCTCTGCCAACAACACAGAATGTTTTCCAATTATACACTAAGTTCAAGACAGAAAAAATCATGTTTTAAACATGGCCAGTGAAACATTTGGATAATTGTAAGGCTCTCAGGATATTTCCTAATTACAGAAAAGAAAAGAGTGATGAAATTCAGCTCCAAGTTCAGAACATAGGTAAAATAGCTTATTAATCTAATGAGTCTGTGAATCTGTTTCTTGAACAATGTAGGAACTAATGGAAGTCACATTACTGCCCATAATGACATTGCTACCAAATTTTATTGCTCCTTATACTCCAAAAAACCCCCATAATATTTTAATAAACTATGAAACTTCAAGATTACATAAAAGTTGCTCCATGGTTGGAAGTAGGAGATAACAGACTTTCCCAGTATTTGTTAAAGCATAACAGCTTTAAAGTCAGGTGCTAATCTGCCACTCGTACTTTTAGAATGCATTAAAAAAAGAATAAATGAAGCAGTGCTGATTTGTTAGGGCTCTAAATCTTGCCATTATATTCAATTCCAGCCATCAACACACTGTCTGAGTTAATGAACAGAAAATTGGTCTGCTTAAGAGAAGAACAAATTGATCTGTGTTATTCCAAACAAAACACTCTGAGGTTTAGCTGGGTCTTAGTCCTCAAAAGATAAATCATATATCTGGACTTCTGTTTTGAAATGTGTGATTTGTTCCAGTGCAAGAGCATTGATTTAAATGTGACATACCTCAATCAAAGGCAGAAACCAATGCAGAGGCCCCTGTCTGTAATGAATTCTGTCCAGCAAGCTAAAGAGAATTTGCAGCCTGATTTATAGTTGTCACCAGAGCTGATAAAGGTCATCACTGACTCTCATTTTTTATATCTGCCTTTCTCTGGGGCTGTGTTCAGTATAAATGATGCTGAAATTTATAATTTTCAGGCATGCTGCCATTTATTCCATTTCTTCAATCTTGGATTTTTTCCATCTGTTCTTCACCAAAGAAGCTGTGGATGTCCCATCCCTGGAGGTGTTCAAGGCCAGGATGGTTGGAGCTTTGAGCAATCTGGTGTAGTGAAAGGTGCCCAGTGGGGATGGAACTGGGTGGTCTTTAATGTTTCTTCAACCCAAACCTCTCTCTGATTCTATGGTTCAATAGCAAAGTTCACTTTTCCAACTCCTCACCTCTCTTTCAACTTCCAGGAACTTTTCTGGGTGGTAGATCACATTTCCTGACTGTGAATGTAGACACAGATATGTAGTAACACTTGAAAAAAAGTGTCTGATTGCAAGAAACAATGATTGCCAGAAATGGTGGATCAGCCTTGGGGTTGTACAGAGTCAGTGCAGAGGAACTGGGGAGGAATGGGGAGAAACTTTTAAGCAGAACAGGTGAAATCATAAACCCCATCTGCTTCTCTGCCTTGACTTCAGTCAGAAAATGCACAGGCAGAGAAAACAGACCCAGGGAGAGGGAGCTCAGTCCCTGGAGGCACTGAGCCCTCACCAGGAACAGCACAGACAGACTGGCCACCAGACAGAACAGCTCAGCACAGTGGGCACGAAGGTTTGGGACAATTTTACTTCTAGAAAGAGTAAGTTTGAGTGCTGGCAGTGCAAAGAATTTGAAGGAACTACATCCATTGACAGGAACATAGCATCAGTGCCCAGAAATTTACTGCAGTAAAGCTTCTCTAAGTCCACATTACCAGAGAGGAAAGATTGGTTTATAAGATGCTGTGCAGGACCATGCCTATGAGGAGAACTTTCATTATTTGTCAGGGATTATGGAAAGCAGAAAGGAAAACAGAGTGGTAAAATATGAAAACAAAAACTAATTAAATACAGCTCTAAATATTTTAATGAAATTGTAATTTCTCTCATTTTAGTAACTGATGAATGAAAAGTAGACAGAAAAAGGTTATGAAATTCACATGCAGCAAGTCAGCAGAAAAAAATAGTGAAAGAGAGAAGGTAGACTCAGGACTTTTAGGGCCACTCCAGCCTTTTAGATCAACAGATTTGAGGAAAAGGCAACTTCTTAAGTCCTGATCAACAGACATGAAAGATAATTGAATGAGTCTCAGTATGATGAAAGCCTGCATCAAGGGAATTATAATTTTCAATCCCTAAGATTAAGGAAGATTGATGAATAAAGGAAATTTAAGTCCTGAAGTTGTTCTAAGCCATTTCAGATAAATGAGCCTCTAGATACCAGCAGGATTGGCAAACATATTACCCTGTGTCAGGAGAGCTGAGAGCAGCAGGGACCTCGTGTCCCCTCCCCTCCTGTGTCACTTTGCACGGGGCACATGCAGGGATGCTGGGATGGAGCTCTGCACTGGCACAGCAAATGTCACAGGGCCACCAAGAGACCACTGGCACCCTTCTGTCATTCCTCATGGGGGAAAAAAGAAAAGTTTTTGTGAGGTTTTTAATGACCCAGAGCAGTCAGATCTTTGGTGTTTTTTCTTACATCTGAAGGAGCCTTGCAGGAGCCCTGCAGCCCTGCCCAGGGTGGTGCACAGCATCACTCAGCCCTTGGCCAGGCTGAGCCCACCCTCACTGAGCTGACAACAGCACCAGAACCAGCCAAGGATTTCTTGGCAGGTATTGATCAGAAACATCTGGATAGCATTCACCATCTATCAAAATAACAGGATGTAGTATTTTCAACAGGATGTTGCTATTTTCAACAGGATGTAGTACAGTTGGATTCCTTTGGAAAGATGCGTGAGGATCAAGCAGTGGGGTTACAATTAAAAAAAAATCTTCTGCTTGTTTAGCAGCTCAGCAAATTTTCTGAAGGGCCAGGAGGGCCCCAGAACTGAATTTCAGAGTCAGTTGTTTGTTGGTACATGCTGTAAATATCAAATAGATGCACTGCAGCATGTCTTGAAAGAACAGATCACAGCACTAAATGCACCATCCCAACAGCCTTATTTCCACCTGGGTTTGTGACTGCATCTCTCTGGACACCTGAATAGGCTTCCACTGGGGACTGATTGTGCTTTTCTTTTGCATTATGGTCTATGTGGTGAAGTTTGCAGCAGTTAGTGAGCATGCACATTTGTTCAACCTCTGTTCTCAGGGTTGAATAGGCTTCCACTGGGGATGGAGACCAGGCTGGGGAAAGAAGTGGCTGTGCCCTGTCACAGCTCTCATCCCAGCACACACTCACCAGGGCCAAAGAGAATGGTCCAGCTGGAGAAATAAAACCCAGACTATCCATAGGTGACCTGCAGCACAGAGGAAAAGCACAGAGGAAAAGCCCACTGGCTGGTCGGGATTGCCATGTTCCAGGACTGGGGGAGGCTGGCAGCTCACACTGCAGTGGTGTCTGTGGGGCAGCACCTGAATGAACCCAGTTCACAGCTGACCTGGGCCCCAGGCAGGCTGGGGCTCAGCTCTGACACCAACATTCACACCCACAACCCAGGCACACAGCAGAGCCCGAGGGGAGAGAGCAGCTCATCAGCAGCAGGGGAGGCACCAGGCATGGATGCTCTACCAGCATCCCCACAGCTCTGCTGAGCAGCTCACGGGGAAAGTAAACTGGGGGGACTCTGAAATTCCTGTAAAAATATGCTTTCTGAGTGTCACAGGTGGGGGAATAGCACAAACTCTGGTTAAGAGTCTGCTGAGGGGCCAAGACCCTAAAAACCCTTAATCCTGCCAGATGCAGCAGAAGCATCTGTCTTCAGAGAGCCTGCTAACTTCAGGGACTGGTTTTGAGAGAGAGGGGACCTGAGGTTTTCGGACACAATGGAAGCAGAGTGGAAAACAACAGAACAGGGTAAATTCACAGAGGAAACAGAAACTGTCAGAAAAAAAAATGCCCCAAACTAGCAAACATTAAGAAGCACCAAGCAAGAGGAATAAGGTGCAGGATGGTATGAGCAGAGAGAAGAATAGACAGTGTTTATGGAAACACTTATTTTTCTTTGTTTTCATGAAAGGGGAAATCACATCTTATTTACCAGGCCTGCAGGATTATTAACTCATTTAGGAAACTATCTGCCTATCTGGAGTCAGGTAGGAGAATGGCCCTCAAGACCTACACCCCTTGGGGCAGGAAGAATTTACTCCTCAGAAAAGAACTCAGAACAGAGGTTGAACAAATGCTAAGCCTGTGCATGCTCACTAACTCTTGCAAAACTTCACCACACAGATCATAATGCAAAAGAAAAGCACAATCAGTCCCCAATGAAAGCCCATTCAGGTGTCCAGAGAAATGCAATCACAAACTCAGGTGGAAATAAGGCTGTTGGGATGGTGCATTTAGTGCTGTGATCTGTTCTTTCAAGACATGCTGCAGTGCATCTATTTGATATTTACAGCATGTACCAACAAACAACTGACTCTGAAATTCTGTCCCCATGGCAGAAGCAAAGAATGTTTTGATACTGAGCTGCTTCCCAGAGAGAAAATGCAGGGAAGGTTTCCCAGCCCCTGTCCCCTGGTGCCTGCAGCAGGTGGGATAATAGAAGGTAGGAGGCAAGAATCACAAATAGGGAAGAACAGCAAAACCCCATTTCCCTGCTCAGAGCTCCATCGTGCCCTCAGTGAGCTGCTCCTTGGGGATGGGCCCTGTAGAATTTGGCATTTGTAATTTTTCACAGCCCCTGCCACCACCCTGCCTCTGTTTCAATGCACCTACCCCCACCAGTAACTCCTTTTCCTTCTGCCTTGCTACTTGGCCTGGAAGAAATAAATAAGAATTTCTTAGACTTTGTGATGCTGATACAAGGAGCAACAGGGGACAGAGAACAGCTTGCCTTTAACAACATTGCTACAGCCTTTAATTCCAGGAGACAACTGGAATCCCATTTTTAGCTTTCTGCCATTATGGGTCATTATCCTTTTACTGTTCCCAGCACTTTTTCCCCCACATGCAAGGCTGAAAGAAAAACTTTAAATAGGTGATTTACTGTAATCTAGCTAAATACTGTGTAACACATTGAATTGGTATATTAAGTAAGGGCAACAAGATAGAATGTGCTTTATTATGCAAGAAGTGGTTTTAATTGCTCATCATCTCAATGCAGTTGCACTTGGTGCACCAATATAGTGCTTTTACAGTAGTGCCAGTAAAATAAAACACAATTATAGCTCAGGAAAATTCCCACATCAATGTGCATCTCTAACAGTCTTGTAAATTAGCTTGTCAAAAACTCCAAGAGATTGAGTCTTGGGAAAACATAAAACTGCAAAAATCAGCAATGCTGGTCTGTTTCTCTTTTTTATCTAATCCCAACTCTTTCAAGATTCAAGTAAAAAAAAAATTATTCTACATCCTACATCAAGCCTGAAATACAGGCAGAGAACACCTTTGAAATTTGGGTCCCAAATTTGAAACCAGGTAAAATTCTGCTCCTGCCTCATTTGTGAGGATGAACTCCTCCTCAAAGCACCCCAGTCTTGGAACTCTGTGGGCTCAGATCACAACTCAGTGGCACAGGCATGAAAAGCTGAAATGCATGTGAGAAACTGAGAACTTGTTTCCACTTCTAATTACTCCCTTCCCAGCTTCTCTCTGCTTTTATAACATATTGGGGGGGGGGGGGGGGAAATAGAGTCACTACAATTAGGCAAAAAATGAATGAGACATTCACTGGTCTAAATCCATTTTTATTCCATCCAGGGCAAACCATCTTGATTACAAAACTGCTGCAAAACCCTAATAGCAGCAGTGCAGCCTCACACCTTGTTGCTTGCTGCCCTCAATTTATCTTTCTAATGCCTGGGAAGAGGGGAGTGCACCACACTGAGATGACTTTGGTGTATTCCAGAGCCGAGAAATCTCCCTCAAAAATTCTCTGCCATCTTACTCTCCTGTTCAGCTGTGCTTGTGCCATGTGCTCTTCAAATCCTAGATGTTGTAGGAGAGAAGTGCAGCTGACCCCAGGGTTACTGGACAGCTGGAGACAGCAGATTACACTCATCCCTTTGATTCCCTGCTGGAAACATTTCACATTCAACACAGGCCATAAGCAATTTAACCCCAGCCAACTATTTTCCCACAAAATGGTTCTTAATGTTTTATCCACACCATACAAGTTTTTCACAGCTTCATCATGCAACTGAAGAGAAAAAAGAAAAATGAGACAACAGGCATCAGGAGTCAGCTTATCCCAGCTCCATGAAGTGACTGAGGTGAGTGCAGAGACCCAGATACACAATGGCACAGATTTCCCTGGGTATATAAAAATTCCAGGGCTTTTCCCCCTGTAATTTCTAGCTCAGATGAGAGCCCAAGTTACCCCCCTGCTCTGTGGCACCCAGTTCCACGCAGGCACACTTGCTCCAAGCACTCCAAGGAGTGCCCCAGGCCAGTGCAGCATCACTCAGTGACCTCCCTCTTCTCTGCCAAATGCACCAGGTCTTTTCTGCCTCATTTGGTTTGGCTTCACACAGGGGAGTGCATAATCCAGTGTTGCACCTAAATGTAATAATCCACTTGACACTGGAGAAAAAAAGGAATCCATGAATAAATTTTCATTAAATGTGACCCCACAGCTCGCTTACCTAATTTCTCTGTGCATTCCCTTGCCTCCTTCTCTTTGCCCCTAAACAAATTGCACTAGTTAATGGCCATGATAGACAGAAAGAACACATAAAGTGTTTTTTCTTGCTTTTCAATATTTTTATCATGGGAAGATTACTTAAATTTCAGTGCAGACTGAGTGAGACTGTTGTATGTTAACAAGCAGATATGTGCACAGCTGTGGGCAAAGTTTTAATTATCTTTGTGTGCAATATTTCACAGTCCCTATTCTGTCACTCTGTCATTTCAGATCTGTCTGGTGAGGTATGATTGTGATGAAGTCTAACTGTGTGAGGAGCCTGTCAGAATCGTGGCCATCACCCTGACCTCAGGCTTTTGAAAATCAAGGCAGACAGGAGATTAAATCCAAGATCCCAAGACACATTTTGGTTACCAGTGGAAGATTTCTGGTTTTGCAGTGGGCACAAGAGGGCAGCCTGCTACAGAGCCGATGGAAACACTTCCAACACTTGCAAAGAACCATTAATAATAATTAGATTTGTTGCTGGGCAGGAGACTGGTGTCCTGAGTGAGATGGCACTGAGGGACAGAAATGGCACCTGAGTGAGAACAGTCCTCCTGCACCCAGCTGCAAGGGAGCCACTAAAAGACAAACACGTTGCAATTATGGGTAAAATCCCATCGTTTTTAAACCAACTGATGATGGAATGAAAAATTTCATGTCAACTAAATAAGATGGTGAGGCAATAGAAGAGGTAGCCCAGAGAAGCTGTGGATGCCCCATCCCTGGGAATGTTCAAGGCTAGGTTGGATGGAGCTCTGAGGAACTTGGTTTAATGAATATGTCCCTGCCCCTAGCAAGGGGGTTGGAAATGGATGATCTTTCAGTTCCCCTCCAACCCAAACCATTCAATGATTCCATGATGAGTGAGGAGCTTTTCCTTAGCATGGCACATTGGTTTGGTTTGCCTGCAGTGACTGGGTCAGCTCCTCACAGAGTCCTCACCAAACCCCAGAAAAGATCCCTGAATTCCTTATTTCACTTCTTCTTGTTCCTTTTCGTCTCTCTACCATGGGACCAACATCATCCAGCTGTTACTGCCTTTGTTCTGTTGGTCTTGAAGCACCAAGCTAAGACAACTGTGCTGATGCTGCAGAAGCAAAAGGGCTGATGGGAGCACCTGGTTCAAGTGCAGTGGGTGGAAAATAGTTACACCAAAACAAAGACTGATCTTTCCTTCCAATTCTCATCAACCTTCTGTCCAATCATACCTTCTCAGTGGGTTAAGAACTTTCAGCAGATGAGATTAAATCCGATGAGTGTCCTTATTCAATGGAAAGAGCTTGACTTCTTCATATTTTTCTTTATATTCTATCCTTACATAATTTCTTTATAACTCAGGGCAATTCTTTATATCGTGCATTTCCATGCTTCTGTCATGGTCTTTCTCTTTCTCTGCACCATTTCTATTCCCATTACAATCTATCTTTTTTGGATGGAGCAACCCAAGCTCACTGCAGGGATCAAGGTGATGATGTCTCTCAAACTGGATAAAACCAGGATGTTTTCAGTATTTTTTTCTCCCGAGTGTAGTTCAATATTGTTTCTCCTAAAAAAGTTGATTGCAACAGAAAATTGATTACACTCTCAATTTCCTGCCCTAGAAGAAGGAAAATAAATATGAACTATGGAATTCTAATAATCCCTCTCCCATTTTCTTATTCATAATCTTCTGGCTTGATAGTTTAGCTATACTAGCAATTCTGTGCCAATTAGAAAAAAAAATCAGGAATATTATAATTATTGGTGTATATTTTAAAAAATATCTTCTTTTGTGAGGCATTAAAATTAGAAAATACATAAAGAACATGCTTTTATGTTAAAGGTTAATTTGGTTTGAGGCCATATCTTATCCCTGCTGCTGTGTTTGGCATCAGCTTCAAGGCAAAAGGTAATGGCAAACTCTTACAAATGCTGCCCCTGAAACTGACACCTGGAAGAAAGAAAATATGGAACACATGGAATATATATATATATATATATATATATATATGTACTCTTGGGCATGTTTTAAATAAGTGTTTTAAGAGATCTTTTACATCACAGTTCACAGCCTGCTCTCCCTGGGAAGGAGAACGAGGAAGGAAAAGATACCTCCAAATTATTAATAAGCACCTTGGCTTATGCACGAGTATTCCAAGCAATTTGTCTTGTCAAATGAGTCAGCCCATCAGCTGAAGCAGCAGCAGACAGTGGAAACTGCTGCACATGGCCCAGCATATGTGCATTAACCCCTCTGGGGGCAATGGGCCAGCCCAGCCCTGCTGGCTCCACTCCCTGCTGGTGCTGCCAGAGGCTGAGCATCCAGAGCCAGCTGCAGGGGCAGGCTTGGGGATGGGCTCCTGACCACCAGGACGTGGGAAAATTGACTGCAGAGCAGAGAATAAGCGTTTATATAGGTTGGTAACAAATTAGAGTATTGGAAAAAAATTCTGGACCCTGTCCGGGCAGAAGTGGTGGATTTTAGATGTTTATCCAAGTCGTGATGGTTCTTCTCAGTCTGCCTGAAGGTACCACATTACTCAGATATTCCCACAGTGAATGCATGGCAAAGCCAAGGCTTCCAGCCAGGCCCTGGAATGGCTTATTCTGCACACATGAGCACGTGGAACATAACTGCAATAAGAGCACAATCTCTGAACTGCTGGATTCACCACCAGTCACTGTGGAGTCAATTTTTATAGAGTCAAGTGCATGCCAATATAAAAATCATCATTTATCTAATAGATCCAGACTTTTGCCCATTATGGAGGAAATGCTTCTGAACTGATACTTTTTAAACTTTTCTTGGCTTGAACATTGACATTTTCCCCTGCCTACTTACTAGAATTGTTTTACATTTTTTTCCACCCCTGCCATTCTAAAGCTAAAATGCTTTGAAGATGATTACCCAGATTTTGTAAATTATTATGAAACTAAAACATTGGAAGACTGGTATAAGCCTGCAAAAGAGCCTGATATTTTAAAAACATATTTTTGAATGCAATGAAATGGATTATATCCATTTACTTCCAGATAAGTTTAACATTTCAAGGACCATTTAGAAATAATTATGATAATATCTCTGAGTACTAAAGATGTTTTTATTTATTACATTTCTTTTTGAATTCAAAGTAGAGTATTTTTGTCTATTTTTGTTACCTGTCCTCAGAGGCTGTGACTTTGTTAAGTAGCAAAATTAAATCTTCTCATCATACCCAGCAGACCCAGTGCAGATTTCACATGAAGCTAAAAAGCCCTGCTGGAAGCTGGATCACATGATTTTATGACATCATGATTGCTTGTGTGGCATGATTTGGAATAGGGACCTAAAGATTTTAACTGTAACACACAGCAAAATCATTTGGATTTCCTTTACGGTCAAACAAATTGTACTGCACCCAGACATTTCACTTCAAGTGTCATAAAAAATAAATAATTTGAACATTTTTGAGAAGTTAACCCAGACACTTCTGTGCACTCCTTTGTGTAGTTCCCATCCCATCCTCTCTAAAATAATATACTAGAGGTGGAAAACATTTGTCCAAAGTCCTGATCTAAGGCTGACCAAGCAAAGCAAATAGAAAGAAGCTCCCAAGAACTGTTCCTCTTGCAACAGGTCTTAGGTCAGTGAAACTCAGTGATGAGAGAAATGCTGGATGCAAGAGGCTCTGGAGGGTGCTTTGGGAGTGTCTTAGAAGAGAAAACTATTTTGGGCAACTAAACAGAAAATATACAAGAGGATCTGAAGAGTCTCTGAGCTAAAAAGTGGGTGAGGTTCAGTGCTCTCTTGCTCATCCTTGTGCACACACATCTTGCCTCCCATGGAAACAGGATTTTTGGCTGGGCAAACCTTTGGTCTCCTGGGTTCTTAATTGAATTTCCTCTGATGTGAGGTTTTAAAGTATAATTACATTCCCCTGATCAATGATAATTATCTCATTATAAATTTCTTTTAATGAATTATATAAGTCTGGGACTATTTCTTGTTCAAAAAAAAAAAAGTGCTTTTCATACATTGAACAACTTAATCCAGTCAGGAGATCCAAGCTCACTGGGGACTTTTTCTTAGATAAGTAAATCTTTGCCTGCTAAATTTTCAGTTACAAAGACTTGATATAAAGTTTAATCACCAGAAATACAGTATTTCCTGTCTTCAAATTATTTAATTATGGCATCTCAGCATATATTTATTTAATGTTCATTAAAAGGAACAAGTGGAATACATACTGCTCTAATTAATACTTGATAAGCATTCCGTGTTCAACAAGTATCCCAGAGCAGTGGAGCAAGCTCTGGGAAAGCTACTGAGTCAGGAAAATGTTCTTTGCACCAAGTTCAAATCTCTAAGAAGCAATCAAAGTTGGGCAGGGCAGTGTGAAAAACAGAAAATTGCCTTGATTCAAATAATAATAATTAAAAAAAAAGTTTTAAAAAGTAAGCAAATTTCATCCTAGAGAAAAAAAAAAGGGTCCCAGAGATGGACTGTGTCAAAAGACAAATATTTCTGGAGATTACTACTGAAGGTATTAGCAGTGTGTAGTAATTAGCATCAATGGCTTTAGGATCAATGGCTTAACAAGAGGCCTGAACACCCCCTAAAATTCTCCTTTCTCCATCACCCCTTTACAGTCCTCACTTGAATGTGCTTTTTGCTCAGCATATCCTGCAATTATGCACCTCACTTGTTCCATCTGTGCTTTCCTCGGTGCTTATCTCTTTCCAAAAATGTTTCCATCCTTAAATCAGCCTGACTGTTAGGAAAACCTTCAGCAAATTAATTCAAACCCTTTCTTGACCTTCTTTTCCTACAGATTAAAACTGAGTCTCCTTTCTATCTACCCACATCTTCTAAACAGTACTGGATCCAAGCAAAATAAAAGTTCTTACTCTCTCCAAGAACAATCCTCCTCATGGTGAAACACTGCCAGGCTCCTGGGGAAGGGAGACCATCACCCTCTGCCATGCCCAGCTTGCCCCATCACCCAGGAGTAGAGCACAGCTCTTGTTTCTCTCCCTCCTCTTGCTGTGTTACATTCCTCTGACGAGTCAAAGAGAAAAACCCAGCAACTTTATTTTAGTACAAATTCAACCAGCAGGAATGCAGTTATGGCCATCCTTTTTAAGGCTTACCACAGACAATTCTTGTCCCTGCAGTCTTCCCTTCCCCAAGGGCTGGGGAGAGCTGGGAGCTCGCCCTTACCTGGTTCACGGGTGTCAGCTGGGGAAGAGCATCTCTTGGTGTCACACTCTTGTAGCTATTCCCATGGATTTTATAACTAACACCCACTGAGAGAACACCTAATCCCTCTCCCAGTTAAACTCTTGAAAAACCAGTGCCTTTCCTTGGGCTCTGAAGAGCAGCAGGGTTTTGATTTCAAGCCACTTTGAACAGGATTTAAAAAAACCTGATCCTCTTTCCTGACTGGATTTAAACTGTTCAGCACACAGGCAGGACTGTGCATGTGGTTCTCTGCCTGTGGTTCAGAAACACCTCTGCTGTGAACCACATTCTTCAAAGTCCCCCACAGATGCTACTGCTCCTCGTGGCAGTGTTCCCTTCCCACTTCCATCCCTGCTGTTCTCCTTTATTTATTTATTTGTTTTTAATCAAAAGGCTCCCCACTGTGGATCCAGTGTCGTTGCAGTATGTCTGCCTGGCTGGCAGGTAAAAGGACCCAGCACTGAATTTATCAGCTTTGTGTTCACCACCAGGAAATGAGCCTAGAAATGCTGCAGTGCACCTTAGAGCAACACGCAGCTGATGGGACAAAGGGGGCAGCTTCTACATAATTCCCAGGGATTTCTACCTCAAATATACAAACGAATTTAACACACAAAGGAGCCCAAATTGTTCTAGTTTTCACATACCTTTTACAACTTCAAATTATGCCCTGAAGCTTCTTCTTGCTGGCAGACACAATCTCAACAGGAGGCATTGCCTTGCTTCTGAGCTACTTTGAGGGAAAAGCACTAATTTTAGTGGAGTAGGGCTTGAAATGGAAATGGGGAATCTGTTTTTGTTAATGGCTATAGAAAGTCTAGGAAAGCCTGCTGGTCCAACATGTGACAGTGGGATGTTGGCTGTTAGAGGGAAGTCTATTTTTCCTCCTTTGTTTAAAAAAAAAAATGGTGGGAACAGAATTAGGCAGTCATGGGCAGTAGGCATTAACAGAAACTAGACAAGAAGAAACAAAGTCCAAGGAATTCTCCTGCTTCTTCCAGTCATCTTTGATTCACTAATTGTTCTCTTTGATACTGCCATAGCAACTGAATGTATTTGCCAGCTCTTCATCATAGGCCATTGAGCCACAGCTCAGCAGCACTGACTTCCAGACTCATTTTCCCTCCTCAAACAACTCCAGCTCCTGCTCCACCTGGGACACCCCCAGGATCCTTCCTGCTTGCCTGGGCTTCTCCCCTGAGTGGCTGTGCAGCATCACATTGTCCATACCCTCCTCATTACTCATCCCTTGCCTCTCAGTTCTCCTCACTGAATGCCTGAGGCCACTTTTTAATGCATGTGGGTTTTCAGATGTTCTCTAACTAAAGCCATGTGTTGATACCTCAGGAGGACATTTGACTCAGAGGCTCAACAACAATCATGACAAGCAGGGGAATGACTAGAGTTCAGCAGGCTTTGGAGAAATTAGGTTACTTATGGAGGCTTCTAAATATAAGGTGAGGCTCTTATGGAAATCTTGGTCTCCTCAAGACATCAAACTACTCAAAAACACCACACACAAAATGCCTATTTGACCATTACTCTGTTCTGCTTTTTCACAGTGCAATATTTTTCCCAAACATGACTTTATGCAACACATTTTTTCTTCTAAATTCAGAAGTTGCTGTAAACAACAAAGAATTATTTTCTCATTCCAAAAGCAGCACATGTGTCCCACCAGCACTCCAGCACGGCAGGGAAGAGTTCACTGAGGCACTGCCCAATCCTTGGCACCACACTCCTCCTCAGCTTGCTTCTGCAGACTGTATTAATTTTTGAAAGAGCCAAATTGATTTCCCATTTCATTCTCTCTAGCAGTAATGAACAAAACAGCTACATGGCAGGAATGTTCTCCCCCATGGCCTATTATAGTCTCTTAAAAATCCATTAATTCCCAAGTTTCCTGTCTTTAGTGAACAGGTTACTGTCACTGCTGAACTCGGGCAGCTGCCCAGAAGCTGCAAGGCAGGAGTAGGACAAATTCCCTCCAGTGCTCTCAGATCACAGAGCCACAGAAAGCTCTGAAGAAGGTGATCCAGGATGAGATCTAAAATTAAAATTTTTGGTTCAAATGGTTTAACATATTCTTGACTTCTTCCTCAAAGTGGCAGTCACGACAGAGCAATATCTCTTACCTGCTCTGCTTTGGCAACACAGGATGTCACTTCATGAAGGCATTTAGAATAAGAATAGTGATCAACCAGCTCTGAAGTGCATGGACACTTCCACTGGCACCAACACTACCAGATGTTAATTTAACAAACATCCACATCTTTATTAATCACACCGGGGTTTCTGCAGGCTATCCCCAGCACAACATGTTATGTTAGACAAGAAGAGCCTTCTTAGTCCTTCCCCTGTATTTTCTTCCGGCCCACACAGCATTTTCCTCTTGTGAGGATGTCTTTACTCTCAGCATAAAGTCATCCTTATAGGCTGTGGGGTTCTTTGTAATGGGGCCTGGAAGTTCACTAAACCTTAGACACCACAACCCAATGTGCTGCACACCAGGTATCTTGCTGTGGGTTTCAGCAAGTATTTCAAAAACATTTCAAAAGTCAAAACACTCATAAAAATACTGCAGAAATAAGCTGCCATGAGCTTGGATATGAGGTTTGAACTGACAGTGGAGAAAGTTTTCTTTGAACTGCTAAGACCAGTGAACCCATTCATTTCAGTCTTTTTAACACACATTTAAAACACATGGAAATGAATGAGCTAATATTTCTAATTAAAAAGGTGGGCAAATATTCTGATAGAGTAACCCAGGTTATTTTATGCCTTCACCAGATTTACACTAACAAAACCACCTGTGAGCATTTTCTACCTTAAATTCTTTTAAGACAGGAACTGGGATGGCATTTGGGCTCAGGGACGCCTGCACAGGAAACTCCTTCCTAACACAGATCCCAAATGTGCACAAGACTGCAACATGCAGTGCCCAAGGAAGACAACTTTGTCCCATGGAGGCCAAATAGAAAGATGAGTTTTCCTTTCCTGCTGACAGCCCAACCTTGCCAAGAGAAAGGCTCCTGCTGCCTCACAGTTTGGATGGTCACCAGCAAGGTGAGAATTCTTCTCTGACAAAAGGTTGTAGGGATGTGGGAGTTGGCCTCTTCTCCTAAGTAACAAGTGATAGGACAAGAGGAAATTACTTTGAGTCGTGCCACATTTAGACTGCACATTAGGAAAAATTTATTCACTGGTCAAACACTGGAACTGGCTGCTCAGGGAAGTGGTGGAATCACCACCCTTGGAAGTGCTCAAAACCCATGTCAAGGTGGAGCTTAGGGATATGGTTTGGTGGTGGACTTGGCAGTGATGGGTTAATAGCTGGACTCAGAGGTCTCTTCCAAACTTTATGATTCCATGAACCTTTTTGGCCCCTGAGGAAGCAGCCCAGAGAAATCTGTACTCCAGTCAACCATGCTGTAGTTTCTAAGAGGAAAATTTAAGTCTAAAGAGCTGTCAAAGCAGCACCTTAGCACAAACCTTTTTCATAATGAAAAATATTAGCACTTATAAAGTTCTTAATATCTATGCAAAGCAACCTATAAATAATTCATTTACTCCACATGAATCTGGATCATTTGAAATGCATCAGTGCTTTTATCAATACAGTGCAATGGATTTACACTGCAGAGAAGAGGCTTGAGGGCATTTGGGCTACCTAAGTATTGTTGATCTGAGCATTATTACTAAAGGTAAACTGAAATAAATTACCTCAGTCACTACACTGTAGTTTTTTCAGCATGGTAAATAAAACCTATTAGTTCTAGGTCATTAAATTCAATATTAGGTTTTAAGAGAGCCCAGAAATACTATCATGTTATTAGAGAAACATATGTGCTTCAGTGTTACAGATAAAAGAATTGCTTCTTTATATTTAGATATTAGTTATTAGTGTATTTTTCAAATGGACTTTTGAGATAAAAGCCCAGCTGCCATTCTCAGAGGCAAGCTGGGCACACCATGGTCCTGGCTCTCACTGAGTGGCAGGTTTCCAAATAACTGAGACATTTCTGAAAATGTCATTTGAAGCCTCTTGCTAATTTACTCATATTCCTCTTCTCATAAGAATAAATATTATATTTCCAATATTACAGGTGAAGTGAGTGGGCAGGGACCTTAGAGAGAAGGGATTGATTTTAACTTTTTTTTTAAGTTCCTGTGACTCTAAACATGTCCTTTGCTGTCCTGTACCTCAGTGCTCCTCCCTGCTTGAGCTCTTCACTTATATTGTGCTCGTCATTTTAACCTTTATCCTTCCTATTGCTACAATCACTCTGCAAGGACTGCCTCCCCATGTCTGGCCAGTGTGTAGCCCAAGGAAAATGCCCTCCTAATTAAAACCTCCAGTCACTTACCTACAGCCCAAACTCCTGACAAGAGCCACTGCTAGGTACACTGTCTTGCAAGATACCTACAGCAAGGCTGGAAAAACATCCTGTAAAGAGTAAGGACTGACACGTTGCACCCAATCCATTGCAATAACCCCTGTCAGGATATTAAAGGCTGCTCTGATGTTTTTCTAACTAAAACAGCATTCAAGTACTCTCAAAATGGGAAAAATCTATTTGCCATTTAAGTACAGAGACAGATGATTAGCATAAATCTCCACAAGTGGCACATACAGTCCAGTCCCCACTGCTTTCTTTTCCATGATGCTCCCTCCCCTTGAGGAAGGGGTGCTCCCAGGATGTGGGGTTGGACTCACAGCTGGCAGGAATCACTGCAGCTCAAAGGGGCCACAAAACCAGAATGTATGACTCAACTGCCTTCTCAGGTCAGGTTTAAAAATGACTATGAATTATTGTTTATAGAAGAAATCAGATGATCGAGCTGCTCTTCAGCACAAAATGACAACAAATTTCTTTATCCCGTTTTCTGCCAAACATTACAAGAACTTTGCACCATCCCATTGAGCCTTTCAGAAATCTGAGCTAAACTGCTGCGTGAGAGAAATTACAGGAAAAGCCCAGTAATTGTGAAGCCTAATTAAAAGGTAATGTGGTGCTCATGAGCAGAACTGCTAAACAATTAGGGACTAGACTAACGAGTAGGCCACCTGTCAGCTGGGAAAGGGCTGAAGAAAGGCTGGCACAGGATTATGGAAACTATATGAAAACAAGGAAATGTTCAAATACTACATTAAAGATACACAGTATGAAAAGATCCACTGATTGGAGCTCACATGCTTGTTAAGTATATGGACAATATAATTGTAGTTGTACAGGAAAGGGAAGTTCAGCACAGAGTGTGAGATGTGGAGTGATGGGAACAGTGCAGGAGGTGTGGGATGAATGGGGCTGGAACACACAGAGCTCAGATTATTTCCACTTGGACTGCTGGATAGGGGTTGCCAAATAATCAACAGCAGAACCCCAAACTTCCTGTACCTCACTGCTTTACACCTACTATAGTATAACATAAATGCTATGCTGCCCTAAAAAACGAAACCTTCACAGTAAATTAGGCATTAAATCACACTACAGGGAAAACTTAACCAATAGCAGTCAGTGGAAGTGGATCTAGAAATAAACTCTGGAGCAGTCCATTTTAGTCACAGAATCATAGAATGGCCTGGGTTAGAAGAAATCTAAAGATCATCCAGTTTCAATCCCCTGCCATGGGCAGGGACATCTTCCACTATCCCATTTGACAAATGCTAATTAAGCAAAGTATTCTTTCCTCTCCCTAAACCAATGGATAAAAATGCAAACTGAAATTGTAAAACATTCCAATTTACAACTTTGTGCAAGTAAATTGAATTGCAATTCCATTTAAAAAAAATGCAGATATATTCACAAATGAGCCACAAGTGATAGGAAGCTGAGACAAAGCCTGTAATCTTTACACTGAAAGTGTATTTATGTCAGCTTTGAGACTGGTTCTTTTCTTTATTCCCAGGTTCTTTAAAATCAATAGAATAGAACAACACAAAGCTATTGATTAGAAATATATTATTTTTCCACATGCCCACTGAGAATCAAGGAAATACTAAAACATGAGCTCAATGCATCAGTTTTGTGGAACTTTCAGCATGAACTGCAATGCAGCTAATATTTCCATTACCACCATTCCCATGGAGAACACAACTTGGAAAAGAGCTCCTGCACTCTGCCAGGTGTGTTTGTGAAGGTGTTTATTGTCTGCAACAGCTTTCCCCTCTGCTTGAGTGGGTGGCAGCAGTTGCAGTTGGGGAATGTGTTAATTCAGCACTACCCTTTAACACTCTCTCTTTTCATTACAAGTATTAAAATTGTTTCCAATGAGTACACCAGACGAGGAAAGCTAAACAGAGGAAGGACTTGATCCAGTTCCCCATTAAATTCAAAAGAAAAGCTAATAACTTCCATGATAATAAGAGCTGGACTAGAACTCACATGAGCAGCACACCACAAATCATTTATTCTCAACAAAGCTTGTTCTGACTGCTGCAATTTCTGGTGAGAGCTGGAATCTACGTCCCCCAAAAGTAGCTCCACTCCAGCAAATTCAACATGAATTAATTCAAGTATTATTTGGTTTTCCCTGACTGGAAAATGTAAGGCAGCAGAGGATAAAAAGAGAACATGGCTTGTGTGCAAGCCCCAGCCCAGCTGCTGCTGGAGCAGTGTTTGCCTGTTGTTTAGCATTGCTTCACCTCTCTGCCAGGAAAAAAGAAAAAACAAACAAAAAACCCCCAAAAAACAGATTTGATGAGAGCATATAAACCTCCAGTTTTGTTTATGGTAAAATAATCACTGATGATGCTCCAACCACTTCTTCCAACCATGTGTTACATCACTTACTAAATTTTGGATGCTCTTGGAGAAAAAGGTTGTATTTTTTCATGCCTATCTAAGAGGTCACTGGGCAGCCCTAGATAAAAAGTTAGAACAGTGGTGTTTGCATGTTCTAGGAGGAAAACTGGAATAGGAATTTGAAGGTTGAAAAGAGGAATATGAGAGCATGATTCTGGGCAAACAGTTCTCATGGCTGGAGCCAGGAGTTGGTCAAGATGATCTCCAGTCCAGACGTCCCCTCCAACCCCAACCCCTTGATCCTGTAATTTCAGGAGCAGCATAAAGAACTGGAGGAATTAAGAAAGACATAAAAAAAAAAAAAAACAAAACAAAACAATAATGTCCAGGGAGCAAGGAAGCAAAGCAAAGATACTACAAATTGCTCAAAACTCACCAGTTATCCATTTAGCCTCTGGGTCATGAATCTTAAAATCATCACTGAAGAGATCTTCCACTGTTATCTTCTTCTTCTGAGACAAGCTGTTATCTTCGACTGTAAAACATTCAAAAATAAACTGCCATTAATTCAGCTTTGAAATGCATCTGAAAGCACAGAAACTGTGAATAGTGACATGTCATAGCTCATTTGGAAACAGCCCACATTAAGCTTTGTGTCACACACAAATCCCTTCCCACTGTCAGTGCTATTAAAGGAGCACCTAATGGCCCACTAACAGAACCCTCCTTGCTATATATGCCTGGTCCCAACAGCTACAAAAAGACAAAGAAATGACCCAAACCACACATTTTCAGACATAATATGATCAAAAAAATAATCTATGTCATGCAAACACACCTATAGGTGTCATAGTGATATATAATGCTTACTATTCGACAGCTAAAACCCAAAATGTTTCTAAAATTATGAGCTACATTTTAAAAAGTATTCAAAATGTCCCATTTTTTACAGCTTTTATTTTTATTTCCTTAAAGATTTTACCATAAAACCATAATTGAAAAAGTGTTTAAACTTATAAGGGCTCATACAGATTACTTCAGGAATTCACAAAAGATTTTCCATGGGAATCAGACATTTGGTTGTAGAAATATTTTTGAAAAATCTATGAGACATAACCCTTAATCATTAGGTATTGCATAGCTGGCCCAAAATAATTTTAATTTTAAGTGAAAGGATATACAGTATCATTTGTAAACATGGCAATATCAAAGCTGAAAGTCTTAGAGAAAAACTAAAAATTTGAAAACCCAGCAATTTTGATTAATACATTCCCTCTTTCCTTTTCTTCCATCAACTGTAATATTTTGTGTTTTGACAAGCAGTCACCCTCTATGAATAAATTGTTGTCAACATTCAATTTTTGGCTGAAATAATATTTTCATAGAAACTTTTCAGTCAGCTTTAAATACATTTGCTCTTTTAAAGAAAAGAGGAGGCCACATTTGTAGTATTTCCACAGCAGGAATGTGTTTCAGCATCTTTCCTCATGACAGTATCCTCATGCCTGAGGTTTATTGGCAACCTTAGATATCTTTAATATTGTTTAGTCCTAAACTTACACTGAACACTTATGATTAGAAAAGTGGAATCAGACCCTGAAGGCACTTATTTGTGGGGAAAAAAGTCTTTGCTGTACTAAATTGAAGCCCTTGAGCTACCTGAGATGACAGAAATATACCTGTAAACAGTGTTTTGTTCCACTAAAGGTGTTTCAGAACAAACTTTCACTTTTACTAAATTAAATTATATTCTTCAATGTTCATATTTTTCCCTAGTCTGGCTGAGACCTCAGTCATGCTGTTCACTGCGGCTTGCAAATTCCAGAACCCATTCATACAAGTCCTCAGCCAAATCGTTATGCCAAGTTATTCTGCATAACTTTGTCTATTCAAATGGAAAATACAGGTGACAAGGGCCCCAGGAAATAGTTCCAATTAATTTCACTGTGGTGCAAGTCCCCAGAACTGGATACCCGGGGAGGTCAGGTGGGGCAGGAGCCCACACACAGCTCTAGGTTTGTGCCTGTCCCAGGAGATGCTTCCCAAATGCCCTCTGGAGGAGCACAGGCAGCCCCTTCCCCCCATGAGGGCAGAAGGACAGGCACAATCAAACCTCTGTGCTGGAGATTTGGGAAGGAACAGGATGGGGAGCCCTTCCTATTCCTTCTTTTTGTGCAGGATGGGGACAGCCAATTTGGGAGCTGCACCATTCCTCCACAGCATTCAGCTCCTTGTGAGGGACAGCAGGAAGAGAGAGGCAGCACCTGGACTTTGCACAATTTGGAGCCTCTCTGAGGGATAATAATAATAAATAAACTAAATAATAAATCCATCAATGAATTTCAGTAATAGAAAAAAAAAAAAAGATGTTTACTGGCCTCTCCTCTAACAGACAGATAGGTCAGAGAGCTTATTAAGAGCATCTGCTCCATTCCCCTGGCCCTAATGGAGACATTTATGGAGGAAGAAATGCAATTGTGGGATTTCAGGCAATCCACTCTGTCCTGAGCAGCAGATTCTAAGTGTGCCTCAGGATGTCTCAGCCAGCTAATGGACAGGTTGTTCTGTCCACACTGAACTGCAGGGACCTGGAGGCCTCTTTGGGCTTATGGAAGGACAGGACTAAGCATGTGCCACTGTTTTTGTTTTACATTCACATCCCCAGCCCAGCAGATCCAGATGGCAGCATGGCAGCCTGGCAAGTGGCACAGGGACTTGAGATCTGAGTGCCAAGTCACAAACCCAGCATCCAAACTCCACAGCTACGTGCTGAGAGAACCAAGCAGATCCATGTTGGTTTGGATTCAATGTTAGAGGCATGGCAGGAACCCTGTGTGGTGTTATTGGACATAAAATGAGTGCACAGAAGCTTGGTAAGTTCAAAAGAGAAAAAGACCGAATTTTATTTCTGACCTCACAATATATAGAATTCCAAAAGTGCCAGTGGATTGGAGGATGAAATTGCCACCTCTCCAAAACACTGGTCAAACCAACAGTCCATCAATTCTCTCCTCCCACAAAGAAGAATGCAAAACAATCATTATTTACATGAACACTGTATGAGAACTCCAGTAGAAATATGTACACATCAGAAGGCATGGAAAACTTTTAAAAGAACTTTAAAACTTTCAAAACGAACTATAAAAGAAAATGTAACACTTTTAAAAATCAGGACAACACCTGTGTTTGGGTTCATCTGCATGCTCTTCATCCTTGCACCCAAACAAGCCTGGGCTGGACTGACATCCCACGGCTCTCCAGAACAAAGATCCTCCACCAATCCAGAAAACTCCAGCAAAAAGGAGCAAGGAGCTGACCTCACTGCCTCTTTTTCTTCTTCTCTTTCAAGCTTTTTCTCAACTCCAGCCATGCCCAGAGGCTGTTTGACAGGTCAGAAGGCTGCAGCCACCTTTGGGTGCCCACCTTTGTTTCCATCACCCCTGGTCTCAGCCAGATGCTCTCCTCACACACCTCCTGGCCTGTTGTGCACTGCATGAGAGGCACAGTGCCTCCATCTCCCTGTGGCCAGCACACCAGGAGCTCCAGCCCCACCTCAGCATACCTGCTTGATCCCTGGGCAGACCCAACCCCTCTTTTCCCCCAGATGACCTCTCTGTACCCAAAAAAGCAGCAGCCAGAAAAGGCAAAACTTTCTCCCTTGGGTAAAATCCCACCTGTTTGTAATGGTGTAAAATATACATTTATATATAACTATAGCTAACAAACTGCTCTCCTGCACAGCTGGTCAAAGGATAGTGCCTTCCTCTGAGTATCACAAGAGCTACAAAGCTTGCTAGGCAATGCCTTTGACTGTCAGACAGCAGGCTGTGGGTTAATGCTATGCAAGGACTAGCTCAGTAACACTTCTGAGAAATAGTTCTTATGGATTTTTCAAAAATTTTAATATGGATTAGGGTGTACTTTCTTTTTTTTTAACTAAAAGGTCAGATTTGAAAGGAGCAAATGTGATGTATATCTCCAGAAGGCTTTAAATATCAAGAACAGATGTATGAGAAATCAGCCTCTTCCTAAGCACAATAGCTAATGGAATTTGAGCCTTATTTTACTCAAAATTTCTGTAGGGCTGGGTCCTCTTCTCAGCTTTGCTCTGTGTGTGTGAGTGTGCATGGGCAGATGCCTAGAAAGTTCTGTATGTCTTTATACAAACACACAAACAATGAAATGGGACCTGCACAGGTGCCACATGCTGTGACAAGTGAGGAGCTGCCAGCTAGGAGAGCCTCAGGACAGCATTGTCATCATTTGTATAAATAGTTTAACATTTTTCAAAGGTGGGTGAAGTGGCAGGACTCACACACCATGAAACTGGAGAAGCTCAGCATAGGCAAGGGTGTAGGTGTGGTGTCCTATAGTGTAATTAAATGTAAACTTCCACCAATTACTGCTTTTTGAGTATGCTGGTCTAGAACATCAATGGATACACAAATCATATAAATGTTGAGATGTTTTTAGGATTTTATAAAATAAGACATAAGCATTAGCTAGTAATAGAGCACTGCCACTGTAATTTCAGTGCCTGCTGAATGCAAAGTCCACTGCTCCCACTTTTTGGGCTAATCTTGGAGCAAGGTGAGTGACTTACCCCTGGGAAACCCAGACCAGTAGGGATTTCAGCCCTTCTGAACCCAGAGTTAAAACCTTTACAGGTTTGGGCTGATTTAAAAAATAATCTGGAACAGACATAAAAATTCTCATTTTCCCCAATCATTAAATACTTTAGTCATTATGTGTCCTACTAAGCAAATCTTACTAAGCACTTCCTGTTTTTCTGGACTTTACAGGAGAGATTAACCAAGCTCTCCCAGTATTTGACAGGTTACAGGTCCAGGTAACCTCATTTCTTTGTCTGAGCATGGACTAAATGCCTGCATGCTGCACTCTACCCCTTATATGTCCAAAATTACTCTGGAATCAGGGATTGAACGATATTCAGCCCTGTTTTTAAAGCATCTCTGTATTTCATGCCTTGGTACTGCACTGCAAACTGGCCTTCAAACCAGGACCAAAATGCTGAGAGAAAAATGGTTTCCCAGAAAGGAAGAAATAGACTGAGATAAACAGGGAAAAGTAGGTAGGTAGCAGATACAGAGGCAAAACGCAAAAGGTTATTTGTACTGGTGTGAAAACATCAGGCTGGACTCCAACATTGTCATTGGAAGGAAGAATTAAAAACATTTGAATATCCTCTGATACTTTGCCCACGCCATGCCAGCCTGCATCACCCCCTCGAGGCTTTTGCAGTGAAGAGGGGCTTTTGTTTGGTTGTTTTGTTTATTTCCTGATGTCACTCATACTTGGCAGCTCCCCTGAACATCCACAAAACTGCTCCACCTCCTTCCTTCACTGCACTCCTGACCCTTCCTCACCTCTTCTTCACATATCCATCACTTAATTTTCAGTTTGACTACCAAAAGATAAACATTTCTTCTTCCAGAGACCATTAAATATGGCATGACAAGAAATAACTGAAAAAATAATGTACTGATTGCTTCACTCATTTTCAAATTAACTCAATGCACTCCTGTATTTCTTGGTTTGTCCCTGTCTCCAGTTCCTTGCACAGCAGGACTGTGGGATAAGAATTTTGCCAGGGAAGATGGCCTAGACTCCTGGACTGCATGTATGTTGCATGCAATGAGCTGGAAATTTTTGCCCCATAACTTCTGTCTCATTTTCCACTTCACTACTCTGTGCTCTTCCACGTCCTGAGGTTTTATTTCTCTCTTGCCTCCATTCTGCTCCTCAGCTCTGTGCTCTCTCTCCTGTTGCTCCCTAGATTCTACCTCTCACACGTTTTCATCCAAGAAGGAGTCCCTGTTCTTCTCCTCTACATCCCTAAGCAAGGGACTTTTGCCTCCCCCTGTGTTTTGTAGCTCCTCACCCTTTCTGACACTGAATTCTTTTTCCTATGTCTTGTCTCTCATTTTGTCTTTTCATATTCAGTTCACAATCTTGTCAGTGCTGCAAAAGCACTTTATTTCTACTCCCTAAGTAGGCATGGAAATTTTCAGAGCTGTATAAATGCATAATAATCAATAATCATAATGACACCACATTAAAATTCAAGCCTACAACCTCAGCAGCTATTGTAAGAGAAGTAATTTACAGAGGTTACACACACAGAACTTTGCTGAAACTTGGCAAGGGGATTAACTAAAAGAATTCCTTATTGGGAAGTTACTAATTATTTGCTGTGGATAAGTACAATCTGGTATATCATTATCTGAAATTGCTTTGTAAACACTGTGGTCTGAGCTAAAAACCAATCCAACTGAATGGGATGGGATTTAGGTGTCAAGGCATCTAATGCCATTTCCAATGGTCCAGGATATGACACACAACTGGCAGCTACTGCTCCATGTGGACATGAATTTCAGGAGTTCAGTCAGCCCTCGCTGACTGCCCCATGTGGGTTCCTCTCCTACCCTGGCACATCTAAAATGACATTCCCCATCCATGTTAGGGCAATCAAATTCCAGGCTTGTGCCCTCAGGTCAGCAGCCTTGATTTCTGAACTGAATTGTAAAATTCTAAAATAATCTCCCTGAGAATAGCCTTGAACTCAGCATCACACTGAGATAAAGTGAGGAAGGAGGATTCCTTTGATGTTGACTTTGCAGTTAGTTTGTAATCCCTTTTCTCTTGGAAGGGTAAAATTATAAAAAAAAAACCAGACTGGAAGTGAGTTAAAGGTTATAAATACCTGGTGTCAGGAGTATGACAGAGGTGACAATCAGCGAGCAGATAACGAGAATAACAAGTAAGGCAATTGCAATTCCTTTCCAGTTTCTTTGAGGAGGATTACTGCCCACCAGCTCCTAGAAACATCAAAAGAAGATGAACATTTAGAAAAGGGCACTTAGACAAGGAAAGGAGCACAGAATCCAGACAGCAATGTATGTCTGCAGATCTACACCCTGCGACCACGGTGGGGGACACCCTCGAGCCAGATACAGTTCAGGCTGTTATAATTAATGGTGGCATTAATTGAATTCATCCCACATAATCATACAGCAAATAAATGTAGTGCACCCATAGGTGGCTCAGCAGTGGAACTCACACTCCTCATTACCTCCTGGCACATGAGGAGCAGCCCCATCCCAGCACTCATCCAAACTCACTCATCAACGCCGATTTCCTACCAGCCCTCATTAAGTCTGGGAAGGAAGAGCTTTACAGTAACCTTCAAGAGACTTTCATAATAAGATGTCAGAGAAGCATACAGGAAGATAAATAATTCACAGGGGCATGCATAGAGATAAAAATCAATAAGGATATCCCCCTGGTGAACTTTCCTGCCTTCCCAGAAAACATGACATCTCCTCAGGGCGTACTGCGTGCACTCCTGGGTTGGTAGGTCTGAGGAACTGAAGACAGGCTTCTTACCTAGCATATACATTAAATTTAATCACATCCTTAAAACTTCAGAATAAAAGCTCCATCACCACTCACTGATTAGCTCTGACTGCACTGTGGCTGCACCATATGTTCTGCCTACAATGTATACAGCAGCCCTGCTCTCAGGACTGAGGCTTCATGAAGTGCTGTGTTCGCATTCGCAAGATCTTAAAAATTTATTGCACTTTCATGTCTTTTGCTGGATTCCTCTTAGCATTTTGCACTATATGTGGTTTCATGCATGCATTGAAGCACCCACAGGAACTGTATGAAATATTAGTGCACTCTGCTTTTCTGGGAGGCTGAATTCACTCAAGGGATCTGGTCACAGAGCCAGAACAACTCTGGATGCTCCTCCTTCTGAAACTCATCTATTTAAGTTTTTTTGCCTCATTTCTTTTATTATGAGGGATGGTGTGTCTAAAACAGAGCTGCTGGTACTTCTTTAAAAGACTGATTTATTTTCATTTTAAATTTTTTATGAAAACAAAAAGCTTTCTAGTAGACTAAGTTCTTCTGTTATTCAGGGTTTGCTTTACTTCTGTTTCTTATACACAGCAACAAGACTGGAAGAGAGAAGTCAGGAAAACCTCACAGTTTTATTTTCAGAAGATGCAGGGAAATATTTTTCAACCTTTCCCTAGAATTCATTTTTCAGAAAAAGATAATGTCTAGACCCGTTTTCTATATGTTTGGGGATTTAGCCACTACAAAAGTTATAAATCTGCAATGGAAACACAAGTTTGAGGCAGTAAACACCTGATGCACTCCATCATCTATTCTAATTAAGACATGAGGCTTATATTCTATTCTTTATGGCCAAGAGGGGTAGAGGTGAGCACACTCTCCCTCTTTGTCTTCCCCTTATTTGTACTTGGCTTTCTATTTGAAATGAAAAAAAAAAATAGAAGGAACAAATTTATAGTTTACTATCATTACTGGAGAAAAATTTGAAAAGTAGGTCGGGAGTGTTGAGAAATGGAATGGCAACAAACATGAAGAAAAAATACTTCCACTCCTACAGATTCTTTACCCTATATATGAAGACAAATGTTAATTGATTTAGTCTTCTAACACCATTTTTAAGAAACTGTTAAGGTCTCCAATTTTCAGGTGATGCAAAAAACGCACAAGAGACAGTCTGTGGCTTTCCAAGGGAAGGAAATTTATAAAAGCCAGGAAAATAATGCAGGGCTTCTTAGTAGATGGCAGAAATATTCTTTCTTTCACATCAGTGTACAGGGGGATCTAGAGAGAAATGGGAGAACTGTGGAGAAGTAGATGAGAAACTCAGCCAAGCCCTCAGAGTGTCTTGGGACAGAATAAAACACTGACAGTGTTGCAGAACTGATGGCAAGAGTCACAGTCTTGAAAATAATCTAACCTTGTCCCCACTAATGGTCAGAAGTTTTAAAATTGAAGAAGAAATTAGCTCATGGACTTGGATAACAGCTACAAACCCAGATGTAGTTCAAGAGCTTAATAACACCTTGCATTAACTGTGATTTTCCCATCCATGAGTCCCAAGTGTGATAGAAACACACAAATACTTGAGCGTTCAGGACAGCTGTACTTGCACTGAATCCATTATCAAGTCAATCCCATTAATTCTCCAGGTATTCAATCAATATTTGAGCAAAATATCAACAAAAAAAAAAAGACTGTGAATTTCTAGTGCATTAAGAGGAGGAAAACTATTCATAAGCAAAATATTGGGGTTTAATACACTGCAAAGAAGTAGAAAAGAAGATTTTCACTTTCTTTTCAAAATTCCATCAGGAAATTTCCCCTGGTAAAAAGCAGAGATAAATAACTTCTCAAAGAAAGACAAACAGCTTTATTCAGCACAGGTTTAGAAAGCTGCTCTTTTGTTCTCAGTCATTTGAAGTCTCTTTTGATAGAATCACTTACAGCAAAACTGCAGACACATCACACCATATCCATGATAGCATGGCCACCTCAGATTATTCCCGTCTGTATTTCTGTTAATTCCAGAGGGATGCTGCTGTGTCACTGTGACCATCTTTTACCTCCAGGGGATTACAGCTCCACCAGCCTGTGATACCCCCTGCCCTTCCCTGCAAACCCTCAGCTTCGCTGGGATTTCCCAGCAGCAGGCATCACTGCTCAGGGGAGCCTCTGCACTTGGGGCTGAAGCAGGAAGGTGTTTAATTCAGCCTTGGCAGGTACTGATTCCAGCACATAAATGATGTTCTTGAAGAGGCAGCTCAAAGGGTGCATTCCCAGCACAGAGCTCAGAGCTGGGACTTGCCTGTTCCTGAAAGACCCAGCTTGAAGAGATAAACATGGAGATGTAAACTGGCCAGCAAGCAGATGCCTCTGTGTTAATGCTAAAGATACCAAATTCGGGTTTCATACTGAAATCTGAGCATATGACACAAAGGGAAATAAACCAAGCACATATGGTTCCTGCTCTGATGAAAAGAACATGAAAGAAAACACTGAATTCACTCATCAGTAGGAACCACCTCCTCTCTGCCTCACAGGATGCACTAACAAATCCTCCTGACCTCTGCAAACAAGCTAAAGCCCTTCAGCCTGGTTTTCTCCTTCTTTTCCTTTGCTGCTTGTTTTTCACCTCCTTCTTCCTATTACATGAAAACTAAATTGATTTTGGATTTGGAAAGTAAACCAGATGTTTCCACAGGTTTTTACATAAGCACGCTTCATTGATGCTGCATATTAAAAACTGCAAATGCTATCACTTACATATTCATTTGTGATTGAAAAACCTTGCTAGCCACCTGTGAAGTTGACTTTGGAGCCATTAATCTAGACATCTACAGTATTTTAAGACTCTAAAATACTGATCCACAGTGACATATTTTTCTGCCTGTGAAAGAATCACTGTGTTGACATGTTATGGATGAAGGCTGGATGTGCTCCAACCCAAGATGCTGTCAACAAAATTATTTCTGGCATGTTTATTTGAAACCTGCCAAAAGCCTGCCAGCACAGTGGTCATATTACAATAAAAAAATAGCTTCTTAAAACATCTCATCAAGCACAATTTCTTTTTTTCTTTTTAAAATAACCATATCTATATGGACAATATAGATATCACTTGTGAAGTATAGGTATTATTTAATAAAACTAACACATCCTGGACCAAAATCTTTGAAGTATCAGCAGTGAGATAGTCATGGTTGGCCTCTTAGTCTTTTTCAACACAGAGCTGCCACTTTTATACAATAATGATAAATCCCAGTTGTGTTAAATGAAATATATACACTCCAGATACAGGTGCTGGATTTAGAGGTTCCTTGCAGAAGCAGGGCCACGGAAACAGTTACACTAGTGTAAATCTGAAGCAGAAAACAAAAGAAAATCCAAGAAATTAATGGTATGAAATAAAAGAAAGTGCAAGATGTTTTGTTGGCCTCAGAGGTGGCCTGATGGGGATTTATACTTTTTAATTATAAATATATATTTTTTATATTTTTTAATTTTTTAATTATAATAATTAATAGTACTTTTGTAGTTTCCATACTTGCTGCTCTTGCAACCTCTGTTTCTTGCTTCTTTTTGATTTATTTCTAATTTTTGACCTTAAATATTACACTTATAAACACAGGAAAGAAAAATTCTTCTAACAAGCTTGTTAACACTGATAATTGAAAAATGTGTATTATACCTTTCATTCATGCCACCTGGCTCTGAATTAGGACTTCTGCCTGATGAAATGTGGGTCAGTGTGGTGTCTCTGACAACTCAACTCAGCTGGCCAAGTCCAGAATATGGCACAGAATAAGGTATGGGAACACAACAGTATCCCCATACCCCATTTTTGTCCAAGACAAAAAACTCCTATGACGTTCAGTGGAAAAATAATCTTGTTGTTAATTAGTTCTTTATAATACAAAATTGCAGCAAATTATTCCTGCTGAATAGTACAACAAATGAGCTGAGGTGTGGGTAACCCATACAGTTATTAGATTATTAACCTTATGTTGCAAAAACGAAACACTAATTGCAATGATAATGGCAGTAAACGAAATGAATTGTGGTGGTTACAGCAGGAGGTTCACTGAGACTCCTGGTTATTCTGCTGATTGATACTGCATTACTGTCTCATCACAGTCCTGCTGCCTGGATCCTCCTCTGCTCCCCTACCCTAAACCCAGGATGGAGCTTCTTCATGGGCAGGAATCATTTTTGATACCCTGCTTGGCACAGAGGGAACCTCAGCCACTACAGAATTTAGGAAGTATCGTAACACAGATAAACAATAATAAGCATGTAACTGCATCATTTTCACCTCTCAAGTCAAGCTGACTTACTCTTCCTGGGGATATTTTATTTATTTTCTTTCCTTTCCTTCTCCTCCCTACTCACCTCCCTCCCCTCTGCTGCTGCAGACCACCCTGGGCTGGTGTGTGATGCAGAATAACAACCAGTGGATGCAGAATAACAACCAGTTTCCAGACAGACACAGAGCCTGAGCCCGAGGGTACAGAAACTCAGTTGTTCAGGTGCTAAAGGTGACACTTCAGAGTGAGAGGAATAAAAACTTGCTCTGTTTTTACACATGAGGCATGGCATGTATGTGGGCTTTCCTGCGAAACCCCAACAGAAATAAGAGGGATAAAACCATCTGCCTGTTGTGGTGATGAAAGACAACTATGTTATGTTTTTCTTCACCTTCTGTTGATGCTTTTACTAATAGGGAGCAATGATTTAAGTAACAGTGAACGTCTTTGCTGCCTACTCCCCAGCACTGTGAGACAAACCTTTTACCCTGCACACAGAGCAGCACATTCTCCTGCCCTGCATTTCTGGGAGGCTCTTTTATGAATGCCCTAAAGCCATTCTGGTCGGTTCCATCTCCTCCCACCATTATCTGCAAAGTGCACACAGGCAAATGTTCAGAGGCTGGGCACTGATGGTGTGTTTGAAAGTGAGTGAGGAAAAGGCTGTATCCGTAACACTCAGCTCCCCATAAATTTAAACCTTGCATGTTTTATGCTTTGGTAGAGCTTTCAGTTTTACATGTTTCTATTACAAAGCCAGTAGGAGAAAATGAATGCCATCTGCATCCCACACACCTCAGTGTAGCTTTAACAGATGACAAGTCTTGCATAGTTTAGAGCAGAAGGTACCAGATCCTCAGTTAGCATTGACTGACACAGATCATTGGCTCCACTGGAGCCAAGCCAGTCTGTCAGCTACAAATGAAACCCTGTGCTGTTGCTAAGTTGAACGAAACATAAATCTGTAAAATGATTTAAATACAGTAATATCTGGAATTCCTAGCTGTTTTGGATTGCAGAAATGGATATTTAATAACTTCCCATCATTTTTATAGGCATTATGATGAAATTGTTTTGGATCACCTCCAGACCTTGCAGTACTAAAAGATTAATTTAGCTTCTCTGTGTTTTGAACTGGCATTTCACATGACTTTTGTACCCAAGTAGAGTTACCAAACTAGAACACCCTCCTATGCCCTTACAACATATGTAAAATGAGCACCACTGCAGTTTGAAACATTCCCAAATTATTCCTAGTGCTTCAGGACAGAGTGACTCCATGGAACTTTCAAAATAAATGAGAACCTTGGAACGTGGACTCTGAAATCCTTCCAGAAACCAGTTCTCAAGGTTACAAAATTCAAGCTGCAAACACCATCTGAACCTGTTGCACGACGAGTGCTTCCAGCCAAAGGCACAGTCATATTCTGACCATGGCCATGAGAAAGGGGATGGCAATGCTGCACCTGTGTATGGCACAGGACCTGTGTGACTACAGATACTTTTAGTCAAAAACTGTGTTGGCCTTGATTTGATGTCATTTTATTAATCTCCTTCACTTCCCCCCATTAGTTTGGTTCATTCTGGTGCTGTAACCCAGATGTTTTTATAGCACCTGGCACAGTGGGACTGTAAATCCTCTCAGGGGTCCTTAGCTGCTACTGTAATTCAAATCATAATTAAAGACCCATTCCCAGTAGTGACAGAGCCCATAAAATCAACAGCATTTCTTTGATTTTATTTCAGTGTTTGATATAAGCTCACACATTAACCTGCAAATCATCTCCTGCAGTGAAATATCTGCCACGCCACCAGGAAAACTTGGTTTGATGCTTAGGATTTTATTCCAGAGGAGTCTGTGTGTTCACCAAATCCATGAACAGCCCAAATGCCACAGATTGTGTCACTGATCCCAGGACTCCTGTATGCCCCAGCTCCAGGTTTTCCACCACAATGCTCCCTCCAAACCCAGCCACGGCACACAGGAGCCCTGAGACAGCTCATACCCGTGCACAAAGCATCTGCACACAGTGCTGCTGCCAAGGCATGCCAGGATGGCATCTCCCTGCTCCACTTCTTGAAGAATTATGATCTCAAGAAACAGGAAAAGAAGCTTTCCTGAAGATCTGAGAGCTTGGAAAAACAACCTCTCAGTTTTTTTTGTCTCCTCTAATTCTAACAAAAAGGCATTCTGCTTACATTTGTAAAAAGGCAATTGCAATTTTTCATGAAACTGTATTTCAGTAAAAAGAAAAAAAAACATCCAATTTATCACTCTGAACACCAAGAAAGAATTTGTGATAAGGGAAACAGTGAGGTGTTTAATCCCCTTAGGTAGAAAGACAGGATTAAACATTTTGTTCAATGTTGCATTTTATAAATTCCTAGGCTTTTCTATTATTTAGTTTATAAATAATTTGTTTCTAAATGGTACAGGAAGGAAAACATGAGGCAAACAAAGTTTCATTCTGAAATAATTTGCCTGGGAGCAATGTGAGGAAGAGCTATGAAGACAACCAAGGTCTGAGGTCACTGTGCTGCAGAGACAGTGGGAAGAGGAATATGAAATCCATACACAGAGTGGAGAGGGGGAAGAAAATAGATTTTACACAACTTATTTTCAAGGACTAGTCATTTACAGTTTTGAAAAAGACAAATTGTGTCATGCATGGATGTTTCAAAGGCAATGCAATTGCATAATTCATCATTGTACTAATATTTATATGAAAATGACAATTATAATTTTACCTTTAAGGGATAATTTTATCTTTAATTTTCTGTTGTTTCTCAGATCAAGTAATTTTTGCTATGTAGGTCTCTAATGTTGCAGTATTTAGCCAAGATTTGAAATAAAGTTATGGAAAGAATATTTTTCTCTGATACAAATTTTAACTGAGACAAACAATTGAAAAAGAACATGTAAGTGTGAGCCTGCACTTTACACAGTTCTTTTAGATGAAAAGACAGCAGAAGCTGTGAGAGCAGGATCCAGAATGGAGGCTCTTCTCTCCCAGCTAAGTGGCTTTCTCCTCAGTCTGGACAGCCCAGAGTGTTTGCTTAATCTCTGTCCCCTTCATCTCCTCTCCTGAAAATTTCATTCCTGGTTTCACAGGTGAATACAAACCTGTAAATGAAGCCCCCCAAAATCTGTTCTCTTACCCCAAAGGTGATTGACTGTGCCCTCCTCTCCCCCAAAAGCCAAACCCTCCAATGCTGGAGTGCAGCACAACCCTGACACGATTTCTTTAGCAAAACAGTCCCCCTGTACACCAACCTGCTCTGCAGCATTCCTGGGACAGTCCTGCTGTAAGGGGCCAAAACCACACCTGGGAGCACACAAACAACACCAATCATCACCTGTGCTGGGTCCTCTCCACCCCTCTGGCTTACCTCAGAACAGAAATGCAGCCCTAAACTCCATCAGGATCCCAAAACCTCAGCATTAGTCCCCAACTCCCCCCAGGTGTGTAATTCTTACAGTTAAGGAAAATCTTCTCCTTGAGCCCACACTGTTGCTCACACAGGAGTAAAGAGAAAGGGACACAACAGCAAAAGAGCAGATGTTTTCAATATATTTTATAATGCTGACTCTTTCTTTCTGCCTAGCAGCGACCTGAGCTGACACCCATGGGCATCACCTGGATATGAGGCAGGAGGCAGAGAGCACAGGCTGTGAAACTGTCCTCAGAGTAGCTGGGAGACATCTCACTTCTCCCAATGGGATTTGCTTGGGCATTCCTCAGACATTCTTGAACCAGAAACCACTTCATGGATATCCTGATTTGATGTTCATAAATTTGGGGTTTTTTTTAAAGTTCTAATTTCCCCAGGCCCTTGTCCAGCACTATCTTAGGACAACTGTGGTTTTGAAGATTTACTGTTCTTTGAAGGGTGCTCAGGCTCTTGGCATGAAATGCCAGCAGCTGGCTCAGCATTGATGCTGCTGTCAGGAAAAGCAACTCCAAAGTCTCCAAAGGTTTGTGAGTCTTATGCTTGGCCTGTTTTAATTGATTTGTGTTTTTGCTAGGGTTCTCACAGCACATTACAAGGCTTTGCAAAGTCATTTGTTTTAATTTTCAAAACTTTCTGGTTGACAGGAAACACAACCAACAAACGTTAAGTCATTTTTCCTCGGGAAAGCAAGATGCCAAATTTCCCAAACTGAGTTGTGTTAACTGTGGCACGACACCACAGCAGCGTGACTCCATGTATAGAAAGAACACTTTTGTTGCTCATTTTTCATTTGAAGGAGTTATCCTTAATTCAACACAATTCTGAGATTCAGTAAGTAAATTACAGAATGAAATGGAAACATCCACATTCCCACTCAAAACATAAATTAAATAAAAAGAAGCAAAATAGATTGAGATACAAATGATAGTTTTCTTTCCCTCTTGGTCTTCTATCATTTTATGAGAGTCACTGCCACCAAGGCCACCAGCAGAAAAGCCACTGCATTATCATGACCATTTCTAATCTCCCTGAACAATTCATGTTACTATTTCAGAAGCATTGACAAAAACACCTCTTCTCCTGAGTCATGCAGGTGGTTTATTCAAAAGTGCAGGGATATTATTGAAATAAACAGGCTGTAGGATTTGAAAAGAGAAAAATCACTCATGAAGACTCAACGATATATATGTGACAGCTTCATGGCATCCCATGGAAAAATGCCCCACAGATGGTAAGGAAAAAAGTATCCAAGACAGAAGTTTCTTCTCCACACCTCACCAACCTGTTATTCTCACAAGAAACAGGGTTTGGGTTCTGAACCTGAAGAGTTTATCAAACCCAGCAGGCAGAGCCACGGCCACATTTCCCTACAGAGATCAGCAGAGCTTGGGATCAATTTGTGATCTAAACATGTGGCTTCACCAGGATCCAGGCACAAGGACACTCCTGAGGACCTTTGCCTTGGTGCCTCTCTTCACCTCATCTAAGTTAAAAGATAAAACTCCTCCACAACTAATAAAAGAGTTCAGAAGTGACCAGCCACGGAGCAGAGACAGTAAATGACAGGGACTGGAATACTGGTATTTTTAAAGATAGATGAGCATTAGCACAGCCAGGAATTAATTCATTTACCATGTGAAAAATCTATTCAGGGCAGAATGGGAACTCTACCAATTAATACACTTCACAAATGTATCTCTTCAATAAGCAGAGTTACAGGGATCATTTTTCTTTGACACATACCATAAGGAAATGAAAAGGTTAATGTAGTATATGTGAGAGCATTCTTAAAAATCAATTTAAGGGAATTTTGTCTGCTGTAAATTATGCTCTGGCACCAGGGAAAGTCATCAAACTCAAATTAACAAAAGGAACAAAAGGATTTAATCTGAAACTACATTATGATTGTATTGCTCATTGGTGCACACAAAAAAATCAGCAACATCCATTTCATTTTTACCTCCTTTGATTAGAAAAAGGCTATTAAAAGTGAAAAATAATGTTGAATCATAATTAAAAGCAGGACTCTCCCTCTTACCAGCCTGCAAAGCACAACATTTTCTATAATGCAATATAAAGTAATTTTGGCTAGGAAACCCATTTGTCAGCTCTCCTCACATTATCAGACTGTGACCCCTGTACCTCCTCTTGCACACTCTTCTGTAATCTCAGAAAAAGCAGAGTTTGGCTTCTGAGCTCCAGACTTCCCACTCAGAGAGGCCTGACACTGGCCTTGCTACAGCTGAAGGTGTGGAGCTCCACTGGGCTCATGGCATCTCTCTAAAGACCTGAAACAGTTTTCAGGTTTCCACTAATTTCAACTGGCAAAAGAGCAAACGTCATGTGAAATCCTGTTTTTTCAAGAGATCCAAACGCTTCCTGTAACTTCAGGGCACATGGAGAGGACACAGAGCAGGACAGTGACATTCACTCTCAAAGCCACAATCAGAACATCTTTGAAGTGACACAGCCCCACACCCTGTTTCCCAAAATTATCACCCATCATAGCCCTTGTGCTTTTCTCAAGTGACATTTGCTGTCACCAAGCTCAGGAACTGAAAGGTGGCACTGAGGACTGCAAGATTTTATGGCATGTTCTGTGTCAATGCAATGAAGAGAGGACATGGCACAACTGATCTGTGCTCTTATGTTGGCTGCTGTGCTGGTTGCCAAAAGATACCACAGCACTGTGAAGGAACAGACAGATCCTACAAGCTACTCAGGATAAATTACTATTATTTATTTTCCTTCCATGGCATTGGCATAAATACCTGCTTTGTTGTGTATTCAACAGCTTTCCACCACTGAAATCTCCCTCTGTAGAGAGCAGATAATGGTTGATGCAAAGAATCTCAGTTATTTATCTTCATTCATTGCCAAATGAGCAACAGAAGCCATGGTTGTTTTGCTCTTGGCATTTTTCACCCCTGGAGTGTCCCCCAGGTTGAGTATCAGACTCCACATTTCCCTGCCCATGTCTTCACAGAACCATGGGATTTTCCACCTCTGCTGAACAGAAATTCTTCATCTGTTGGTAAATAATGTCAAGACTATATGACCAAAGATATCTGTAATTTTTATGTATGATGAGGGTGCTATGGACCATTTATTCCCTTGTCTTACAGCTGGTTTGATCTATCAATGAAGGGACTATTAAGTGGTACTCTTGGTTGCAAAGATAAAACACAAGGTTAAAGCAACCATTTCACCTAAAAATTGAACACAGAAAAGGCAGGCAGCCATGGTACTAGAAAAATAGCAATAATTTTTATTACATTAATTTGGACAAGGGTTGTGAGGGAGCAAGGGTCAAAGAAATCCAACCAAAACCAAGTTGGATTGCACAGATTCCTTCACTGCTTTGTTTTGTTACAGCAGTGAAGTACAAATGCATATATACATATATATATATACATATGTAGATATATAGATAGATTCAATAGATAGATAGATAGACAGATAGATGGATAGATAGAAAGACATAACTTTTTCTCTCCATGTCTTGTCATGGGAAAACAGAGACTCACCCTTTACACATGCTCACTTTGTGCAAGAAATCATTTCTTTTTCACTCAATATTTTTTATCTCCATTGAAATGTGAAATACACTGTCCTTCCACATGCTGAGTGGAGCTGGGCTTTGGCTTCTCTGAAGGAGCAGCTCACAAGTCAATAGCTGCAGCCTCCTCCCCATCAGGTGGAGAACAGCAGCATTTTCATCACCTCACTTAATCCCTTCCCCATATGGTCAGGGACTATGACTAGTGAATAATTAATTAAAATATGTCTGATCAGAAGTTCAAAAGAATCAGAGGAATTGAAGTAAAAGCCAGTGGATTTTTTTTTTTTCTTCCCCATTTTCTTTCTTTTTTTGCCATGGTCTCATTTGGGTTCACAGGGAATAAAAAGGCCTTTGGTGGTTGTGTACTCCAAGTCCCTGGAGGTGTTCAAAGACCAGCTTGGATGGGGCTCTAAATAACGGTCTAGTGGAAGGTGTCCCTGCCCATGGAAATGGGATTAGAACAAAATGGTCTTCAAGGCCCCACCCAACCTAAACCATTTCCAAATCTGAAAGCTCCCCCCATCCCCACTTGTGCTCCTGACAGGATGGTGTCATGGACCTGCCCTGTGCCTCCCAAAGCTCACGAGGGCACCTTGAGCTGAGCTGTGTTTGGAGCATGGACCTGTCTGAGAGCTGGGAGAGGGGCTGGGGCAGCCAGTGCACCCACAGGGCTCTGGGACCCCAACAAGATAATTTAGAGCTATGACTTGTGACAGTGACTGCAAAGATTTCATTTACCTTTTAGTAGTACGATGGAGGAGAAAAAAAAATTATGTTTTATGACCTCTCCTTTTTAATAAGAAATATCTTAAGACTGTGCCTTAGTGCCCAGCTGGGTTATAAGAGCAGAAAAGAAGCAGCACTGATTTTTTTGTATACAGTATTTTGTCTTTTAAAATATTGTCTTATAATGTAAAATGAAAAAATCCTCTTATGCACAGGAAAACTCACAGCAAACTAATAGGGCACTACAAATCTAGCATTGTTCTTTTTTTTCTCGTTTTATTGGAATTTATTCAAAAACATAATCAGAATCTAGCTCATTCTCTTACATAACCCTTTGTGAAGGACTGTTAAAATTCACATCAACAACATCTCATTCCCACTTTCCCCTTAATTTCCATTTTGTTTAATGTCTTCATCACCATTTATTTGTGATTTTTGTATTTTTTTTTTCTCCTCTTGTGAGAGAGAATAACCTCTCCTGGGTAATAGGGCAAAGGGCTGGAAGCTGTTTGTTTCTCCTGTGCTTCTGTAAAAAAAAAAATTAGAAAAAAAATTCCTTTACAGGGAATAAGCCCAGTTCTATTTCTTTTTTTTTCCCTGGGGTCTGGTGACACAATTCCAGCAATGCCAAGTCCAGCTGCAAGTGCCACGTGAGGAGGTGCTCTCAGTTCCAGCACGGCACAGCCCATCCCCTTTGCAGGCTGAAGACGTGGAGTGCAAAATAATCAATCTTCCAAAGCCCTAACAAGCCCCTGTGCTACAGCCTGTACCTTGCCATCAGCTTCTAGAACAACAAAAAATGCCCAGCACAGACAGAAAAAAAATAGCTGGAGGCTTCTATCAAATTTCTTTGTGAAATTACAGGAGGTAATTAACATTTGTCCTATAACTTTTCAATGGAAATGAGAACATTTGCCATCCAGACAGGGAGTCATTGTCTCCCATGGGAATGAAACACATGTTGAGATAATCCTGATCCTTTAACAAGAATTCTGAACTCAGAAAATCCCAAAAGATGGGCCTATGAAACTTCTGTGCTTGAGTTCATGCTCAGCATGGATTTCACAAGAGCCTCTCATAATCTAGAGCATCCACACATATCTCTTAATTATAACACAACTTCATCTTCACTTACATTAAGCCTTATAATAAGAATTAAAATTCCTAAACCAGAAAATGAAGCCCCTGAAAAAAAAAAAAAAGTGTAAAGATCAAATGAGAGAAATGGTTGAAAAAAGTTTAATTTTTACAGACTATTTCATGCTTGTACTAGTTATTTTTTCTGATTTTGAACTAATCCCTCTCCCTGTCAGCTGGCGACTCCATGGTAGAAGTGAACCATGGGGAGGAAGGGAGGAGCCCATGGTGTGGATCCAGTTTTTGATTCAGTTTTTGAGGGATAACTCATTAACCTCCCTCAGTATTGATGCTGATCTCCAAATCTGCATCTTCCTGCTTCTTCACTGGTTTGTGGCTTTTGCTGTCACTGTTTGGCCAATAATTTTTCCTTCCATAGTATAAGGAGATGAAACTCAGAACAGAGATGAAACTCTCACTCAGAATAGAGTTTTTGGGTAATGTGGAGGGTTTACTAGGTCATCTATGCAATATATTTGGGCAATTGCCTCAAAAACAGGGTTAGGTTGTTAAAAGTCATTTAGGTTCTTGACTGCCCTCAGTTTCCCTGCAGGTAAGACTCCCAAACATCTGTGAAGATTGATGTCCACTGTCTAAGCATTTTCCTTTTCACACATACAGCAAAAAAGCCCCAATCCCTCACAACAGTTTTGAGGTAGAGGAGCAGCCTTGAAGCTGAGCTTAACACACAAGAGAAGGGTGCAGCTCTCCTGATTTCTGCTCAGCAGGACAGGCAGAGCTCTCCCTTGCCAGCAGCACCCTCTCTGAAGCTGTGCCAGGTGAACCAAACACATCCCCAGGCTGCAGCTGGCATCACACCCAGGGGCAGCACAGCTGTGCTGTGACCAGCAAGGGGGGATGTAAGGGCAGAATTCCCAGTCAGAGGAGCAGGAGGTAACATCTAATCAGCTGTTTCCAGCCTTGTCAGGACAGGAGCATTTGAACCTGGCTTAGAGAACACCACTGGCTGTTTCCTGCTGCTCTGCACAGGGAGATGGAATTCCCGTGCATTTTATTAACTCCTCTTATGCTGCAGGAATGGATGCCACACAGAATTCCAGCTTGCTGCTTGCACTTAAATTTGATGCAGGGGGAAGCAGAATCCCATTTCCCTGACAGCAAAGTGCCTGAGCATCTCTCACAGAGCCTGACTTGGCAGGCATGGGAGCAGCAAGACAGGGGATGCTTGTCCTGCCTGCTGATGGGGAGCACACTTGGAATCAGCCTCTGGAAAAATGCTTCCCATGTCCATTAGGGATGACATTTACCTTAGTCCAGATGTCACTCCTCACCCTTTGTGCACCAGTTAAGCTCTGAGCTCAGAGGGAGGGTGTGTGGTGTACAGGGGTGGAGGGTGCAGTTCCAAACTGCATGTGTCAGCCATGTGTGCATGTATGGAATTTTTTAAAAAATATATATATTTAAATGGAAATGTGGGCAATTAATGAAAGTATTAGAAAATAAGTAACTTCCAGAAAAAGTAAAATGTGACTTTATCGTAATTAGGCTTTGCTTGTCAGTCAATGTTTCATTAAGTAACTGTACAATGTGCCTGAGAGTATTGTTGATTTCTTCATCCCAAGAAAAAATAACACTATATATATGGGCTGCTCCTAAAATCACTACCTGTATTTATTACTTTACTAAATCTTTTTGGCACAAATAAATAAATGCATGATCCTGCACAATGGTTTTTCTCTCTCCTTTCTCATAGGACTCTCCTATACCTAGAGGGAAAATATTGCCAGGAAAGGGCAGTGGTTTCCTTTGGTCCCACATGCCCACAGGCACAGCTATAGATGAATTCATGAAAAGCATTTAATAGGATACTTTTCTTTAACCATTTAAGAGTTGTGTTCAAGTGCCATGTACTTCAGTGGGATGCAGACAGGAGTATTTCAACACTTCCTAGACTTTTTGGTGCATGATGTCCTAACATAAATAGTTGCTTTGCAGAGAAAGACCCAAGATCCAACACAGGTGTCTAAACAGGGATATCCTTTTGTTGTGGATGCAGGAGAACCCAGTGGGAAGAAGTGATGATGTCTGACTCAGTTCAGAAGGCTGAACTATTTCTTTATTATAATTATGGTAAAATACATTAATATACTATATAAAAGGAAGGTACTAAAAACTACATACTACTTTCTCCTACTCTAACTCTAATCTAACTCGTGAGTCCAGCCCCAGGTGGATTGGATTGGCCATCAGGCTCAAACAATCCTCACCAGAATTCAATCAAGCACTCACTCCAGGTAAACAATTCTCCAAACACATTCCACATAGGAAAAACAAGGAGCAGAAATAGAAATTGTTTTCTCTTCCATTTCTCTCTGTGCACCTCTAGGAAAAATCCTGAGAGTGAGAGAAATGTGCTTGCCACAATCCTTTCCCTGGCAGGGGGGTGCCTGCCCTGTGCACAAACTCCTGCACCACCTCCCTGCAGCCCCCAGCCCTCTCTGCACAGTGTGGGGAGCTGAGCCCAGCTCTTGGGTGTCTGTCTCAAAGAGGATCTGGCCCTTAAGCAGGAAAGGAAATTAAATATTGTGGTGTTTCACATTTCATTGTGCCAGGCACCCACCAAAGCCCTCTGTCATTCCCCTCCACAGCTGGACAGGGGAGAGAAATTATAACAAAGGGTTAATCAGTTGAGATATGGATAGGAAGAGGTCACTCACCAAACATCATCATGGGCAAAGCACTCAGCTGGGGGATATAAATTGAATTTATTACCAATAAAACCAGAGCAGGATAACAAGAAGTAAAATAAATCTTTAAATCTTAAAACCACCTCCCCCTCACCTTCCTGAGCTCTACCTCCTCCCTGCAGGCAGCACAGGGAGGTGCTTGGCCAGTGCTGGATCTGTCCTGGAGCTGCCTGGCATTGGCTGGACATGGGAGAAGCTTCCAGCAGCTTCCCACAGAAACCACACCTGCAGCCCCCCTTAACAAAACCCAGCCACTCAAACCTAACACAACACGCTAATGGCTCAAGGATATAAATTATATTTGACATAATATATTAAAGAGCTCGTAAAACTTCATCAACATGGCAGAATATATCCTGTGTTTTCCTGCTTTTTAATAATTCTAATAAATCAGATAAAAATTATACCACAAAATACCATTACAAGAGAAGATAATCAGGAGTGTAAAAATGAGGAAAACAGAGTGCTACCACAAACTTCAGAAGACAAAACACAACAAGGTTTTTACAAGGTTGGGACAGAAAACAAAAACTTCAATTCAATTTCTATGTGATTGATAGTGTAGATTTAACCACTCCATTACAGAAGCAAACCAATGTCAGTTTCCTTGCCTTGCTTTAACCTGCATCTCAAGGGAGCTTATAAATAGTTAAACACTTACATCAGAATTCATCAGTTTTTAGAGAAAAATTAAAGCTCAACATTGATGTCTATGATATAATGACTTACAAGTCACTGCATAATTAATCTTGATATTAACTGCATGCACTTGTGATATATGATTTATTATGGGTTTTTCATCTAAATTCTTCTAAGGGTATTGCTTCATGCACACACAATCTAATAAGTTCCAATGCAGTAGCAGGTGCTATTTTATAATAAAGACATTAACATATTTTAAGAAAATACTTCTATACCAATTGCTCATACTGTGTATTCACTTCTCAAATGGACTTAATAGTGATTAAAAACTAAACTGGAAATACAGATCTTGTACTTCCATCTTCATCCTTACTGTCCTTCTCATTGTTTTCCATACTGAATTTTTCTTGTTCCAGAATATATATATATAATTTTTTTTATCTGTCTGTGTATGTATATATATATAAAACTGTAGTTTCACATATCTACACCTTTCTTAAAGGTATTCAGGGGGAAGAACATGTGACATTCTCTATTGCTGCCTCTGTTTAGATTGGGAGTGCTCAGAGAGGATTAAGCATTTCAAGAGGCAGCTCATTCAGTTTGACTAACAAGGCTCTTCTGGATGATGCTGTAATGCATTGTAGGATACAACCATTAGTTTTATTTTGGTTTGCAGCTCTAAATTGTCTTTTCCCCCTGCTTGAATACCAGCTACCCTCAGACAGATGGCTCCTTCCTCGTCAGGAGATACCAAGCCTGAGATAGACAGAGAGGTGCTTACTTGTCTTTGAGGAATGCTTCCAGAGAGCTAAAAGGGAAAGCCCAGCACGCATCAAATACTTTGAAAAATTCTTGAAAATAAATGCAAAAGTAAAAATATTCCTGCAGCAGCCAAGAAGCAAATGTGGAATAAAATGTAATCACCATAACTGGCCACAATTGACCACAATAGAAACATAACTATTCAAAAAGGCTATTTCCTATACTAACATCACTTCTTTGCTCCTTTCTCAGATATTCATCCTCAGACTATTCACTCCTTTACAGATCCCTCTAAATTCAGCAAGCCTCTCAATGAAGTAATGGGATAATTGGATAAACTAGCAGGATTTGCTGCAAATTCCAAAGAAGATGAGGATGCTTGGGTTGGCATTGCCCCGAGAGGGTGAGATGCAGGCATTAGATGTACTCAAATACCCACCACAAATAAAAGAGAATTTGCCACTAGTGACTATCACTCTGCTTAATAACCAGATTTTCAAATTCTCTTCTGTCTTGGCGGTGGACAGTAAATGTTTTCATCATAACTGTGACCTCCCTGTGTTAGAAATTGTCCTGACATTACTTGTAAGGGTTTAATTAGAAGAGGCAATGTTGACCTTAAAGCCCCTGTTAAGCAAGTCACTGCTGACAACCTGAAATATTTTAGTATCATTAGTGCACCTCTGACACAGCCAGCAGACAAAACCCACGACATTCTCTGAAATTTTTAAGGTGATTCTACCAACCCTGTGCAGAAGAAAGGCCTTTTGGAGTCTTCCTCTACCTCTACATACTTCCACAATGTCAAAGAGTTAATTTGTTAATACAAACCAAATTCATGTGAATTAGGATGGATTTCAGGAAGCTTTGTCTTTTGCTGCCTCATCCTGCCTCAAGGCAATGCCCTGCAGCAGACTCACACCTGAAAATTCAGTATTCTGGCCACAGCAAAAGGCAGCTATGCTCACCAGATGTTAACTGGTTCAAATGAGATGCTTGCACACGTGTGATGGATATCTCCTCTGAAGCAGGCAATGAGAGCACTCAGGGAGGCAGAAGCTGGGTGGTGAGTACAGCACCCAAGGTGGCACAGCCTCCCTTTGCTCCCCTCCCTAGCAGGGTGTGCTCACGCACAAAATCTGGGCTCTGTGTCCCACAGTTGCTCTTTCAGGTGAAAACCCACGAGCTTCCCAAATGGCTGGGAAGTCCAAAGCCAGATCCATGCTAAGTTAACAGCTGTTTGCACATGACACCCTTAGAGAGGAGCTTGCTGTGCTGTCATTGCAAATAAAAGACAATTGCTTTAGTTTGGTCTTCCATAATCTTTCCCATCAATGCCTCAGAGTTTAAAGATCTAATCCTGTCTGCAAAATTCAATTAGACTTTGCAAGGAAAAAAAACCAAAAAGATTAGTCATTAAAGTTTTAGATAAACAGATCTCAGCTAAGGTCAAATCTGCACCACTACTCCTGTGAAATTCAGCATTAAAGAAAATCAATATACTGTGCCATATTCCTGTGACATATTATCTGCAGTACCACTTGTTTTCTCATTTGTGCATGAAGTTAAAACTTAAGTCCAGTTTTCAGTCCTGCTTATTTGCTATAAATATTAAACAAAAGGACAAACACCTTCTATACCTGCATGTTTCTTTTTAGAATAGGTGGCCAAATAATGCCCTGAGCTTTAGAGTGCCACAGGAGGCAGAGCCCTGGTTCTGCCACAAATGGGGAGGCTGCCCAGCAGCAGCTGCCTTTTATGGATCTAACACAGAAGTGCAATGATAATTTCCATTTGCAATCAAATAAAAATCATCCAAGCTACCTTTTCACTTTCTGTATTTCCTTTGCTTGTTTTTTCTGCTTTCAGGAATACCTCAGTGTAGGGGGCAAAGAAGAAGTTTTGGGGGAAGGAGAGAGTTGCAAACGGTCCTCTGGCTGGTGGTATCTTACAAACCCCAAGTGCAGAGGAGGCACAACTGGGTTTTTTTTCTCTCTTCTAAAGCCTGTATGTTAATAAATGTTAATTTTATCAGACTACAGTGTCTGTCTACAAGGTGATTTTCAAATTCCTGTTGATTTAGTAAAGAACTTAGGTGTTCAGCACTTGCAAAAACATTGCTGTTTCAATAGACACCTTCAGGCAGATTTAGGTATTTAACCTGAAGAGTCAACATTTGCAGGATTACCTGGGCTTTCAGGGCAAATTTCTACATCCTCAACTGCTCTGCATGTTGTGCTAACCTGGATCCTTGCCTGGCCCCTACAAATGTACCTATATGAAATCTGTTGGTAGAGATGTGAGGTTCCTGCAATGTCAGGAACAGATCCTGAATGAGCCAGGAAGTAAGGAAGAAGCTCTTTTATATTTCTATATTATTGAATGTTCACTCCCCTTTCACACATTTCTGGGATGCATGCTTTTCTATGTGAACTTTACTCCAAGAGCAATCTGGTAAATTCCTAAAGAACTGACAAGAAAATCTTGGGGAAAAGAATAAAAAACAGCTTTTTTTTTTTTTTCCTTCTAAAATATTTAATACCTGGAACCTATAAAGAATTGTTGAAGATCTGCCAACATTTCCAATGATTTTCAAAGTCATACCATTTTTAGTTGCTCCAGAACTGCTGATATCAGCAAGCATGCCCTTCTAAATAATTTATTGGCATTTCTACATAAATTAGATACTTAAAGGTGAAGATGCCATGAACCTTGTGGAGGCTGAGTGCTCACTACATGGACTATAATCCATCAACCCAACAGACAGATTTCCAAACTGGCTTAAACCTCAGCAGGCTCACTGCTTGGAAATAGTTCAAGGACTCCAGAGACTGCAATACGCTCTTGAAATGTCACTTGCAGTAAAAGTACATTCTACACAAAAATAAATCACCATAAAATAAGGTAGAAGCCTCAGAGAGTTATAAATTGATCATTTAAATCATAAGTTAGTTACTTCTCACAAAAATAAGAAATGCAAAAAATATGTTAGCTTCAGCTAGGGACAATGTATTACAAAATACAGGGCAAAACCATCAGCTAAAATACACATTTGCATAAGGTTAAATTCTCCAGTAAAACACTTCAGTCCTGTCTATCAGTTTCTAAAGTCACCATGAACTTTTTTTTTATTCCCCAAAAAAACTTTGCAAAATATAGCTATTGAAAAATGTTACGTTGGCATTTCACCTGTAATTACTTTATTTATAAAGGCTCCAGAGTGGAAAGAAGGAAACAATCTGAAGAAGAGGGTGGATGATATTTCAAGAAGGATGCTGGGGGTGAAAAACTGATGAAAAAAATGTTTCCCCTAGCAACCAGCAGATAAAAATCTTAAATCTTCAGAATTTGTTTTTAAATGAAAAAGGGAAAAAATATTAAAGAAAGAAATCTCCCTTCCTGGCTAGAGAATCACTGCAGCCAGAGGTGTGTTGGATCCATCATTTGAATGGATCCCCGAAATACATTTTTATGAAGGGGTAAGAAAAGGCAGTGATGAATTAAATGCTAAGGCGATGTAAAGATGATAAAAGCAGTATTTTCATCAGAAAATAGCAGTGATAGGAGTGGTAAAGTTGCTATTTGAGGTACAAACAAACTGATGCCTCAGGTTTCAGCTTTTACATTTTTCAGATTCTGTGCTACTTCAGTGTGTTTTTCTGAGCTTCATATTATGGGACGGTGAGCTCTCTGCACAGAGCAGGGACACAAAACAATTCCTTCCCTAACTGGTGACCAAGGACAAATGATCCAGATCTCAGCCCAGGAGCACAAACACCGTGGGTTAAAGAGAGAAAAACAAGCAGGGTGGGACTGCCTGGGTAAAGCTGGAATTGGACAATGAACTCCAAAATGCAAATGGAGCAGAACTTATAAAAGTGTGAGACCCTGTGACTGGTTGTGCATTTTGTGGCCATTTTGGTTCATCTTGGGTGTAGCCCTGGATGGGCTCTTGTGCTGCCCAAGGCAGATCCATTGAGGTCTCCTAATAAATCCCTACTTTATTCTTCAGCTCTGTCTGGTCTCTGTTCTAGGTCAGCCTTCACAAGGCATCAAAACAAGATTGAACAAGACTACAATAGAAATAAGGAGGTCAATCAACACAAATATCTCAAGTGATTAATTTGCAAAAAGTAAAGAAAAGATATTATCAGGAACTCAAAATAGCTATGAAATCAATAGTAATGGACTAAAAGTCACAGAAAGCTTTTTTTTATCTAGTTCATAGCACAAACTCAGACCATGTGGAGACACAAACAAAAGGAATAAATTAATTTTATAATCATCAGATTATAAATCTAGGCATTTATAGGGAAATTCCAAGCACAAAAACAATTAGTAGATTCTGGGGTTTTTCCTATTTGTTCTCTGAAAGTCTGGTTCGACAATGAATCATAAATGTTTTGTTGCCTGTTCTTATTTTGTAACTATCAAAAAAAGAGAGGACACCAGCCATTTGTGTACCTGCTGCAAACCCTGAGTTTTGCCTTGCTCCCCAGCTCTTGTTCTTTTCAGTGTTTGCTTTTGACTCTGACAAATGAGCTCTCCCAGAACTAACCAAATTATGGTTTTGGGCCCAAACAGAAAATGAGGTTTGGCATCATTTTCCTTGTGAGAAGAGAATCTCTTAACCAGAATTCACTCACTTTAGCAATTTTAACCATGCCTGACTTCCTGCCTTGCTACTTTGCCATTCCTACCATTGCTGCTTGTTTAAGATGAGACACTCAGAAGAAATCTGGTTTTGCTCTTACATTCATACAACACCATTACTTTTCCTTAATGACCAACACACCCTGCTTAATGAAACCCCAGCATCAACTTTATTACATCCTGCACTGCTAATGATGTGGTAGTCACCTAACACATTAATCTTGATTCATGGCTCACTTGAAATATTTATATAGTACAAAATGCTTAAGTGGAGGTCAGTTGCATGCAAAGCTTCAAAGAATAAATTGCAAGAGTTTGTGTTGCCTCCAGCTCCTCCTCAGCAGGAGTTTGTGCTGCCTCCAGCCTGGGCTGGGGTAGGGAGCCAGCTTTAGGAAATGATCCAGCCAACTGTGGGCAGCAAAATCAGCCATATGGCCACAAGCATAAGATTTTATTACTAAAGAAAGGACTTTATTTTCACTGCTTTTTACATTCATAAAGGAAAAATTGTTTTCAGATGGCTTCATCATAATTCCCTTGACACTAAAATTATGTGCTGGCCCATGGAAATCCAAGCTACAGGGCACAATGCAGACAGCATGGAACCTAAAATAAAGGCAGACAGATCAATCTCTGAAGTAACCAGAAAGGCTGGAAAAGTTCTTTAAGATCACCACATTCAACACTTGACCAAACACCACCTTACCTGCTAAGCCATGTGGTGATTATCACATCTACTTATTTTTTGTGCACTTCCAGGAATGCTGACTGCACCTTGTCTAAGCACAAAGCAGTCCCTAAATCCCAGACAGAGCTGCTTCTGCATTCCCCAGCCCTATGAAGCTGGTGAGGCCATGCAGTGTCACACACTGCAAAACCTGTAACTTTTTGCCCCTTTTCCAGTCCCCACCTCAAAGCACATCGGAAATGTCAGTACTGCTTCCAGCAGCACTCACTTTGTGTGCTAATTCTGCAGGTGGTATGTGGTTTTCTACTGGAGCATTTCACCACGGGCTGCTGGCTACAAGATGCTGTTGAGGCTGAGAGTTGTCTGTGAAATCTAGGGTTGATGAGGAAGAATCCAAAACAAGCCTCATTTTCTACACTTTGTTCTCTTTGCAGCTGTTTTTTTTTTTTTTTTTGCTCCCTGTGCACTGTCTGGTGACATGAGTCATGGAACAGAAGGAACAGTTTAATCAATAACATGCTTAATTGCTAAAAATTATTCCACAACTGCAAACTCACAGCCAGGAGACCATACTATCTGTCACTGAAGATGCATTATGAGAGAGAAACAAAGAGGTTTAAGTGTCATTAGCCAAACAATAATAAAATAACCCATAAAATTTAAAATACAACTTAGGGAGAGCATATAAACACAAAAAAGTTAGTTTCCCAAGATGAAATCATATTGCATTACATATAATTCCACATAGTGTGGCTCAAAATGGCAAACTACATTACTACTACCTACTAAGGTGTGCAGACGTATTTATTATGAGCAGCCAGTTTACTCTATTGCTTCATGAACTCAAGGAGAAATGTAGCTTCCATCAAATTGAATTGCATGAAGTGGCTGCTGCACATTGAGAAGATATTCTGTTGCTCTCAAGTGGCAGAACTATCTGCAAATGTATGTGAGAATAGGAATTTCTGAATATTAGACACTGTGTCATATAGCAGTGATTACAGTGAGTCTGTTTCAGCTCTGATCCTTAAATGCAATGCTTCCTTGAATACTTACTCACTTGGCTAGGCAGATATATGTGAAGAGCCCAGCAAAATAATCTGCCTCAGCACTTCTGCTGTAATTAAATGCAGTTGCATGTTGGACAAGTAATGACCACCATCTGCTCAGATCCATGGCTGGTTTGTCCTTCATCACAAACCACGCATCTCCACATGTCCAGAAAAATACCCATCACCAGCTGATTCTCCAAAGCACCACATGAATAATCTGAATATGCAGCAGGTTCGTTACAGATGAGTGCTTATATATTTGGTCTGCAAAAATGCTTGTCCAGGTTTGGATGCTGTAATTCTGATATTGTGAAATGCTTAAAAGAAAGCATACTAAATGACCCAGGTTGCAAAGTCAGGTCTCAGGAACTAGAAAAAGCCAAGACTTCCACTGCCTCTTCAGGCTGTAAGCATTTGGATAATCTACCATGTCTTGGGTTTAGCATAGCCTTGCTTAAAACTGTATCTCTTTTATTTCACAAAATTTGTTTCTCACTGTGGGCATACTCGATGCTACTATTTAATTGCTTATTTTTATTCTATTTGTATATCTCATCTTTTCATAACTCACCACTCAAATCTCATTACACTTAAAGGTTATTAACTCCCTTGAAAGTTTCCCATTAGCATTTCTACACTGTCAGATGAGGTCTGAGTACTCTGTGAAGTCTGGGCTCTCCCACTGTTCACATGGTGGGTTTGCACATCCTCTGCAGCATCCTCCAGCACAAAGCTCAGCCCTTCAGCACTGCTTCAAGCTCCCATTCCTGCCTGAAAGGATTGGCATGGCTCTGTCACCAGCCTGCCTGGACACCACCTCTCCTGACACTTTCAGTCTCTTATGGAATCTTTCAACTGTTTTTAAGGAAGTAAGAATTATTATCCTTGTTTTACAAATGTATAATTTAGGCTAGACAGATGAATGTCCAAATCTACTTCTAATCTAGATGACTGATCCAAGATTCACTATGTCAGTCTCACCTTCTGCAACCAATCTTGAAGAAAACTTCACTATGCAAGCTCTGCTGAATCTCTGAAGTCATCAAGCTTGGAGAATGAATAGGAGAGAGGATCCAGTGAAACAAAAACCTGGGGTGAGCATTACAGACTGTGCAAGGATACCTGCATGTGTACGGGACACTTTATCCTTGCATGCAGCCTGATTCTGTTGATCAATGTAAGGCAACTTTTAAGTGAACACTGCTAATGAATGTGAGTGTCTCTCACCCTCCTGAGACTTCTTTTCTTTGCTTTTATGGATCTTTGTTGAACAGAGAAAGATTTCTTGGTAGGCCTCTCATGGACAACAAAGTATAAGAGCAAAGGCCATGAGCTGTAACATGTGAAATTCTGATAAGACATGAAAAAATCATCATAGTCAGAGTGGTAAATCCTTATAACAAGGGCTAGAGAGGCTGAAATGCCCAGCCTTGAAGAGTTTCACAGCTGGACTGCATGAGGCACTGAGTACCATGAGGGAACTGCAATTCAGCCTTGCTTGGAGGAGGTTTGGGCACCTTTCTGCAGCAGAACATCCAACCTAAGGTTTTCTGTGACTGTCCTGTGGTGTCTCCACACAGCTTGTGCTGCAGAGTGGGGGGCACTGTCCCCCTGCACTGTGGGCCTGCTCATTGCTTAGATGAGAGAGAAATAAATGGATCATACTCATGACCCACTTAATTTTGAAGATACCATTTGTACAATTATGTGATTGGTTATTCAAGCATGACCTCTTCCAGGTCTCCCCATGACTGGGCAGCCATCACACAAATCTGTTCTCCTAGTGAGGTGACACAGTCTGGCTGAGGCAATTAGAACATCATTACCAGAAATAGGACTGAGCTATATATTGTCTGACAGGAGTAAATTCAAGGGAATGAAATACCTTGTTCCAAATTATAGTATCATCCATCTACACTTTCTGATAGTCTTGAAAGACAGATGGTCCAGCAAATGGCTGTAATCATCATATGGATACAGTTTAACTCCCTAAGACATGTTAAAAGAGCAATATTTGCAGAAATATCAACCTGAAAATGTGAACAGAGCCTTCTGACTGGGTACGTTCAATGAAACATTTCAGTAACATTTCAGAAGTTATTTCCTTCAAATAGTTTTCACTTTCAAAAAGTAATTTAACAAAGAACTTAAAGATGACCATAATTAACAGATTTACCATTAGCAATAATGAATATGTCAAGCTGCCTTCATGACCCTTACTTTGGAACAACTCTTCTGAGACAGTTCAGAAGACTTTTCTTATGAAGAACACAGGACCAACACGTGCCTCAGTAAATGATGTTGAAACACTACATTTAGTTCAATAAAAGAGGCCAAAACACAGTCACTGTTTCAGATGGTCATTTTTGGAAGGGTCATAGCCCCCATGTGCCCCAAACTATTCCTCTCCTGTTCCTGGGGAAGCATTGAATACCATGAGGCAAAAAAGTGCCAAGGAGCAGCCAAGGGGAGCAGTAAGGGCAGTGCTCAGTTCTCTGTCCAGCCCTGATATCAACTCATTTCTTGCTGCAGTGCTGCAGTGCAGGATTGTGAATATGCCTGGGAGATGTTTTTCCTGCTGCACAAAGACCTCACCAGTGCACAGCGTTATTTATATCTGGCAGGGTTTTGTGTATTGTCTACAAGTGCAAAACATGATTCTTGACATTCGCAAAGCTTCATCTGAATTTATCACCCAACAACTCCTACAACAAATAATCCCAATTAGTTCTCAAGAAAGAAACCTCTGGACTGTACTTGTTTTAAAGGAGAGGAGTTTCTGGAAGCACACACTGTCTCCAAAAAAAAAAAAAGAAAACCAAGAAGTTAATCCTGACATGATTTATTACCTCTTTCACCTCATGCAATACTTCAATTGTTCTCTGTGTCATGGTCTGATCCTTTAGTCCTTTCTCTTATAAATCACCCTGTTTTTAGCAAAGGGAGAAATGTCTGAAGAACTAGGTCCTGAACTCCAACCAATATTCTCCTCAAAGGAAAATGATGCATTCTGCCTGCTCAAATTGCCATGATAGTAGGTGGCATAGGAAAATGTAATTTATTTTTTTTTGTAAATAAGGTTAAGTTATATGAATTCAGTTTTTCATCTGAAGAGTGGAGAATTTCCTTCTCCCAGATTTACTGGATTCAGTAAGCCATGAATAGAGCATGTGGGGAGGGAATGCAGAGTGTCTGTGGGAAGATCCATACAAAACATGCAGATGGGATTAATCTACTCATTCCCTCGTTGTAATTGCAGTTTCACAGAAATTCTGCTAAAAAACACATTTATTTGGCAGTAAATACGATGACTAATTGCAAAGGATAGCTGCACATAAATTCCAGACTGAATTTTTTGGCATACTTCTAATTGTCCTATAAAAGAAAATGACACACTCTCTACTCATTTTTCCTAATTAAATGCAAAATATGAAATTATTCCTATTACTCTTATTGGTGGAAACGAAGGCTGTTTCAATTTAACTATGAAATACAGCATATGGTTCCCTGATTATTGGTAAACTCTGCAGCAGAAGTCCTGGGCAGATGATTCCAGAGGAGGATCTGGCCATGCCTACACTGAGACCCATGAAAGAGCTCTCAAGCCAGACATCGAAATTGTTCTGTAGAGAGTTCTGTGAAGGATATGTGGCCCTAAATTAATAACTACAGGATTAGTGTTATTTGGTTGGGGTTTTTTCCCCCAGATTCTCTAAATAAATGTCAGATACATTTCAAACACAAATTTTGCATAGAAATCAAGGTGCTAGTGCAATCCTTACTTGCCTGTGACCTGTTTATAGCAAAAATTCCTTACACTCAGCACCCAAAGTCAAATGACATATTTGGGAGCAGAGGATGAAATCAAATCTTTTGTGTCCAAAGCCAGCGATGAAACTGACTCGCCATACAGGATTCCTAACACTTAAAAAAAGGGTAAGATAAATTATGTACAAATAATTTCCTCTCATCTTTGAATAATGAAAAAAAAAATCCTTTAAAATAGCACACAGTGTAAGGTACTTCAATATATGTGGCATTAAAAAACCCCAATCCTGCAGCAGCAATACATTGCAAGACTAGCACAGACCAGAAATGTTTCAGCAGAGCAGAGGGAATTAAATGTTTCTGCCTTTATCTGCACACACAAAAAGAGCTCTGTCACTCTTACCACATAATGAGATGCAAAATATGCAAGTTTATTAATTGTTTAACATCTACCAAACAGCACAGCATTTCCCAAGTGGGAAAACACATGCTAAGAAGGAAAAAAAAAAAAAAAAACAAACTCCACAACCAAACTACAACTTAAAGTGTGGCAATTCTTAGCACTGGACATAAAAGAGATTCAGTAGGAATGCATTTGGTTGAACACTGTCACTTGCCCTGACTGTGAGCCCTTCTTTATGCATGAGGATTTTGAAGTCTAATGAGTATGCACAGAGCATTCCCACTGATTCACCACCACAGAGAAGAGATTTGGCTGGGATTTCATCCAGAGAACAGCTAAGAAAATATAAAAATACAGGTAGGGGAAAAGCTCTGCTCAAGGATTCTGCCTTCTTTCCATGGCACAGCTACCTTGCATGACTGCAGATATTTTCCCTGACTTGCTGCACATAAACCCTCTGTAAGTGACTTTTGACACGTTTCTCTTAGGAAATTCTCCCACATCAAAGGAAAATGTGCTGCAAACCAGGGCTCTGACTTGCACATCTCATACAATGAACTCCTCTGCTCCACTCAGGAAACTCAAATGTCAATGTCATGTCAGAGATAGACAGACACGAACCATTCTCAACTTCTTTTGCTAACTAAACTCTGCCAACTTTTCAATAATTAAAGGTCATCAATCAGACTCCAACACAAACCAAATTATGATATTGCTTACAAAGCCACAGATGTTTTCAAACAGGAAACCTAAAGTTTACCATTAACTTTCTGGCTTTGACCTTTCCAGCACATTCATTTCAAGGGATTTTTTTCTTCACCTGTTTGATTACTCTGAGTTGAGGTCTGTATGTAGCCACCACTTGCCTCCTGGAGCGGGGACATGAGGAAAAATGCCAAATATTGTGAAGAAGTGTGATAAAAACTGTGGCTCACAACCCAGCTAAGCCTCCTCCTCCACTCATGCTTTGCCAGAGGGAGACAGATGAGCCCCAGATCTGCCTCACTCACATTCCCACGGGAAACTTGTGGCTATTTTGGTAGCTACAGAACATCCTTGAAAGTGGGAGAGAGGCCTTGGTAGTAGCAGTGTGTGGTCAGGATTTTAGTGACATGGGTCAGGAGCACAAGCACTGGGGAATTTTTGAGAAACAGGCCACACAAAGACTGCTGAGAACACAACCTTTTATTGCTTTTTACATCTCAGGGCTATTGACTCATCAGTGCCAAAGACAAAATTTTGGATCATGAGATCCACATGGTTATAGTGACAATTGTGAGATGCTGGCTAGCCCTGGAAGTTGTAATGTAAAACCCAGTTTTTTCTGCTCACAGATATTAATCTCCTTCCATTTTCTGCTGCTTAAGGAGTGGCAGTGATGACAGGGCTGCAGGACACAAGCCTTAGATGTCATTTAAATATTATCAGTTTAGGAGAAAACATCAGCAAGATACAGCAACCCCATGAGCAGCTGTATCAGCCAGAAACATTTCATATCTAAACCTGGAATTCTCTAGAGAAATCTTCAGAGTCAAAGAAACAGCAAACCACTGTATAATTCATCTTCATAATCTTGGTGTGACTCTTATCACTGACATATTACTACACTCCTGACTTTTATTGTCTGACTCCTGTTAAAAGATTCCATTATTGAGGGATAATGCAATAAAATCACTTTTTTCTGTTGATTTTTTTTTTTTTTGGAGAAAAAGAGGGACTCAATGATGTTCTCCAGGTGGGAAGCTAGAAGCTAGATCTTATATTTGTTGCACCAGTGTAAATCTATTGCAATACCATTGATTTCAGTGACAAAACATGTGGTTACATCTAGAGAAAGTTGTATTTGATGGTGCAAGCCCTCCTCCATCTGTAGCTGGAAACCAGGAAAATTTGTTTTGAGAAAATACCATTGTGCATTGCCCTTTGTTATACTCTTGTACAACTATCTGTGAGTGAGTACTGCCTGAGACATGGCACTAGACTACATGGGTCCTCTGTCTGCTCTCCTAAGGTCACTCCTCTGTTTTTGTAGAGAAAATATCTCCAGAGTGCCTCTAGCCTACTCATTTAGCCTGTAGAGCTATACCTCAGAACCCATTTCTTTAATGGCATAAAACATTTGGGTCTTTTTTTTTAAGTGGAGATCGTAAATAATGCAGTCTATAATACATTTTAAAAATCACCTGGTATTGAACAAACCATTTAATTTAACTTGCCTAATCTGGAATCAATATTATAATTAATTTTCTACTTTATCTCTCTTTTGAAGTGGTGGAACAAACCAGTTTATGTCAGTTCAGCCCTGCAGGATTGTGTGAAATGCTGGGGCTGGATCCTTGTTTACCCCTGCTAACTGAGACTGATCAGTGGAAGGGTTCCTTGCTTCTAGGAATGTTTTATAGAAACAAAAGAAAAGAAAGTTACATAACTTTGTTTATTTGATTTAGTGTCTGATTTGATTTTTAAATCATTAGTCAGGCTGAGCTGTACTAGTTTTACTTTGGGCAAATCATAAGGAATTGCCTGCCCTTTGTTCCTGTGGAATGCTGAGGTAATCCTGGGCTTACTTTGCTTGAAGGAGGCTCAAGGTACAGAGACGAACAAAAAAAGTTATAGTCCCACTGGGTCCAGTGAAGGAGGAGTCTGCCCTGCCAAACTCCTCCAGTGCCTCCCAGCACAGCACCCAGGTCTCCAGTCAGTGTCACAGGCACCAGACACAGCCCCCCTCCCCTTTGTGGAGAAAGAAAACCTCTTGGATTTGCTATGCAGTGCACAATTTACATGCCAGCTAGGGCAGCAAGTCTCCTAGAGAGGCAGATTGTCACCAGTCCTGCACCCTCTTGTCTGTTAAGGACCCCAAAGCTGAAGGATCATCAAAAATCCTGCTCACACTTGAAAGGTTTTCCCAATCACCAGTCAGCCAGACACAGGAGCAGAGGGAATATCCTTGGCTGAGAGCTCACAAACACAGCCCACACTGCAAAAGGACCAGCTGCTACAGAGGTTAAATCTTTCTCCTGCAGTGAAGAGCTACTCTGCAGACCTTCAGCTCCCTGTCATGTTCACTCCAAACAAGCTACAGGTGTATTTTTAAAATCATTTTCCAAAGAAGTGTTTATTTTATCTGTCTCTCTCTTAGCAGAATGACTTTCCAATCCCACAATATTGGTTTCTTGAGGTTGGGATTGAAAGTATTTGAGATGATGTTTTATGTTTGGACTTAGGTGTTTATTATTTTTTATTTATGTTACAGTCTCACTACTGTGAGTTTGGTAGCTTTTTTATTAAGGTACAAAATGGCTAACATATTCGTGTTATAAGGTCTTTTAAAAGTAAACCCTCTAATTAAGAATAATTATTTAGATTATTAGATTATTAGATTATATAATAATATTTAGATTATTTTCTCTTTTAACAAAATAACTGATCTTCTGAAGTCTACAATGTGGACTTTTCTGTCTAAACATAAAACATCACTTAAACTCATGAAGAAGAAGGAAGAAGAAGGTAAAGAAGAATAATCTGCTTCTGCTCTAAAACTTCTATCTTGTTTCATATTTATTTTTATATTCTAAAATCTCAAACTCTAAGTTTTCTACTTTGTGATATTACTGACTTCTAACTAACTACACACTCATAATTTTAGTGCTATTAATCAATTTTAAAAGCTTGTTCTACAACTTTAGGTTAAATGCAGTGTTCTCTTTTGGATGGGTCTGTGCTTTTTAGTGCAGAATGTTTAAAATTCTCAGCATCCAGGATTCCAACACCACAGGAGCTGTGCAGTGAAATTGGACTGGGACATCCTGGAAAAGTCTGCTTTTCCCTTCTGCCCTAACAGCAGTTTTAGAGGTCCAGTGTCCAGCCAGGGGCATGGGTCTCTTGGTTTATTGGTCTCTTTTGGATAGCAAGCAACATGTGAAAACCTGTGATATGCAAAGGGGCCAGAAAGCTCTATAAAAATAGTTAGAGAATGCAGGCCCTCATAGAGATATCTGAATGATTTAATGACTTAAAACTTCCTTTCCAGAGTCTTCCAATTCCCACAACTCTTATTTAGCTTAATAAGAGCTGTGAGCATGCAGATTTACTCACCAGTATTGGGAAACTCTGCTTCCTTTAGCCTTGTGATGAATAAAAAATGCTTCTTTTTAGGGAAAAAAAAATAGGCTTTTATGGTCCAGAGAGTTTTTTAACATGATTTGAGTAATCCCCTAGAGATTCAGAAAGCCAAGCAGTAATTCAAGACAGAAAAAAACTGTTTAAATTTCCAGATTTCTAGGGGAAACAGTGATTTCTTGAGAACTCAGATCAGGAGGCACTGGCACAGGTTGCCTGTTGTGGACACAGGCAAACCCAGTGGGAAGAAGTGACGATGTCTGACTCAATTCAGAAGGCTGAATTATTTCTTTATTATAATTATGATAAAATACATTAATATACTATATAAAAGGAAGATACTAAAAACTACATACTACTTTCTCCTACTCTAACTCTAATCTAACTCGTGACCCTGCTTGCGAGAGTCCAGCCCCAGGTGGGTTGGATTGGCCATCAGGCTCAAACAATCCTCACCAGAATCCAATCAAGCACTCACTTCAGGTAAACAATTCTCCAAACACATTCCACATAGGAAAAACAAGGAGCAGAAATAGAAATTGTTTTCTCTTCCATTTCTCTCTGTGCACCTCTAGGAAAAATCCTGAGAGTGAGAGAAATGTGCTTGCCACAGTTGCCCAGAGAAATTGTGGATGTCCAGTCCCTGGAAATGTTCAAGGCCAGGCTGGATGGAGCTCTGAGCAGCCTGGTTTATTGGAAGGCATCCCTGCCAGTGATTGATAAATACCTGAGGCCACCATCTCTGCAATGGCTAAACCCTCTCTGATGCTTTTCCTGACCAGCACATGTTGGTATCTCAAGTGAACAACATCCTGGCCTTTCTTTGGAAGGGCAAAAATCTGTAAAAAAGCAACATTGCATGCAGTGCTATCAGTTCCCACCAGTGTGCTGAGTGTGCTCCAGGGCCACTGCTCCACTCAGCCCTGAGCATGAGGCATTTCTCTGATCCTGCTCTGGCCACTGCCCAGCAGCTGGATTTCTCAGGAGCCCTCCAGGAATTGTAATGCACTGCCCACAGCTCAAGTTGGACCAGGGGAAAACAAGTGTGCAGTTGAATGGCTTGGAGATCTTGGAGGCTTTGTCATTACAATTGTGCTGGTGGCAAAGTCACACTCCTGTGAAGCAGAAGGCCATCAGAAATGACAAAAGCAGAACAGGCTCCTCATTAATATAGTTTGCCTCCTTGCCCTTCACTGTATCTTCAGTGACAAAAGCTGGAGCTGGCTTTGGGAAGTATCTTTGAACCCAGACTGCATTAAGAAATACATTTTCCCTTCCCCTGAAATTCCCCTGAAATTCCTACTTGCATGCCTCAAACCCTTTTATGATCATCATCCTCCCATAACATTCTCCTGTAATACATGTGCTACTGCAGGTTTACTGATTAAAACAACTCCAAGAAAAGTCTGTATGACTTGGCTTTTAAAAATTTCATTTAATAAGAAAGAAAATTAAAAAAAAAACAACAAAACAGAAAAATCCACCTATTTTATCAATTTGCCTCACTGGATAGCAATTATTGGGAAGTGCTGTTACCCACCTGAATTTAACAGCACACTAAGCTGTTGCACTACTGACAAAGAGACAGCAACAATTATGACAACAGGAACCCAAGATCTTCTCTGGGAATTACAGGGAAACTTCTGCCCTTTTCACAACTGAGATCTCCAGAGAAATCCCCTTGGGCCTTACCCAGTTTAAAATTTTAAGATGAGCTGCAGCAGGCAGCAAAAGCAGTAGTCAAATGATCTTCCCACACCAGCCCTGGTAACTTCAAAGGAGATTCACAGGGTACAGGGAACAATTAGAATTCATTTTCAGAACATTCTGACTCAATACAGAGAATCACTGCTAAGTTTTGTCAGTAGCTAGTGTATAATCTCAGTTACAGAAATACTGAGAGACTTATAAGAAGTAAATAGGGGAATTTTGATAATTAACCTTTCTGAGACCAAAAGAGATCAAATTCAAAGATGAAAAAAAAAACAACTTAAAAATAATTATACAATTATATAAGAGCCCTCTGAGCAATATTCTTAATGCAGTTTCCACTCCATTGGGAATGCAAAGGACAGGATAGCCTGAATATACCTCAAAAGTTATATCATAAAAGTGGTTTTGTACATGAAATATACTCAAAGTGCAAAAAACAGAACTTTTTTTCATCCTGTATGTATCCATAATGTATAACCATCTCTGGGGTCTTTTTTTTTTTTTGACACCTGGTCTTTGCTTGCTTTTTGAATTAGGTATGACATTTTCATCACACTACATTCCTCAGTTTGGCCTTTTTATTGCACTACATGTGTTGATAAAATACAGGGAATTGTGAGCACTTTTGGGGGAGAAAATGCAGTATTTGAATATCCAGAAACTACTATATGTGGTCAGAGAAATAGCACGTGCTATGCATTGTGCTAAGAAAACCTCTCACAATTGCAAAAGGCAACACAATATTTATCCTCCCAGTAAAAGGGACAGAAAAAGTTAACAGACTCATATTTTTCATCCTCCATCTTCCAAGATTCATCTGGTAAAAAAAAAAAAAAAAACAAAAACAAAACAAACTCTGGCAGAAGATATTTTTAAATAAATATTTCTAACACTTTGGAGCTAGTCAAATTTCTTGAAACAAAAGTGTTGAACCTGCCACAATCCAGTCCCAGAAAGTGACACTTCTGCTGAGAATGTGCTAATTTTGATGAAATATTTAGAAAAGGTGTTTTGTGCTTAGAATGGCCTGAACATGAAAGACACCATGGGCAAGAGCAACAAAAGGAGGTAAATATATTCAGGTGACTGAGACTAGCAACTCAGAAGTAGGTCAGAAAAATTTACTTTACCAGTTTCAGAGTTGAGAGCTGAACTTGGCCACTCATGTCCCAGGTGAATGTCTTTATTCTGCATGTGGCCAATCTGTTTTCCTAGTCCAATTAATATTTAATTGTTTATGCAGCTGCAACAAGAAAGGCTGAGAGAAATCCAGTCCAGAGCAGCTAACTGCTGAATGGTTAGCATATTCCTTGGGGAAGTGGGAGAATGGAAAATGCTCTTATCTCTTTGTAGTTTGCTTAGAAGCTGTGTTTAATTTACCAAGAACTTGCTCAGTTCTTGGGTTTCCACCCACACAAAACAGAAAAATTGAGACTATTTGAAAAAAAAAAAAAAACACACACAAAAAAACCCAAAAAGCCAATAAGCCCCATACGAGCAAATAACAATACCCAAACAAATCACAAATTTGAGCCTCTTTGCTAGACAGAAATATTTCTTCCACAGATACCCACAAAAGTGCTTTGGTCCCTTATGGACTCTCAGAGTAGATGAGACTCCCCATTTCTGCTCTTCAGCAAAAGATCCACTTATTCCCCCTCTTTTGAAGACATTTCAGAGCAGGTTCTGCACCAGTAGCACTTAAACTCAGAGCTCTGTTTGTTTTGGTGGTGACACTTTTCTCTCTGAAGATTGAAACCCAAGGTTAGTAGAAGTAATCATATTGGTCAAAGACTATTGAATCTTAACAAAAGAAATAAATATAAAATCTTAATTTAAAAAAAATGTTTAATACAGAAAAAAAATCAGAGACTTAGAGACTTCTTGTTTTCCCAAGCCCTTTATGCAGGTCACTTCTACCCCACCCCTTATGAGAGGGAGCAGCTCTTCTCTCCTTTTCACCCCCTCTCACCTGCCCTTTTGGAATACCTCCCAAGGTCACTGTCTGTCTGCTCAGCCTGGTTAAAGCCCCTCTGCAGAGTGCCAGAGGTGTTTGTCAGAGCAGATGCTCTGCATCCCCTGCTCTCCCTGGAAACCCCAACCAGGATGTGTGACACCACCAGCCAACACAGCCCCTCCCTCCCTCCTGCTCCTGGGTGATTTTTATTCACAAATTAAACACCCAGTGTGTGCCCTGATGAAATAACTGCAGCAGCCTCTCAGCACATTGCTTGCATTACTTATCACAAATGTTTCTCCTGCCATTCTCATCTGCCAGTGAACTGCAAACCCAAACAGCTCGACTGTGAATAATGAATGTTTCTTCACAATTGCTCAATATACTGAAGTTACCAAGGGATCTGTAGGAACTGAGTGATTCCCACACCTCCCCCAGTGCCAAATACCAGCTGCCCATGGCTGAGGCAGCCATTCCAGCCATGGGGCACTTGCAGGTGACATAGCCAGGGATGTTCCTGCAGGAAACCACGAGCTATGCTGGGAGCTCCTACACTGCAGAAATCAGACACTGATCTGTGCAGAGTCTGAATCTGCACCACACCAGGAGAAAATGGCTCATCTTCTGCCACTGCAGTAGTCAGTGGGCAGTGGCAACATTTATTGACCAAACCATACAATTGATGACACAATTAATGGCAATTTGGTTCCAGCAAAAATGCATGTGATTGACCCCACTTCATTAGTCTGGAGAGTATTTTACAGACTGAGAGCAAAGTGCTGTGATTTAAGAGATGAACTACAATAGCTGATTCATTTAATCTTATTTCAACTCTGATAAACCCAGTTACCTTTCAGAGATAATATATTAATGAAATAGCCAAGTATTGGTCTAAGATTAAAGAAAGCAAGAGTCTTTTGTATGGATTTGTATTTCAAATAGATTTCCATGTGCTTAACTTTATTGATTCAAGAAGTAGGTATATGACTAGACAGACAGATACATGGAGTGTTTCAGCTGATCTATATTCATGACACCACACAAAAGCAGTCAAACAGCATTTTAGCTTTAATCTCAGATATCTGACTCCACATAAATTCTTTTTCTAAGGCAGAACATCAGTTTATGAAGCTGCAGCTGGAATAATGACATGAAGAACAGCATGACACCTTTGCTAGTGACAAAGAGCCTAAATATCTTTTAATTGCAGGCTGTGGTGGAAAAATAAATAAGGCAGCTTTTCCTATCTTCCTGCACTGGTAAAGGCACAGACAAACCCTTGTGGGTTCTCAGTGAAGGACTGAGATTGCAAAGCAGCTTTGACATTGCCTGAAGTGGGCCAGAACTCCTGTCCCAAAGGGCAGGGGCACAGCAGAGCTAGAGTCAAAGCTTCAGAGACAAAACACCACATGAATAAGAGCAACAACGAAAAGCATTCTGACAGAAGGTTTCTGCCAAAGCATTTGATTAATAGAAAGTTGAATTTTTGCCTTGTGATGTTTTCAAATGGGTCTGCTCCTGTCTCCTTTCAAAGGTATACTCTACAAAAACCAAGACAGTCAACATTTCCATTTGGTTCAAAGCTATTAACTTTTCCTCAGCCCTTGGGAAAGAACCATTTTTCATTTTTGCTTTGGAACTGCTGTAGAGAGAAGCAGTTATCCTTTGCACAGCACTGTGGATGTGACAGGCTTTGGATTGGGAAGGAGCAGGAACAGATCCATGATCCTTTGGCATTCCCATACCCTGGAGATTCACCTGAGCAGCATGGGAAAAGAAATGTATTGCATGCAGTACATATTAGGAGAAAACACACTAATTACTAATTAATTAATCTGATATTTTCAAAACACCAAAAAAGAAATTAGGGAACTAACAAAGTTGCCTATTTCCTCTAGGCAATATGATAATCCCAGCTGGACCAGAAGTGTGGAACAGTACACAAAACACACTGCTGTCCCTCCTGGATGTGTCTGTCAGCTCTGATAGCTCAGCATCTCCACAGAGGCAGAGCTGCTTGGCTCTCATTGAGAATCTGGCCCAAAATTATTACCTTCAGTTAAATATGCTAATATTAAATAATATGCAGTTAAATAATATTCAGTTAAATAGTTAAGTTTTTAACATTATCTATGTGCTTTAAAGGATGGAGAAACCCAGCTCAGATCACACAGTTTATATGCACTAACCTCTAAATACAACATCCACCACAGAACAGGATCTGAGTTAGGAACCCTGTCACTCACCCTGACTTATCCTTGATCACTTGTCCTTTGGAGACTTAGAACAGCTGAGAGGAGCAGTTAATACTGAATTAAATTCCAGCAGTGAAAATCAGCATCAGTGCTTTCAGGGCTCAGGCTCCTGAGGGGAGTGAGAGGAGGAAGGGCAGCAGCTGGCACAGACTGAAGCAGGCTGTTGCTGCAGGGGCTACTTGCTATCACCTTCTCCTCCTCAGATTTTGTGAAGACACTTGTTATTTCTGCCTTCAGCAATTCTGCCCTCAACACATCTTGCTGGGTTGCCTTTCTGCCCCGTTTGTTTTCTAATGGATTCTTCAAGCACATAATTAGCCCTCAGGCTGAGTCAAAGTAACAGGCAAATTTGAACCCTAGAGGAATTAGGAGCCAAAAAGGCACTTGGAAATGAGCATTGAATGATATTCAAGCTTGTCTCAGACCCTCACACATTCTTCTGGTGTTACAATAGCCCACAGCAGATTGCTCTACTCTTTTTTTCATGAAGCTGAGGGATTTAATCTTATCTATTTTCTTGCACCAGGATTGTATAAAGCTTGCTAAGGGTCTGTTGCTCTCTGTAACTTCCATTTTACACTCCTGTCATACATCATCCTTACCTGTTTGCTCAGTTTTTTTCTCTTTTTTTCCCCTTTTTTTTTATTTTTTCTTTCCTTTGTATTCTTTTGAAGATAAGCTGTTTGCTGGAGAGAAGTTCAGCCCGTGTTGATTAATTCAGCAGTGAAGTCTGCCTTTGTTTTTCATGTGAATTTTAAAGATGCAGACAGGATAGTCTTCCATCAATTATGTTATCAGGATTTTTTTTTGGTTTTTTTTTTTTTTTTGTTCTAAAGCAAGCAGTAGCCCATTGCTGATTTCCAACACAGAATCACCAGTCATTCCTATACAGTTTGGCTTTAAGGGATGGAATCATTGGCTGCTTTTGTCTCTCACATAAAAGAAGAATCAGCCTCAGTAATCAGAGCTAAATCCCAACACTAGGAGGAAAAAACACCACTCTGCTTCCCGGTGCCAAAAGCCCCACATGCTTACTGCATAAAGAGAGCACTGTTAAAGTCCCTTCGCCAATGCTGCCTAACCACAGATCTTTTAATCTGGTTAGAGATTTGACCAGTTTGATAATGATCATCAGAAAACCAACATTTCACCCTATTCAATTACTATAGAACTACCCCTAAATTTTCCATAGGAAAATTCACCTGACAGTTCCAGTCATTTCTTGTCTTTTACCTTTTACCATCTAAAAATGTTCAGGAACAGGTTGTCCCATGAGACAAAAAAACCATTTTTTCACTTGATCCTATAAATTACCTTTTCTGATTATTGCAAGATGCTAAAAAAAAACCCTGCAGGTTGGCCCTTTTCTCAAATCTACACTTTTCCATATTCAGATTAAAAGTTTTACCTGTAAATGACACTTTTGCTCTGTGTTAATTACACTGGCATTACAAGATACATTTCCCCACGACAGGTACATTTCTCCACTTCTTTGTATCACCCTGGTGCAAAATATTCTGTAGGAGAGCCAGGTTCACAAATTTTATCTCTCAAATACATTTCAAAGTATCATCCTGCTGTGTGGATCCCTAAAGTTCAGCAGCAAGGCACAGGGAAGGACACAGATCTAGCCCAGTGCTGGAGAGAAAGCACCATCTGCTCACTGGGAGGTTGTGTTTTTTAGTCAAAACTCCTATTTTCTAAAACATGGGACAATCATTACTGAAATCATTGCTACACAGAGTATTCAGGAAAAGAAGGGCAGTTAAAGCAGACAGCTTCAAAATTAATGGATAGAGCTCTCAGTGTTAGTCAAAAGTACAATGAGATCAGGATTTCCTAGCACAAGTGAAATGCTCAGTTGTTCCTGGCCAGGCAAATTGTTGCTATTCATGGAGATGATCTAAGTTTTCCTCATGTCCTGGGGGTATTTCAAGTGGGTTTAATACATTCAATTGTCATAACAGGAGAATCAGGTTGGAATTCAAGCTACAAGGATGCAAGGCCAGACATGAGAGATTGCAGCAAGCCAGTGTGAAAAATGCATATTTTATTATTGGCTTTTTGCAAATGTTACAATGAATATTACATGTGTAATGTTAGAAAGTTATGCTGTATTAATTCTCTTACATAGTGTGTTAAATGTAGTTTTAGGTTACAACATAATGTTAAAATAGAAACTCTGAGATATAGGATTTGTTACAAGCTCAAGCAGGAAGATGAGGTAATTAAGAAATTCTTCACACAGAGATGTCAGCGAACAGGGCCCATAAAAAGTTACAGCCTCCTTATCAGAAAAGACAAACATTCTTCCACCTTCTCTCCGTCTTTGTGGAACCAACAGGATTAAGGAGAAGAAGTTGACAAAAATCAGAAAAGTTCTTAATTTACAAGGAATTTATGCATCATGTATGAGATCAATGAATATGCAACAGGCTGTTGCTTTAAAGGTTATTCCTTTGTTCACAAGGCATGTTTTTCATGACAGTGTCCAAGAGCATCCAAATGATCATAATTCTTTACTTTTTATTGTCTTGTAATTGTCCTAACTCTAAACTTTATTACTCTAATTGTATTATTATTTTTATAACCATTTTATAATTATTAAACTTTTAAAATTTTAAAAACCAAGTGATTGGCATTTTTCACACCAGGGTCCAGCTCTGGACTCTGGCTCAAGAGTTTCCTACATCTCCCATCCACTCAAGGATGCTGGAATTAGATCTTCTGAGAAAATAATTATTTGTTACTCCAGGGTGTAACAGTTTCCTACCAAATGAACTCACCTGGAAGACTGGAGGGTTTTAGAAAAAAATATTAAAAGCTCTGCAAGACAGATCAAGAAGAAGGTGTTATGCAAAAAATGGATTTTTTGCCATTCTTCTGAATCTCTGTTTTCTAGACAATTTTGGCTAGAAATTTTGATCTGGTACACAGGTTGCACTGCAAGAGTAATCAGTGACAAACAATTTCTGGTAGCTGAAATTTGCCAAAGTGGTAAACTACTATTGTATAACTCCTATTTTCAGAGAATCTAGCTTGTATCAACAGTACTGGAACAAAACCAAGCAGGCATGAAAGCATCAATTCACATATTCTTCAGGGATTTCTAGAGGGAAACTGAGCTGCACTACAGGAATGAAATAGGCACACTCCCTGCCCTGTAAATAGCCAAAAACCTCTGCAGGCCTTTCTGTTTAGCTGCACTACCAAAGGAAGCATCAGTGTTTCAACCTCTCAGAATCACCAATTATTATCTGTAGAGCAGAAAAAGCAGAAATACAATTTTACAACTGTTTCTGTATAAGACACAAGGGAAGAGTAGAAGTTTCTTTGGTACCTAAAGACCAAAATAATTTGGGCTTCTATCTGCTGAATATGAGCCACTGATGCAACAGTTTCTGAAAAATACAGTCAAATGAGTGAATTTTAAATATGAACAAATACCAAAGGAAACCAATGCAGAGAAATATAGCTGGAAAAAAAAAAAAACACAACCAAAAAAAACCCTAAACAACCAGAATATTATTCAAAGGATATTGAGCTCACCTCCTGCTCCCCTCAATAAAATGAATGAGATGCCTTCTCATCCCATAATGAGAACAAGCACAGTAGTCTGAAAATCTGCCACAAAGGATCTGTTACAATGCCCTTGCAATGTTTTGTACATGTAAGAACAGTTTCCACTGCAATATTTTGTCTATTGCAAAAGGTTCTGGCTGAAATTGCTTTCACAGTTCCAGGCAATGCGATTGATGCATCACCCCAGCTTAAAGACAAGCAGAGTTTTATTTGAATTTCATGGAATGACTGAATATGGAAAAGAAATGAAGAAAGGACAAAGGTGACAGGAATAGAATAACACAGTCCCATAAATGCACAACCTGACCATCGTCAAACTCAGTGTCAATACTATTACAGAAATGAATAAAGTCATTGGTTTGTAAGATTCAGTACCTTCATTTTGACTAAATTAACATTAATGGAAAGAAAAAAGATAAGGACTTAGCTCTATTTGTTCAGGACAGGACCTCTCACTACAGGAAAGGCTTTGAGATGCTGGCCTGTGTCCAGAGAAGGGAAACAGAGCTGGGGAAGGGTGTGGAGCATGGAGGAGGAGCAGCTGAGGGAGCTGAAGGGGCTCAGCCTGGACAAAAGGAGGCTCAGGGGGACCTTATCACTCCCTACAACCACCTGAGAGGAGGCTGCAGCCATGTGGAGGGCGGTCAGTCTCTTCACCCAAGGAAAAAGTATTCAGAAAAGTGGAAATAGCTGCAAGTTGTACCAGGGAGATCTAGATTAGATATTGGGGAAAAGTTTTTCACTGGAAAAGTGGTCAGACATTGGCAAAGGATGCCCAGGGAAATTCAGAGTCGCTATTTTTGGAATTGTTAAAAAAAAAAAAAATCTGGATGTGGCACAAGGGAACAAGGTTTAGTGGTGGATTTGGCCATGATGGCTTAACAGTTGGACACAATGACCTTAAAGGTCTTCTCACCCTCAAGGGTTCTATGGTTCCATGAATTTGTAGTTGTTTCAGAGAGAGGTGAAGTCTCCTTGAGGATGTTGGCCCAGTCAAGAATTACACAAATCCCTGAGGAGTCAGTGTGTGAGATACTGTTTACTGTCCAGTTAATCTTATACCAATAAAACATTTGCTAGAAGTTACAGGCCCTGGGATTTAACAGACTATTTTTTCCTGTTTTTTTTTTCTTTGTTTCTTTGGGGGTTTTGATTGCTTATTTGTCTATTTGTCCTTCTAAAGAATTTGGCTCTCTGCAACAAATGGTTAGATCTTGAAAATTATGAAACTGCATAAAAATAATCAAGGTTATCATATCATCATGCATAAGGTACATAAATGGTTTACCAATTTCTGTGTATGGGGAAAACTTCTGTTCTACCTTGATTTATGTGTCACTACAAATTTTCAAGGAGATTCATACATATAAGAGTTTGTGTCATGAGATCATTCAGGAATTAACCATCAATACAATAAACTTTGTGTATGTTAGGATAGTGTTAAAGGCCTAATTCAGAACTGCATTTCTTTGGAGATCTTGCTGAAAACTTTTACAGTTTTCTTAACAAATTTTGTGTAAGTAGAGCATGATGGTACTTATCTTCTAGGAAAGCATCCATATGCCCTTAATCCAAGGAGAAATTGAGAGACATCCAGCAAGGAGCTTTGATATCCTTCCAGTTCCTACTTGAATAACAAAACCTATCTCAACTTTTGCTCCCTTGTTCTCATGGGAGAGCAATTTCAAGAAGGAGCTACCAGTAGCCTTGTAGTAAACATCTAAATCCCATGTTTTATCTGGGTAAGACTGGCAAGATTTGAAGATTTTAATATCTTTCATAGAGCAATTAATAGTGTTTTGGCAGCAAACTTCAATCTCAGTACAAAGCAGGACACACTGTTCTGAATTTCTGTTTAGTTATGTTAATCAGCTGAACAACTTGAGAGAAAAGTGTCATGAAGGATAATCAAGGGAAGAGGTGATAAGGCTCATTTCCTTATCGGCTGGACAGAAAGTGGAGCAGAAAGGGTTTATCAAGAAAAAAGGCTTAGAAAAAAAAATTGTAATTCAAAATAAAAATGAAGCTGTTGTGTCTGTATTTCTAATATCCAGCAAAGCTATGCACTTTATCCCAAATTGCTTCCCTCAAAGGTATTTTATACAACTCTCCTGAGAACCCGGCTGAGCATAACAAAGATAAAGTAGCTGTTTGCTGTTTCTCTGAGTACCAGTTTTCTGTCTTTTTCCAATTATCAGCAGAGAAGTATTTTGGTGCAAAGTCACTGTTTCACTCACATAATTCCAGGATGGTATTGGGAGCACTAGAGAAAATACATTACACTGTAACATTTCTATGTGTGGAGCTCACTGGTTATTTGGTTGACAAGAACTTTTTTTTTTTTTTTTTTTTGTCGTGGCTTTGGAGATATTTTGGCAGCTTTTCTATTTGTTGTTCTCACACCACCTTATTCTATCAAGCTTCTGATAATCAGTTTGGTAAGACTTAGGAGAGCTGTTTAAGGGATAGAATTGAGAGTGTCAGCATGTGTTATTTTTCCAATTCAGGAGGGAGTCACTGAGTGATTTTCTGTATCCCCTATAAGATAATAGCACAAAAACCCTTGGACATTTTCTATTTGAGTTCTTAAGAGTGTTGTTCATGTCCTTTATTCAAAGATGGGATTATTTCCATAGAAAAGCATCCTGCTGCATGGAAGTTGTCCTGTGATGGCTGGGACAGGCTGTGTGCATTTTCCCCTCAGTGTAGATGCAGATGCAGCAATATCTGACTCCACCACGAGCATGGGGGCTGTTTTGAGTAAAAGCTTGTTGTGTGGAAGTGTGTAGGCTTGTGAGTTCTCACAGCAATTATAGATTGCTCTTTTTGCTGTTGAACATGATACAACCAGCTTTTCCTGGCCTAGGAATATTCTTGAGACAATTCGATGGAGGACAAGGTAGTTAATGTATTTGTGCTAAAAAAACAGAGAAAAGACTTGCTATCTGTCAGGCTCAAGAATTACATGTCCTACTCCTTTCAATCACATTCTAACTGGATATATACTTCCCTGCTATCCCCACTGAAAATTCACTCTGGACATTGTCTGTGATTTGATGTTGCTTTACAAAACCCCATCAGCTCTTAAAGTCCATTTGCTTCGGGGATTTCATTATGTGAATATTTCAAAATCCATTTGTCAATGAATAGCAGAATGGCCAGTCCTTTCTTGGGGTCAGCTCTCACTGAATGTTTGTTGCCTTTCTACTGACAGCTGAATGACAAACCAGTGCAAGCAGAACTATTTGAAATAATAAGAAACAAGCCTATTTCTATGCTAATATGTTTGAAACACTACATTTCTCTGACAATACCGTAATGTTGGAGTTTATAAAATGTCTATACAATAATTGTTCTGTTGCTGGGCTAATAAACAAGAATTCATTATTCTAATTTTGTCCTTCACTCTCTGTAACCTTTGCAGAAAGAAAAAAAAAGCTCATAAATAACAGTGGTGATAAATTAACACAGAGAACTAGACATATTTACATGGACATAGACTTCATATTGAAACACTAATTACTGCAGGCAAATTTAGTTTTCCCTTTAATCAGATTTTACAGGTAATTAGCAGTTAACTAAGATTAATTACAATTCATTTTGTGTTAATGTCATCTTTTGGTCACAGAAAGTTTACACAGTATTTTGTTTACCAGATGTAAAAGCTAATTCTCACATAGACATATCAAGGTTATGCAAACATTTTTTTAGCTCACCATGCACCTGTAGCTGTGTTGGAAATATGCTTTTGCAAGAGATACCCCGTGGGTATCCAGAGAGGCACACCAAAACACCTGTAAACCAGACTGCCACATCATTCAGCTGTAACCAAAAGGGCTACCAGAACTGTTAAACTCAAGATATTCAGTGTGAGAGCACCCTCCTGTATCCCTGCTCAGTCAGATCCAGCAGCTCTGCAGCCTCTGTCCCACCCCTTCCCCAGGGCCAGATGCAGCTTCGATCAGCCCTGCAGCTGCTGATGGGCTGGGCTGCACTGTGAGGACAAATGTCCCACATCCTCAGAGAAGCTCAGCTGCTCCGTGGGCTCTCCAGCTGTATCCAAGCATTCCAGTCCTTCCAGTAAGGCAGCACCCTGCACCCAAAGTCCCTCACAGCACGGAGAAAAAGGATGTGTCCCAGGCAAGAGGTGCTGAAACACCTTACAGAGACACCAAAGCCAGCCTGTAGATTTATGGCCAAATCTGGCTCTGGGAAAGATCATAGAAAATTTGTAGCAATAAAAATTTTGCTTTGCAAAAATTTAAGAGCTGGAGAAGGTTGATATCCTTGACTTAAAACCATGTTGCACCATGCCAAGCTGCTCTTGTCATGTTCCCAGCTTCAATAAGTCTATAATCCTGGTTTGCTTTCCTCTCTCCTATTGCAATCCATGTGCTGTAGCTACTCTGGAGTATCAAACAGGAGGTTCACTGCCTGAAGGGCAGGTCCTCCCTGGATGGATGAACCTGATTACCCAAACTGACTCCTAAATTATTAGAGTCATCTTTTCCATCCCCTCCCAGGCCACTTTCTGGGGATGTGTGAAGTACCCTTTCAAATAATGGAGCTCACATTACAGAAGTTACTCTCTAGAGAAGCAAAGCACCCCCTGACCTGTCATTGTTCAGGAATGTGAAAATGAAGAGGGAAAGAAATGATTTTTAGGCCTCATCACAATAATCAGCAATCAGAGCTGCTACTGACACTGGAGACTATAAAAACCCAATCTTCTGAATACCTGCTCAGAAAGTGAGCTGTAAAGGTCAGACACAAAACACAAGGGAGGCTTATGGGCTCCAGCATCTCAGAAGGTATTACACTTTAAAGATCTTACTTCCTGGGGCAGGACATTTGAAAATGGTATTTTGGGTATACCTCATCTGTTTAGAACAGAGAAAAGGTCTATAAAATAAAAGACAGTAGTTGAAAGACAGAAAGCATCAATAACCAGTTGCCAGGAGAGCCACAGTGTCCCTGCACAAATGGAAAGGGTGGCTCTGGTGAGTGATCTCTGTGAAAGTGCAGATCCCTCTGTGGAGCATCACAGCCCAGGCTCACACAGCTTGATCTCACTCAGGTCCCACACAGTGACCTTCTGCTCTGGCTGCCCCCAGACCTTCACAGGCATGGAAAATTCCAGGATGTGGGTGACACCAACACTGTGAATCTGGGGACCCAGTGCCAAAGTCAGATGGAGGAGGTAAGGGCAGGGAAATGCTGAACTGGTCTTTCCTCCTGTCACACGCAGCTTGTGCTAACTTTGTGTTGGTGTCAAGTGAGAAAACACTCATTGATGGGTTTTAATACTCTCTCTAAACCAGAAAAGGCTTAAATATCATAGTCTGATCTCAGACAAACCAAAACAAATGGACAGAAATCACTCTGCAAAATCACACAGGTATTTTCCTCTTCTGATTTTCTTCTTGTTTACCTTAGTGAAACAAAAGCAAGAAAAATACAAAAGTATATGAACCAAAACTGAAGAAGTAAATATATACTGAACCATGACTGTTCACCATATCTGACTGTGGAGCACACTGAATACTGCTTAGCCTGAATGAGGAAATAAATCTGATTGAGAGGTGAATAATGAGGAGAATTTAATCAAGCTCACTTGAGGCAGGAAAGCAGAAACACACACTCAAGGTGTGCTCATTGCAAACCTTCCAGCTGCAGTTACCAAAACCACAAAATGTGGATCTTCTCAGTTCAGTCAGAGAGAAAAAGAGAAAGATTTCTGCCAGGCTAAGCCTGGGAAAAAGTCCAGGAGGAATGTAAATAATCTATTATCTTGTTTTCCATTCTTACTGTTTATAGCTATGTTCCACCACACTGACCTAAGTCCAAGTGTACCAGTCAGGTGAAATGTTTTTACTTTAAGACCAATGGAATTAATATTCATGATATTCTCTAGAAAAGAGAGAGGTGCTTTTGAATAAACATTCATTTGCCTTCTGAAATCGTACGAGTCATTTCACCTGTCCCTGGCTCAACAGTGTCAATAAAACATTTCTGAGTGTATGACTAAAATTTGAGGGAATTTTTCCCTTGAAACAGCATGAGAAACTATTCCATTACATCAATTCCCTCCTGCTCAAGTGAAAAGTCTCTTGTGAACATCTGCCCCAGAAAAGAACAACTGGAGATCCTGAGAGCAGGGGGAGGCTTCTCAAGTCTTTCTTACAGCAGGGAGACATGGCCTTTGAGTTGGCCATGCAAAACTGGTAAGATAATTGTAGAGTCACAATAGAACTGAACTCCAAAAACCCACTGGCCCTCTATTTTTAACTTCTCAGACGAGTTCTTTAGCAGTGAAATAGTTTAACAATATCCTGCACTGGTAACCTGTTTTAATCTAGTGATTTCAAAACACATTTTCTTGGTAAAGCTGAACCTACATCACCCCTGGGAGCTAAAATCTACCTTATAGAATTTTTTTAGGGGAAAAAGTGAAATGTCCAGGGTGAACAAGTGATCTTACCCAGGCTACTCTAATAATCAGCGATAAAATTGGAAACAGGAATAGAAACAGTGCCAATCCAATTTTCATACATTAATCCTAGAAGAGTACTTTTCCCTCTGCAACGGTGTTGCAGAGGTGATCACAATGATTGCCTGCAGCAGTCAGATCTCCTAATAGAAACAATAGTATTAAAATTAGTTAATTTAAAATTTAAAGAATTAATTTAAATTAATGAAAATTAATTCTGCCTGCATATCAGATTCATCTTTGGATTTTCCTAATGAGGGCCCTCAAGCCCTTTTGTTTATCTATCCTACATCCAGAGAATGACAGACAGAATGTCATTGTCACTCTGGCAGCAGAGCAGGTGTCCAGCTCCATGGTGACCTCTGCAAGAGCTGTGAGTCTGTCCCAGCACCGTGGTGCCCTGGCAGGCACTGGGGTCCCACATGGCTGGGCCAGGCTGCTGTGAGCGTAGGGCAGGGATTCCACAGCTCTGCATCCATCCCTCTGTAAAATTCCTCTCGTGTGTAGAGAAATGGCTTTGCCTTTCCACCTCCTCTGTGCCCCACACTGCTCTTTTATTAAACTGGAGAGAGGCAGCTCTGGCAAGACTTTGATATCTGTTTGATATTAGGAGGGTATTTTTTTCTGTCTCCTTCATCACACAATGTGGTGATCCCTGCAGTAGTACAGCAGTGAACCAGGTGATACAGCAAAATTAAATCTACCCCCTGCACTCCAGAAAGCTGAGCTGATAAAGGAGGACCTGTTGCTCTTTCCTGCACAATTCTGCATAACTCAAGGACAAGGATAGACATGACATAATACTTTAATGGTCCCAGCTATTCAGTTCCTTGAACCCAGCTCTGTAGGGCTCAAGGGACTGCCCTTCTTGCTGCTGAGCAGTAATTAGGCTACCACAATGAGGCTTCAAAGAAAACACTTTTTAGCTGAAGTTGCTGCATGTGTGAAACTAAAGTAATAAATGTGGCAAGATGACACTGTGGGTCATGATGGTATCTGAGTGTTTGCACTGCACCACTCCTGCCTGGGGCCCCTGAGCAGTGCACAGCATTAATATCAATGTTCCCTGAGGACAGCAAGCTCATTAAACTCGGTCAGGAAGCAAAGTGAACTCAGTAGACAGTGGAAAAAACCACACGACAAATTAAGCAAGACCTTACCCTTCATTCATGTGCAAGAATTCTAGAAGCTTCCATGAGATTTCAATGAAAAAGTCCTGCTTCAACAAGCTAAGCAAACCATCTTCCAAGAAGAACTAAGAAACTGAGATAAAGTTCAGTAATTATGTAAGATATTCAAAAGAACTGTAGTTTATGCAATGTATCAAATGCTAAGCAAGGACACAACACCCAATTTACATCAAAAAAGTTCTTGATAACTACTACATAAACTTTATAAAATCAGCAAGAATTTAGAACAAATTAGTTACATCTGTCTTCACTAAGAAACTTTTAATTCTTTTTAATTCTTTTTAATTCTTTTCCCTTTCAATACTGCTCCATAACTACTGCTCTCTAAATTCTTTACTTTTATGTCTCCAAGAATCATGCTGGATTATGCCAACACCAGCTTTTATCTCTTCTAAGGCTTCTTATCTTCTATCCAATCCAGGGCGTCATTACTTTCCATTGCAGCACTCCATTTTCTTTCTGTGACAAAATTTGTGCTCTTATGATGTAATATTTGCATTCTTTCCCAGTATCTCCCTGTGACAGAAATATCTTCAAGAGCAGTCAAAAAAATTTAGTTACTTCTCCCTGATTCTGAGTCACTCGCCTCTATTCTGAATCACTGTGTAAAACTGCATTAAGTGCTATACTTAGAATATATTGCAAATAAAATGGGATTTAAAATACATTTCAATGATCAACTCCTGCCATGTATCAATATGAGCAATGAATCAGGAGACTGCAAGTACATAACCACCTATAAGTTGAAACAAAATCCCTATCTTTCATGTCATTTAGATGAATAGGAGAGCAAGCTGCCTAAGTGATGGCAGGCATCTAAGTCTGAACTACATTTTCAGAAGATTTTGAGATGTCTCATCCTGTAACATCAGAGGAAGAAGCTTTTAATGAGGTCTGACCCATTAAATTATTTCTTGGCTCATGGATTCCCCAACTGTGGTGCCTGGAAGTGTAACCTCAATCCATGGTCCTTGGGCCACCACTGGTCCACAGCTTAGGCCACAAAACAGCCTCCTCAAAAGGGAACACAATCCCCACCTGGAATGAAAACTCAAAGTTTTAACTGAACTATTCACTTATGCCATTCTGCACAAGAAGATTTAGAATCCTTTTATAAGAATATATAGCCTGTGAATAAGAAAGAGTGAAGACAGTGATCTGGATGTCAAAGGGTGAAAGCAGTGATGGAAATGCAGAGGTCATTCACACAGGGGATGCTCTCATGGTGCTGGTGTACCTTGGTTTTCAATTATTAAACACATTAAAAATGTCAAATTTTACAAGAAACAAATTTTACAACAATTTTTACAAGCTGAGAACTTGACTCCCTATATTTTGCAATATATTTTAAACATATTATGAGACAGCAAAGAAAATCCCTACAGTACTTTCTTAAGGCTAATATTCTCTGCAGGTAACTTCCTGAGCTGCTGCTTTCGTGTGGTATAACCCTTAATGCAGACAGAACATGAACATGGAATAACTTTTCTCTTACAATGAGGTGCACATTGTGAAAAGGATTCATAACCCCTCTCAATTCAATATTTGTAAGTAGTACCAGTCCAACTTTCTGCAACCATTAATGAAAAGATCAGTCTGGAATTTCCTTTTTCAGCAACAATACACAGCAGGAAACTATGCAGCATGACTGAAAGTGATTAATAAGATTTCCTTGAAATAGGGCACTGACAAAATTCCCCTAGTACTTTCAATCTCCAGTGAAGTGAAATCAAACTGAACAAAACAACAAAGTGGACTTTAGTTTCTATATTGAGGATCAGAACAATGCTCTAGCTGAGTGGGTACCCTATTTCCAACTCACACTAACATTTTTAACCTCAGAGAGATGCATTTGTGCTCCACAGACAAGTAGGAGGAACCCAGAACAGGCAGGACTCTTTGACAGCAGCACATTTCAGTATAAAGAGCTATGCCTCAGAGAGCAGACAGGATTAGATAAGCAGAAAACCTGGCCCTGTATGGGAGAGTTTAAAACTCCCAAATTGAATGAATGCTTCAAATGATTTAGTAACATTATTTACTTCAATAAAAAGTAGATACTGCAGGCTCACCAAAGGAATATTTCAGTATGTTTATGCCCTTGGGAAACGTCCATAATTTCAGTTCTGATTTTATGATGAAATTTTAGGACTAATCTCAGTTCAGACAGGTATATTTATTCATCTGCTTCCTGGGATGTGGGGGATGGCAATGTGTATTTGTATTTGTGTGTTAAGGTTAAGAGTACTTTAATTTAAGGTTAAGAGGTGTCCCCTTGTTTGCTCTTAGTAAGCTAGGATAAAATTTCAATCTTCATAATGCTGACTTGCTTGATCAAGAAATAATCCATCAACAGATAGTGAAACCAAATGCTTTCTTTTCTGAGAGATGGCACAGAATAGTCATAACTATTTTTTAGAAGGGAAGAATAAAATGCCAGCACTTAAAACTGAATCACTACTGAGTGAGGGAAAAAAAAAAAAAAAGAACTGTCTTATCTAAATATGCTGGGGGGAAGAAATAATCTTCAACAAAATTCTGTACACAGAGATGCAAAATATCATTCTCACATGCACCTAATCACAACTGGTTCAGAACTGCCAGCTCAATGAGTGCCCTGAGGCGAACTTCTGCTGCCTCTGAAATCCACACTACCATAAGAGCTTCCCTCTTGAATCAAAACACATCTCATAAAGTCACCTTACACCTGAAAAAACCTATTAACAAACAGTTAATACAGTTATTAAGTAGCCAGTAGGGTATTTAAAATAGATGTCCCAAGCATATGGCAAAAAACTGAAAATAAGTTTACTCTACACTATTAAGAATTAGGATTCTCTATGCAGAAATCTTGTGTATAATATATAGGAAACAGGAAGATAGAGCTATCACTTCTATAATGTTGCATGAAAAACACATACATAGATGTATGTACAAGCCCACACATAGACATATACATTATCCTTCACACTTTCACACACACCAAGGTACTTTAATTTTATCTCCACATTTTAGTTATGCCCCTTTCTGAAAAGCAAAGACTTAAAATGGTTGTTTCCTATTCCATTATCCTGTCTCACCTACTTGATACAGGTGCTTCTGATGCATGGTGGCTTAAAAAAATAACCCATGAAAATATTAAGCTTTATTTAATTACTTGTATTATAACATCTTTCAAGATCATCTAAAATTTTCAGTAAAGGAACATCTTTTGAATAGATCAAGCAGCCTGGAATGCCTTTTAATAAAACAAGAGACAGCACAACCAACTTGTTGTAGTCCTTCAAAATAAGAAATCAAAACCTCGAATCCTTGATTTTCAATTTTTTTTTAAGATGCAAGTATGAGCATACCTATAAATAAAATAAAATTAATTTTATTCTGTGTTTATACAACCATTTAAAATGCTTCCTGCTGTGGATTGCTTCCCTTGGTTTGGAGACAGCAGGAGAACCTTGTACAAAAGCATGAAAACTGTGATAGCCCAACAGTGATGCAGTATTCAAAGCCCCACCACTGCAAATTTTATGGTTCTCTTTTCAGCTCTTCATAAATGGAAGAGAATCAAAGAAAACAAAATGTATTTTCATGGGTACTTCTAAAATTAGCATTGACAGACAAATTCCTGGCTGAATGTCATTGTTTGATCTGTCATTATAGGAGTAAAAAATTTTTAAAAAAGGTATCTCCTCTACAGTTACTAGATCTATTTGCCTGAGTCACGTGTGCAGGATTTGCCTATAAATATGGCACAGTAATATAAAGGCTTGAGAAGGTAGTAACTGCAATAACAACTTATACTTTGTTCATTGCAGATACATAACTAATATGCTCATGTAACTACAACAAGAAAGGAGTGCAAAAAATATGGGTGAAAAGGGGGGCATAGAACAGCCTGGTATTTAATAAACACACTGGGCTACAACTTAGATCATGTATATTTGTAGCACATCTTGAAAAATTAAACTTCCTGGTGACATTTTCATCTGGCTCCAAAAAGTTTTTTTGTCTCAATTGCATTTGGAGGAAATCAAAAGCATTGCCACACCTGCAGAATCTCAATAATGCCTATGAACACTGATACCCTCACTCCCATGCCTGTGTTCTTGGAGAGAGCAGCTCACCAACAACTATTACTGAATAAATTCCATATTTAATTTGAATTATTTCATACCTGATCCTAGCTTGCATTTATGTCATTACTAGTTACTTGTTTCCCTTTTCCCCTCAGTACCTCTTCTGCCCACCTCTCCTGAATGTTCCATGTAGGTTTTTTTGACAAAGGTCCCTTGGGGGCCATATCTGTTGCTTACTGTAATTTTTACTCATGTCAGCACAATACAGCTTAAATTGTTCCAGGCCTTCCAGTGATATTTCAATAGTGCATATTAATATACAATAATAAAACATCTGTGTGGGCTGGGAGTATTCTGGGTGCTTTGCAGAAATCAACACAATGTCAGAGCCTACCCTGAACTGCGTCTGAGCCCAAATTCCATTTTGGCAGCCTCGTCTCTGTGAGCACATCCTGTGGGTATCCATGAATCCTGAAGAAGGATTATTTGACATTTGCAGCAGCCTTTGCTCAGGGGCTCGTGTCCCTCCCTGCAGAGCTGCAGTGAAGCCACGTGGAGCTGTGTGGGCACAAATGTTCTGCTATAGAGAGAGAGCTCTGGGGCCATGAACTCTGCTGATGTGTGGTTATTGACTTGCTGGCCCTGGGCATCAGGGAATCCTGAATTTTCAAGAGAAAAGGGAATGGCACTCTGACTTCTGCACACTGGTTTGAAAGCTTGTGTTAATCTGCCTGGTTTTGGCTGGAAACCTTTGGCACAGGTTAAACCTTGATGGTGTGCATGGCACAAGCAAGGCTGACATCTCACCAAAACTTTATGTATCAAGGGAAAATTATAATTAAAAAAAAACCCAGCAGAATCAAAGAACATCAAAGAGTTTATAATAGAAAAAAACCCAAAAAACCAAAAACTTAGAGAAAGTTAGAGAATGTCTGTTACAAGAATACAGGGAGATGAGCAGATGGATGGAGAAGAAATGCAGAAAATTATGGAAATTAAGGAAAGACAAACATTACAGCTATAAATCTCCAATGGTTATATTCTATGTAGGGATTCATAAATTTCAAAGCTCTAAAATTGTCTCCCTATTTAGACCTTCACAGAAAACAAACCCATTACTTATGCTAATATAACTGTCCAACACACAAACCCCACACACACCTGCAATTCCAGCTGGAAGCCATTAGTCAGCCTGCACTCCTTCAAGCAAACTACATTTTTTCAGGTAGAGGTTTACAAAGCTGTTGAGTCTTTACTACATGACTTTTCCCTCTGACTGAGACAGGAAAACCATCAGCTTCACACTTCATTTGTGGTGACATATGCTATTCCCTTGGGAATTCTACAGCCACCCAGGATTTACAGCCCACTCCCAAGCTGCAATATTCCTGTCACTAAGCACTATGAAATCTGAAATTCTTTGCTTGAGGAAAACTTGTGGGACAAGTGCTAAAAACTAAAGGTATCCTGAGAAATGGGAGCCAAAATGAATAATTTCCAATGCTTTTTTGTCCAGAGACTCAGGCTTCACTTTCTATACAGACTCTTCTTCAATATTAACTCAACATTTCCCTGCATAGAATTAATGAGTTCTGATTCTCTTATTCCCCTGAAAGTTCGTGTTGCTGAAAAGGGAGTCTCAGATCTCTTCCAATTCACACAAAAAGGGTCAGGAAGCTTTACAGCTGTGATCTGGACAGAGTTACAGCCCAAGTCACAGAATTGGCTGTGGAAAGGGAAATTACTCCGTGTGCTGCTCAGCCAGCTGGCAGGTCCGACCATGCCACTGCTGGGTTCATGGTCCACCCATTCCCCATTCAGAGGCATTCATCTGACTTTCTTTATTCCTGTTCACCCAGTAATTTGCACATTTGGGTTTAATACACTTGAAATCACTGCCTGCTCACATTTGACTGAGATCAGCTGCTGGGTTCCAGAGTAACTGGCAGAAAGGTGAAGGCAGAGACTGAGCATGGTTGAACACATCCTCCCAAATCAAGTCTGGAGGTGTTTCTTCAAGGAAAAGTTGTTGGTATCAATATGCAAAGACTGTATCCTACCAGAATGTATAGTTTTAGGTATAAACTAATCTCGCAAATCACTTTATTCCACTCTTTTTTTTTTTGTATTGCAAGCTGTCAGTATGAGTGATGCAGATATCCTTTTTCTCATTCCTCAGCAGCCACTAACACTTTCTATATTTCCTGCTGATTACCAAATAAAGAGTAATTTCAGATCTTTTGGTTTTAAATTACAGTGGAACTACCTTCATGATCACCTCGAGTTGCATGCTGTCTTAGATCTGGTTTCAGTGTAAGCAACTGAAACATTTCTGCTGTATGAATTACAGCAACTAGATCAGCTCATAATCATTTAGTTTATTCTTCCATAACTCTCTTGAGCCAATAGATTTCAGGTTCTGTGGTTCATATATGTGAAGTTTATCTCATGATAAATACAGAAGAGGGAATCACTTTTGCATGCTAGAAACTCAGCTAGAGAAGGTAATCCTAGCTGTAACTCTTTTTTAAGTAGAAAATAAATATTCTATAAAATCCAAGCAACTTTCTTTCATGCCAATTAAAGTTGAAATAATGTCTGTATATATTTTGTGAAAAACATTTATCTTTTAGTTATTCATAAATGTATATAATTGTTATCTGAGATGAGGTATAAAGAACTCACTACGAAAATGATATGGGATGCAAAAGCCACTAGATGAATGGCAACTCATGTAAGATCTTTAAGCAGAGCTTTAGTTGGAACACTTTCTTAAAAAACTAAATATTGTAGCTCTGCAGGATTGTGTGGAAGGCAAATAGCATCAGCTGTTAGAGAGGAAACCAGAAAGAAATTAAAAGTCAGTAAAAAAATGAATATCACTAAAGCAGCAGGATTCTGATTCCTAATCACAGATGCTATGTGCTATTTTAAATGTCATGTTTTATCCTGCTTGGCTTCCCCCTGCCACTCCAGCTCTTTAGTTCTCTGTCTGCGACATGAAATGGCACTAAGCATTTACATTCAAATATTTGAATGCCATTCTTAATGCCAGGGAAAAACCCCCCATAATCCTGTCTGAAGTTATTTGCAGACAATGAATGACTCTGAGGTAATGACTGTTTATGGGAAATGTAGTTTTGGCCTAACTTCAATCTTTCAATGGCACCAACTTCCAGCTCTCAGAAACAATAAAAGCATTTTTTTTAAGCAGTTATCACAGCAATTCAGATTTAAATCTGGTTCCTACTAGAACAGTCTCAAATGAATTTCTACTTATGTGTGCTTGAAGGCCCTCTACTATAATTCCTAGAAAAAAAATATAATTGATTTTTCAGCAATTCACATTTCTGTGGGTCCATTAAACAAAAACATATAATTTAATAATGACTCTGATGATTAATGATATCCCCACTTATAAGCAGCAATGAAATTTCTCAATATTTTCCTTGCCCTGTTACAGTAGGGCTATTAAGAAAAATGCAAGTTTACTGCCTGAGGATGTTTTCAAGTTCATTGGTCAAAGGGGATGAAGTGAGTAATGATTGTTTCATACCTTTTCAAATAGAATACCTTTATTGGAAATAAAGCATTTCTTCCAACAGCACTTCAAAGAATGTGCTCAAGTCACTGCCAGACTATTCCTAAAGGAACTTCCAATATCCTACTGTTAACTCAAGCAAATTCATGCTCCACGTAACAATGGCTTCTCCTGTGCAAAAATGTTTATCTGAAAACTCCTCTCAAGGCTCATGCAGTGTTGAGCAGCCATTTGGCTGTTTACATGCATCAAATGAAAGCATTAAATACAACACATTTTCCTAATATTAGTAATAAAATTGAAATATTGCAATGGAATGCAGTGGAACTACTCATGATAATACCACAGAAAATGCTGGAAAATATTATAAAAAAAGGCAGCCCCTAAGCTTAACCAAAGTGTGCTGATCAAGACATACCTATTATTTCTTTGATGTGTGTAAGCTGCAAGAGGGACACAAAGTGTTTTCTTACAACTACACAGGGAAATGCTGGTGAGTACACCAGAGAAAAAACTTCCAAGGGGATCTTTTCTGCCCATATACCAACAGAGAAATATGTACAATAACTGCATTTGCTTTCTCTCAGGAGTAGACATTGCCCTAGTGGACACAGAGAGGATGTCTCACCCAAACTCACCATCAAAAGGTGTTTGAGGAGGAAACCACCCAAAGGCAGTGCTGTTACTGACAGATCAGACAGCAGAGATGCAGCAGTAGCAAAGGTGCAATGTAAGATTTATTTAATAGCTCCTACAATTCAAGTGTGCTTCCAGCAAAACTGAGCCCTTAATTCTTCCCTAGTACACATCTGTGAGCAGATTGAAGACATTTTCCAGCATTGCTATGACTGGCATCCTGAACTCAAGAGAGGAGCAAGGAGGGATGAAAGCATGGGATAATATTAAATCAGAGCTGTGCTGAAAGAAGGCTCAGAGAAAAAGTAAAAAAGTCGTGTTTTTGTCTGCCTTTGCACCCAAAAATCCCAGAATCCTTCCCTTTTATTGTCCATCATATTTCTTAAGCGTCATGTTCTGAATAATTTGGATATCAAGTGAAAAAAGAAATCAAGCCTGTGGTTAAATTCTGGAAAATATAAGTCATCTAGAGCAAATTGCTAAGAAACAGAATTTTGCTGAACAATCATAGATATGCAAGAGTTCATGGAAGATAAATAACACGAGCTTTTAGCAAGCATTGTAAGTTCCTGGGAATGAAACCAAGAGTCACAAAAGAAATCAATAGAACTAAAAGGAAAACAGTGTTTCTAGTAGTAGGGCTTTGTGCCTCCAAATAACACTTGCTTTGTAGGTACTTTTAAAATAATATTAACATTTCAGGAAGCCTTTTGAGAGAAATTCCTGGTTACACTGCATTCCCTTCTTATATATAAATAGCAATCCCAGCTCCCAGAATTAAGGATTTGGTTTGGTTTTGGGGTTTAAATGCATTTGTTTTTCATTACTGTTCTCTGTCATGATTTGGAGAAGATTGAAACTGGAATATGTAATCAGCTTTCTATAAATATGGCAGACCACATCTTATTGACTTTAACAAAATAATCCCAAGAGTGGAGCCATTTGCAATGGCTTGTGCAGGTGAACAGGTGCTCTGCAAAGATTGGGGTGGCCCAGGTCCTGCAGTGGGGAACCTGCAGAAATGGAGCAGCTCAAGAGCTGCAGAAACCTTCCTACAGCTTACAAAATAATTTCCCATAAACTCCTCCCAAGCATTTTCCTGTCACAGAAGTGATGAATACTGTTCCCATCCAGCTGAGGAGTAACTTCACCATCCCGTTCTACAAAAACAGCTGAAGTCTTTGAGACAATTCAATATGAAAATACATTAAATGAACCTTTTATTGTTCACCGTGATTCCATTGTTGGCGAAATCTCATGTTCATGTTTTCTTTATCTTATAGAAATTTTCTGGGATCCAAGTTTTTATTCTCTTTCTTGCTAAATCAGCTAAGCTGGAACAAGAGTCTGACTTTTTCCTTCAGAGGTACAGACAGAAACCTCAGAGATGCCCACCAAACCACTGGGGACCTAGCACATGGAGTTTGGTCTTGGTCACTCAGTAACAATCTTGCTCCTTGTAAAAATAAATCCTGGAATGGGGTGGGTAGAGTGAGATTTCAAGCTATGAAATAACAGAGGCTTCCATCTCTAACAGATGGGCATCCCTGAGTGCACACCATTGCTCTTAATAATGCATTTAAAACATAATATTAGAGACTTTGTGATATATTCCTGTCAGGTAAGAGAACAAAGCCTTGTTATTCCTAAGACTAATTTATATCTAACATTTTAAATCTCATCATCACATACACTGCTGCTATTTTATTAGGATTGCTAGATTTTTTTTTATGATAAAGACAATAGAAAATGAAACAATAGACAAATGAGATTTAAAACTACGAGTTTGGTAGTCATAAAACAGAGAGATGAGATACTAGGAGAGAGAGGATAATGAAATCCCTTGGTTCAAATTCCCCTCAGAACTGTGTTGCCAGAATCACTGCAGACAAAAAGCAATGCAGAGCCTCTCTTTTGTGCCACCACACAGTCAGGCTTGCCGAGCTGCATGTTCAACTCCCCTCCTGAATACAACAATGAGGGAAGAGAATCCACTTGCAAGTGCACTTTTCCTCCTTTTCAGAGTCCCACCGAAGAAAACACTGATTTTCAAAAAGTCATACTCCTTTGGGATGAGCACGTTATTCATTCCTAATCATTGATCCTCAGCATTGTAATGTGTAACCCTGTACTTTAGGATCCTTTTCAAACCCAAGGAAGAAAGTGGTCTTTTTATTATCTTATTTCTTTCTGTTTCACTGTTTGTGCTCATCAATAACATAATGTCTTGCTCTATGCTTAGTTCTTCATTTCCTTGGAAACAGAAACCATAATAATGACCAGAGCTACCAGATATTATTACAATATGAATAAATACAAGAAAACCTAAAAATATCAGTTAGATTTGTGATTAAGAGAAAATGAAGGGTGTTGGAAAGTCAATTGAATTAGAAAAATTAAATGAAAACTTGAGCAATGATTTCACAGAAAGGACAGCATCTTCATCTATTCTTGCCATATCTTGATGTGGTCATCTCTGAACCAGAATTCTGCACAACAGGCCCTTTCCAGCATGGCAAAGAAATATTCTCCTGTGATGAGTATCTCAGTTTGTACATGGGTGTATCTGTGTTACTGAAAGATTCTGTTTGCTCTTCTATACCACAGCTCACCACAGTTGGTGGAAGCCATGAAACAATGGCAAAAAGACAGGGTGCTGGTCTAGTGGATTTCCATGGGAGCTGAACAGATGTTTTCCAAAATATTCCACTGGTTTGTGAGAGTGGAAAACTTCCTGTGGTTAAGACAGGTATTTCCATCCAATTCCTACTCTCATGGTGAGGAACATTTTGATTTCTCTTTGCTGCTTCTAAGGAAATAATGTTTTTTTTCTTGTGAGATCACATAAATTGTAGTAGTTCAAATGACTCTTTTTTACTGCTAAGAAAATGTGCAGGATCAGGGAGTCTATGCCACGGGTATGGTAGAAAATTATGCTGGAGGTAGGAGGAATGCACTGTACCATCAGTTCAGTACATTCTGACTTCCAAAGTTCAAAAGAGACATGGTAAGTGCCATGAGAAAAGCTAGGATAAAAAAAATCTTTTTGCAGAAGAAGACAATTACTTGCTAATAATATAAGACATTGCTTATGTAAAAGGGACAGAAGAATTCTTAAATGGGTAGGAAAAAAAAAGCAAAATCTCAGCATGCAGGCTGGAAGACTGTATCTGCAAAGGAGATGAGAAAGGAATTAATGCTGCTAAAATTACAGTTCTGACCCAACAGCTCTGGATACTGTAGTGACTTCACTAAAGATTCTGTGCCTGACTTTGAGGAAGCCTCTCCTCTTCTTCAGAGAACATAAAACAAATTCTGCTCTCTGCAGGCCAGATTCTGCCTCCTCTCTGTGTAGAACAGGCATAAGAAAACTCAATTTGTCAGTTTATACTGCCAGATCTTCATGGCAATGTCTGATAAGAAACTGACACAATGAGGTTTTGATCTCTGATGCTTTCTGCAATATAAATAACACTAAAACTCGACTCTGAGTCATTTAAATACCACTCAGTGCATGTCAGATAAAAACCTTTGGAGGTTACCACAAGGTTTGTGATGCTCAGAACCAGGTCAATGAAATTCTGAATTCAAGGTTAATAAGAGAAATTTTGCCTACTCATGTCATGCACTGGCAAACAACAACAAACACTGGCAATACCTAATATTAGCATCTCACATACAAGGTTGTTCTTAATAGAAAAAGCTAACAGCCCTTAGGAATGACAAGAACTTCACTGAGTTCAAGCATCAAACACTGCATTTTTTTCTCAGTGTATTTTTCAGGCTATGTGCAACATAAATCCTTTCTTGTGACTTGAAAATACTCAACATTGGTTTAGCTGTGCCCCCATTAAATCCATCCATAAAGTCCTGTTATCTCTACTGGCAACAGAGAAAGGGCTTTTGAAAATCTCACCTGTAATCAACAGTAAGAGACTACATCTACCTTAAGGTTAAGGTTCAAACATAGGCAGTAAGTTGGGCAATATCAAATTTAAACCTCAAGGTTCATGAGCTGTAATTCAGCCCCCTGTACATATGGATTATGCTGAAGCCTAATTATACATCCTACATACTTTCAACTGCCTCAGACACTGCACCAAGTGGTTGGTGCTCACACGTAATGAGGTCTCTTCAATATTTCATTTGATCCTCACTGCACTTGCAGCCCACAATCCCAACCTGCTCTAGAGGCAGAGTTATCAATTTTCTCTCTGTGGTTTCTATGGAGCTCATCACTACAATACATGAGTGCTTCAAATATTCATCACTTTCTTTCACAGCACCTCTACGTGGGGAAGGGAAGATGTTATGCCATCACACAGATGGGGAGCTGAGTCAGAGAATGATTAAGGTCAAACATTTTGCTAATTTAGGGTGTTTAATTTCAGATGCCTAAGATCTGCTTTTATTCAGAGCAATTATCATAACTTTATATAGTTGAGTGCAGCTCTTATCTAGTTCAATTGTAGTTAGAAATGTCTAGCACTTCTGAAAGCCAGAAAAAAGAAAGTTTAGAATCCAGACTCTTACTTAACAACTATATCCAGCTGAGCATTGGGAAAAAAAATATAAAAAAAAAAAGGACAAATGGGGAAGAGCTAAACCTGTGAAAAATTTGGCCAAGGGTGTCACTCAGAATGATGTAGAAACTACAACACAAAGGTGTGAGGAGCCCCATGACAGCATTTAACCTCCCCAGCTATCCGAACATCTTTCTTGGTCCTTATACTCCATCTGATACCTTCAATGACTGAGCCTGAAGTCCTAGACAGTAACACATCAGTGTTAGGCTCCAAAAATCACTCTTAATATCAAAGATTGCTCTTTTGAAACTCCTTAAATAAGGCGTTTTGGCTTCTTTCAAGCTTCCCAGCATTTGGTTCAAAACTTATTTGCTTTTTCCTTTGGATAGGAGAGGTTGGTTTTGAGTGGGTATTTCCACTTAGATGCACATGTCCGCATTTATTGTATGATAATATGTGCACATAATGAAAATAAAAGTAGTGTCTTCAGTAGTTCATTAAAGGGCTATCATACTTCATTGAAGAATACTTCTCAAAACCAGCATTTATTGGAGTTAATCAAGGGCTAGAATAATTTCCTTTTGCAAAATACAGGGCTGTCCAGCAAGCCCTATGGCACTAACATTGCTAGAGGCAAAGGGAAGGGGAAAGACCACTTGAAATATTTCAGGACAGAAATTATCTGTTACTTCAGATGCAGAATTTTCCAGAAAGAACAAGAAGAATAGGGTGATGGTGATTTATTTTACTAGTCACTTTTCCTCATCCCCAAATATATATTTTTAACACACTGCATCTATTTTCAAGGGAAGGCTCCCTCTCCTCCAGCCTCCACACTTTCTCTGGGTCCTCTTGCCCTCATTAGTTGTAGCTTAGAGAAAAAGCTGTCACTTTGCCATGCTATGAAAAACGAATAGAGAGAAATTTCAGGGATTTTCCTGAAAACCTCATCATATTTCTTTTCCTCAGGCCAGCAACCCATGGCCACAGAACCATCAGTCTAGGGGGACAGCTAAAAGCAGCACTGCTCACCTTTCCCTCATGCCATTCCTATTTGCCCACTAAGGAATGACATACACTCTGCTGCTCAAGGGGAGCAAACACTTTTGCAGATTATAAAAAGACACTGAATTTTCTGGGAGAAAGGCAGATTCACTGAGGGAAGCATTGAGGACATGGGAGGCAAGGGTTGAGTGCTGGGACTGAGACAGAGCTGGATCATCAAATTGTGCCTCTACCCTCTCCCTGTGGAAGGAGAAGCAGGAATTAAAGGTAAGAGTGCAGCCTCTTACAGTTAGGCAGCCAAAAGAGTCTGTTCAGGCTTCCTGAGCTGTGCCAGCAGCCCAGGCACCAAGGTAGAATTCATTAACACTTGTGATGCACTTGGCTACAGGGGGAGGCAATATCAGGGCACCCGACAGGCACTTCTGAGGCTCATTTCATCCTGTCACTGCAAAGCACTGACCCACAGCACTTGGATATTTTTTTGACACAAAGCAGCAGATATCATGAAATTCTTCTTCCTTCAGGAACAAAAAACCAACCACTTCCAATTTAGAACCATCTGCAGGAGAAAGACACTATTTTCTACTGTAGGGATGAGACATTATTTGAGAGTGGTGCACCAATCTGTTTTTATTTCCCTGGTCAGTTATTACTTAGGCCAGTAGAAATCCAGTGGAAGCTGGAAAATGCTGCATCTTCAAGGGGAGACAGAGTGCCTAACACCTTTCTGGAAGCATTTTAGATTTATAACAGTAATGTCTTGCTCTCAGGTTCAGAGTTCATTGAATTCTGCCAGGCATGAGGATTCATTTGGTGATTTTCGTTGTGGGTTGTATGTCTCTGTATCTGTTTGTGCACATATGAGCATATATAATCAGTGTGCAGATATTCTCCTGATGGACTATTAATATCCACGGATGCTTGCTACAGTCAGGTTTAGGAGGAGATTCTATAAAGGACTGTCAAATCTCTAGAAGAGCCCATAAAGATCTAAAGTCCCAAGTGTGCCTGATCTCATTTAAAAGAATCCAAACATGAGTAGTGGAATGAATGGATGAATAAATCAGTGTTAACATTTTCAAAATGCTTAAGCAATGTAGGACATGTCTACAAACTGCCTGAAGCCAGTGCTGACCCAAACTGTTTGTCCTCACAGCACTGATCATCACTGCAATTCGTGGGCTTGGAGCCTGAAATACAGGAGTAACACAGCCCTGGGCAAGCCACTTCATTCTTGTTTTAAGCTTCCCTTTCTGCCAAGTGTAGGGAATACAGTTTACCTACATCACTGAGATGTCAGAAAGAATATTTTTAAAAGCAATTCAAAGACATAAAGCATGAAGAATGTGTTAGGTGTATGTGGAAAGAGATATTTTAGCAACGCACACCTTTCTGCAAGGAAGATATGTTTAAATAACATAACTCTATAATTAAAATTGATTTTCATTAATAATATAAACAGTTATTGTAGATCATCTCCTGAGGTCTGAGGTCTTTCGTAGTCTGTTACATTCCAACTAAAAGAAGAAAATAAACCATATTTTATAACTAAAATGACACTTCAGCTCGATTATTAACTCTTGGATGCAAAGGAAAAGACAAAAACTCAGCAGGGCTATCTAATGCTCTAAAATCTGAGACACTGCTGCCTTTTCCTTCTTAATGCTGTCCAAAAGACCACCCTCAGTTTCCTGAATTAAATGCCATCATTTGACTACACAGGACTTCAACTGTGTTTATTTCAAGTGTGCTATTTTTCAGATGTTTTCAAAAGAAAACAGAGGGGAAAATAAATGACCAGTAATGACAGAAAGCTTTTAAAAAACATCCTTTTTAATAAGCAAGAAAACTGAGCCTTCAAAGCCCATGCACAAGCACCTGCATAATTGGCTGAGTTTTCAAGAGCACTGAGCTTTCAGTGGTCCCCAGTGAGACCAACAATAGCTTTTGGATGCTCAACAATTTATCACGACTCAACAATTTCTCCCCTGGGCATCATTTACCAACAATGTGGTCTACAGAAAGTGGAGACAGTTGAGACTGGCATTTTTGGTTGGACTTGGACAATTAACTCCCTGAAAACAATAATTTCACTTGTTTTCTTCCTGAATCTTACAGCAATAATAAAAAAAAAAAAGGGCAAACCAGACTTAATTTAAATGAACACTGCACACTAGGACTCAAATGCAAATGCTGTTTCACGCTGGTAAAGGTTACATAAAGTAATGATTAATTAGTCTTTTTCCCTGCTCAGGTTTTAGTTGTCTGTCAACAAAAGGCAGTAGATGATTGCTTAGCTAAAATATGCATTATTTCCAGCTAATATCCCTGAAAAGCAAGCAGCAGTTCAATTTGCTAGCAATAATTTATTGTGTAGAATTAAAATTCTACAAGCAATCTCTTCTCATCTGTTACTTTCAACATCACCCACAACTATTTGATTTTCTTCCTGGGTTTTCACGTTAACTGGTCATCTCCTGCCAAACCCCAGCGAGCTAAATAAGTTTCTGAAGCTTGTGGAGTAGCTCTAGCTGTATTTTGGGCATGCAGAGTGCATTTCCCAACAAACAGAATCACATCATTCAGCAGCACGAGCAAGAGAAAACTCAGGAGGATATTTGTCCCAAATGTTAAAAAAAAAAAAAAAGAAAAAAGAAAATAAAGAGGAACTACGCTACCCCATCTTATTAAAAGCTAAATAATGTGGCCATAGTTTGAAGCATTGCCCAAATGACAAATAGAGTAAGTGGCTAACAGGCAGTGAAATCTGCTGCTAAAAATGGACGGGAGCCTTCTGTGCCACCCTGAGCCATCTGTGCCGCGGCGTCAGGGCAGGAGCTGGATGCTGCAGCCAGGCACTGGGGAACAGCAGAACCCTCCAGAGCCCTCTGCAAACACCTCCCGAGCACTGAGAGGGGATCTGAGAGACCAGCAACAGCAGCAGCTGATTCTGCAAAAATCTCTCTTCCCTTAAATCCATGATTCTTGCAGGCAAGGATCACAAGAGTGGATTTTATGTATTTATTTTTCTATTTATTTATATTAAAGAAAGCTCCAAGTGTTCTCTTGTTCCCTGAAATTTCACAAACTGGACAGGAGTGATTTTTATCAGTCTTGAGCTAACAGTCTGGCTTACTACAAATTTTTTGAGTATCCTCTCCTCCCTCACAGATTATGAAAGCAAAAGGGTAATGTAATGATAGATCATATTTGCAAAGAAAATCAGCACAAATGGACAAGTGAATGCCCCATCTTCTTCAGACAGATCTTCACTTTTGCATACTGCCAACACAACAAGCCTTGAAGAATCCCTAAACTGAAGTTGATCTATTCTTGATTTAGTTGTATTATCCATGTTGATGAATACCATACAAAATGCAGTTCAATCAATTTTTGGCATGGGAGCCAAGCACTAATCATAATTGAAGGTTTCTATGATTGAAAGAAACTCTACAGAAACTGTCAAGGCAATGAAAAGTAATGAAGTATAAACATCTGAGTGTCACCTCAATTCAGTCTCCTTGGAGCAACTGTCATCTCTTGTTTTAACAGCAGTTTCAGCAATAAAAATAGATAAAATTATGCATTACACCTGACAAGCAGCAAACCACACATAAAAGTACAAACAGTATTTGGTGAGTAGCTTGCAACAAGTGAATTCCTGATTTTTTCTCTTTGAACACCATAAACCATTGCTCAAGAAATGGGCCACAGACAAGTAAAACGAAGGCTCAGTGGATATTGGAGGCTGTGTTTCTTGAAACCCATAGGCATTTGTGAGCAAAAATGTAAGTGCCTGGTTAGAACGGCATGAAAAATAATCTGGAAGATGGTTTGTAAAATGTGGATCACAGTCTCCCTGAACAGTGACTCCACAGAGAAAGAGCACACTCATGTAGATTCATTGTAATCTCTCATGAACCTCTTCCCCAAACCTCTGCTACATCTATTTTTCTGCTCTGTGGGACTATGCACAGTTTGTGTATTACAGTAGACCCTGCTGTAGCAACTTACAAGAAGAAAGAATTGATTCTTTCTCTAACTTTTTTCATAGAGGCCAAAGAAAAATGACAAAAAAGGCTATTTGGGAAACAAAAGCAAAGAGAAATAAGCTCTACTTGTTGAGAGACAACTAGAAGTAGCATGAGCACAGACCATCCCTATAGGATTCATTTGGGATTATATTTTTAGCCTCAAGTACATACTTTATTTCTCATGTGTATTTTACATGGCCTGTTGAGCTCAATTACTTCATATCTTTGTGTACATAGAACAGTATTTCCAGAATGCTTTATTGCAGAAACAGCAACCAGCCGAGCCCTCTTTACTTTCCCAGCACAAGATGGGAAAGAGATTTATGATGCTAATTGTGTGTGGGGGGGTGTTATTAACTCCAGCTGTATCAAAGTGGTAAAAAAGTTTCAGTTTTCAGATATTTTAAACATTTGAGAATAAACCCAGAAGTTTATTGCACATTTGGGCAATAGAAACATTTTTAGAACAATGAGAATTTTTTTTTTATTTGGTAATTCCCCATCTGATTACACTTGGTTTTACACTTTAATATAGACACACACAAATTCTTGGGTAAAACCAGGTTTATGGTCCAAATATACTCAATATGGAACAATAGAATCATAGAATGGTTTGGGCTGGCCAGACTTAGGACAAGGCCATCTCCTTCCAACCCCCTGCCATGGTCAGGGACACCTTCCACTAGACCAGGTTGCTCCAAGCCCCATCCAACCTGTCCTTGAACACTTCCAGGGATGGGAGAGCCAAAGCTTCTCTGGGCAGCCTCTTTCAAAGTCTCACCACGCTCACAGTAAAAACTTTGTTTCTAATATCTAATCTAACCCTATTCTTTCAGTTTAAAGCCATTATCCCTTGTCCCATCACCACATGCACCTGTAGAAAGCCCCTTTCCAGCTCTCTCATAGCCCCATTTAGGCACTGGAAGGTTTTCCAGGACTCTCCAGAGCCTTCTCTTTTTCAGGATTAACAACCCCTACTCTCAGCCATGGGAGAAGTGCTCCAGCCCTCCAACCACCTTTGTGGCCTCTTCTGTCCTTCATCTCTCAGGGAGCCCAGAGCTGAACATGGTGCTCCAGGTGTTGTCACCAGAGCAGAGTGAAGGGGAGAATCACCTCCCTCGACACGTCAGCCACATTTTTTGGGGATGCAGCTCAGGATGTGGTTGGGTTTCTGGGCTGCCAGCTAATGTTGCTGGGTCGTGCTGAGCTTCTCATCCACGAACACCCTCAGGTTCTTTTCCTCAGGAAAAGAAGTCACCTGTCCCTGACCTCCTTTCAATCCTGATCCACAAGTTTCTAGCCAGCTCCCCACCCATCCCCAGGCAGAGCTCCATGGAGATTTGAAAGGTTTCCCCAATATATTTTGAGTTGGATGATTTAATGGGAATATCCTTGCACAAATGAACTGCATTAGACAGAGAAACAACTATGCATCATAGTTTCAAACAGCTGTAATTTACAGCAGAGAGATCACTGAAGACTTAAAACCTGGGCTTAGCCTGTGACAGGGCTGTGTGCTATTGATCACCAGAGTCTCTCTGGAATTCACAGCAGGATGCTGAACAAAAATAAATAAATAAATAAAAATTGCTCCCTTTCGACATGGCAGACAAGATGACAATTTATTTACTGATAACACTGATTTACTACCCAGATGCTAAGAGCATTATAACTGACTGCAGAAAGTCTAAAATTTATAGAAGACTGAAGGAGCCTACAGGAATTTTTAGGAAGCAACAACCTCCTAGAATGGAGGTTTGGCAGGAAAGCTACATGGTCCCCAAGTTCATTCCCCACCCAAAGGTCAGGAGGAGACCAGTGTGGGCAGTATCTCCTCACAAGCAAGAGTAAGGGAGGCAGTGGGTGATAAAATAAATCCTCTGAAACAAATAATGAGGAAACCACCCACAACCTTATTCCAATGTGGAATACTGTTCCATGTACACGAAGATATGAAGTAATTGAGCTCAACAGGCCATGTAAAATACACATGAGAAATAAAGTATGTACTTGAGGCTAAAAATATAATCCCAAATGAATCCTATTGGGATGGGCTGTGCTCATGCTACTTCTAGTTGTCTCTCAAAACGTAGAGCTTATTTCTCTTTGCTTTTGTTTCCCAAATAGCCTTTTTTGTCATTTTTCTTTGACCTCTATGAAAAAAAGTTGGAGAAAGAATCAATTCTTTCTTCTTGTAAGTTACTACAGCAAGGTCTACTGTAATACACAAATTGTGCATCGTCCTATATATAGAAGTATACAAGGCTTAATTTATATTGCAGTCCTAATCCTGAAATCCATTCTCAGACAGAGCTCCATCAGATTTGCACACCTCTGAGGACCTTAGAGAAATCTGGTTTCTGGAAGAAGCACTTCTCTCCACCATGACAGAACAGTACAGAGATCTGTTTGTAATATCAGCCATTTCTACAATAGAAGCCGTGTGAAAACAGAATGGGCCAGCTGAAATAAGTCTGTCAGTTACAGGTTTGTTGCTCTTGTAGTTTAAAAGCCTCAGTTTTCTTCATAAGGGTTTTCAAGATAGTAGAAGGTAGTACAGGGACCTGCTCACGGCTTGATGAAGTCAGCAAATTTATTCTCAATGTAGACACTTATGCAAAATATCTCAAATTTCACATACATACACTTTCCAGAATTTCTTATAGTTCTGTTTTACACATGGATGCTCTGTCATCCTACAGCCCAGTACCAACACTGAATTCCTTAACACATTTGAGCAAAAGATGCCTCATACACAACTCAGTCTCGTAGTTTCCCAGAAAGGCTTTAAAGCCCAGTTTGTAAACAAGGCACAAAACCAGAAGAAGACATCATCTATTTACTTATTATCACCCTCAGAGGTGGGAAGGCAACATTTCTCAAGCAGAGGAGTAGTAACTGAGCTTAGCTGGTCCTGCCAAGAGATACTGATTTGGACAAGCAAGCACTGAACAGCCCTCAGCAACCAAAGTCAAAGAACTTCCCAATCAATATAATCTCCCTAATGCACAAACTTTGTGTGCTAAGTACTTTCCAGTGCTGTTTCAATCAATTTCTCCTTGGATTTTTCTGTCCCATATTTTTGCAGCTGCTCTTTATCTGGCCTGTTTAGCTTGTTGGAACAAAACTTTTAATTATACCAGGACTTGCAATGGCAAAGTCAAGCACCAATATAATCCATGTAAAACCATGTGTTGTACCTTACAAGGAAAACACCATGGAAAATAAATCAGTTTAATGCAACTGCACCCTCCAGTGATTAAGATTACAACAATTAATCTCAAATCCTTGTTAGAGTCAATGGATCAGCCTTCTCAGCAATGTTTGTAAATTAAGTTTTAAATCACAGATATTGGGACATGAAAATGAGAAAAAGGAAGGTTGTTAGTATATTAGATTCAACTAAACTGTGATGTGCCAGGGATTCTTAAGAAGAAGCAAAGTTGAAAATAATTTCCTGCTTTGAAGACCAGTCAATGCTTATTACATTCACTGCAGTGACATCTGCAGAATCTCAAATTTAGGTAACAAAAAAAAAGAAGTTTTATGATGCTTCCCCACCTTGAGCAATTGCTGTTTTTTCTCTAACACTACCCTATCTCAGAGTAATAACAACCATGAAGTTTTTCCTTACTAAATCCTTCAAGCTATATAATCTGATTTTCCATGTATCAATCCATGCCTCTTCTTTCTCTCATTTAACATGGGCCAAGTTGCAATATGTTTTTCTTGTCCATCCCTGAGTTTATTTCTGTCAATTGGCACAAAATGCTGCAAGAGAATTTGAAAATAACCTGTTTGCTCCCGGCCATGAAAAGAAAAACATGAAAGTGTGAGGCTCTCTGCACATTTAAGCAGTTACAACTTAATGTACCATTGGTTAATTTCGACAACCACATTAAGATTAAGTATCAGACCCCTTTAAACCCAACACAAAAATAGCTGAGAGGTTGGCCACAGTGTGTGATTAAGCTAAATTAATGAGCCAAAATGCGTACCACATTATATGCTATTATATGTTTATTACAGTATCTCTGACAGTCTAAATTAACAATAAATTAAAGCCTAAGTTGTGATTTCACTTTTGACAATATCTTACTACAACTAAGTCTTAAATATCTGCATGCAACTATTTGGCCACAGACAGCTGAAGGAAATGGAGTGAACAACTGCAGACTATTTGCTTCAGATGAAGCCTTATAATCTCTCCAATTTCAGGCCCAGCAGCAGTTAAGCAGCAATAGAAACTACTTTAGCCAAAGCATTGTGAAACTTTATGTAAAATTTACTTTTATTTTATATGTCTTTTGATGTTATAAACAATAAAAGGAACAGCCATTTGTTTTCAGACCGATAAAGGATGTTAAGCTGAAGGGTTAAAAAAAAAAAAAGAATACAACAATTCAGCCTCCAGATCTGCTTGTTTTTTGTTATTTCATTCAAACTCATCCTCTTCCCCTTTCTAACAGCTTTTTGCTTGTTCTTTATCGTGTAAGCTCAGCTTAACTCTTCATTAGTGTTTGCTTCAGTCTCTCTCACCCTCCTTCACCACAGACACACTCAGGGCTTGGTTCCCTGCTCAGCTTGGACTTGTGAATGTATGGAGGTGCAGTGAGGGTTTGGCACCCTGGGATGGGTGGTGGGTGCCCACCAAAGGGCTGAAAGGGACACACCAAGCTTGAGGGAGCAGCAGGGAGATGAAGTCTGGATGTTCCTGCTCCCCTGGTGACTCACCAGGATCCCACCACTGACTCTTCTCCATCCCAGCACTCACCAGCTCTAACAAAACTGGTCCGGCCTCTGCCCGTCATCATCTGCATTTCAGCTTTTTTGAGGCGTTTGTTTGAGACAGGGAAATGCTCCTCCCTCACCAGCAAAGCAAGGAGGTTGTCCCATCCTTTCAGGAGCCTCTCCTGCCAAGGCCATTAGCCCAGAGGCACAGCCCCAGGTGCTGGCACTGCAGGGCCATTTGACAAGACAAGATCCCAAAGCAGAGCCCCTGTAAAGCCTCTGTGAGCAGATGTTGTTCAGCAGTCTAGGGCAAAACCCTCTCTGAGAAATTATGGTCTAGCTGCACTTTTCACCTGCAATTTCTTTCACAAAATTGTATCTCATAATAGTAATAGCCCTACATTGCTTGCCACTGACCATTTATCATGCAGACAGCACACAGGCTGTCTCAACAAAAAGCTTCAGTCCAGCAGCAGTAAGGGCAGAGGCAACCCAGGGCACTCAGGGATGGGAGTAAAAGGGAAAATGAGAGAAACAGAGCCCTTTCCCTGAGCAAAAGGGGGATCTTGACCATTTTCTCCCTCTTGTTGTTTTGGGAATCGTTTTCCCTGGCAAATACAGCTGCAGGTTTTCCCCCACCATGCCTCTCATACAGAAAAGCAGGCCATGTCTCTGGTTACTGTGCTATTTAGGTACATGTTTTGAAGGCAGGGTGTTTCTGAAGGGAACAGGGTATCTGAAAGCTGGCCAAAATAAACTCTTTGCTGCTTTGCTCAAGGCAGGCAGGTGAACAGGGACTTGAAGCTCCTCTCTCCACAAGAATCTTTCACCACAAATCCAAGCCCATTTCTGCTGTAATTTCCATAACTAGTCCAAAGAGTTAATAGTAACTCTTTAGCCCCCCTCACTATCTCATCTCTCATGGGTCACAGAAAAGTTAGGGTTGGAAGGGACCTCTGAAGATCAGCAGTTTCTTAAATTTCATATAGTAAAGGATTTTATATAGTGAAGGACTTTCAGTGATGGAGGTGGGAAGTAGCTATGTCCTCTCCACTGCCATCACACTTAAGAGCTTCCAGCAACTTCCACAACTTTTTTCAGAGCTTTCTCTCTACAGACACCAGACCCTGAGCTCCAGCCTTGGCTCATCCCCTCATCCTGACTTCCAGGAAGATGCTCTCCATCAGCCTGCCCAGCACCAAACTTCAGCTTCTGGCTTCCATTTCTGAAAGGTTTTGGTTTGACCTATGACCACACATATGCTTGGCTTTTCATCCCCCCATTTACATTTCCATTTAAGCTCTATGGCTCCTAATTATACTGAAATATTTCTTCTGAAAAAACTATTCATTTACCCCTTCTCAGAAAAGGTCTCTGTATTATGCAATGGAGAGGAGAAAGCTGCATCTCCATCTTACCTTAAAGTATAAAATTGCTTTGAGTTCCCAAAACCTTAAAATTATACAATCCTCAGATTCTGTGCATTATCTCTCTCTCATTTGCAAGTTTGCTCAATAACTGTCTCAAGTCCTGACAGCATTTACCTTTATCTTGATATTTTTATGCTGAAATTCTTATTCATATCTAAACCTTCAGAATGAGTTTTAACTTTCAGATTTCCTCCTGTGACCCTTTTCCTACATTCTCCAAACATCAAGAAGTGAATCTCTCTGGCATCTCAGGTACTCGTGCAGCCTGAGTTACTCTGGTATCTCAGAACTCCACATTTCACAGAGCTGCCCTCAGGAGACTCCCAGATATTTTTCCCCCCTCAGTTTTAGGCAACATGGACTATCTCAGCAGAAGAGAAACTACTGGCTGCCACTAAGGACCCAGCTCTTGCTCAAAGCCACTTCCTTCTGCACACAAGAAGGACTAAGTAAGTTCCATACTCCACCACTGAATAGTCATTCAAAGCCAACCAATAATCCCACTCAAAGTTCGTCATTAAGTCAGAAATTCATATTAACTTGACTTTCCATTCTTTACCCCATTCACTGATTTTAAATACAGGTCCTTCTCCAAATTTATGTTTAACAAAGGTTTCAGACTTGCTGAAGGCACTCCTCTCACAGTTAGATCTTTACCTCTGCACTTTGAAGGAGTGTGCACAGCTTTCCTGGTCCATTGCTGCTTGCACTCTCCTTTCTCTGATTCTATTTAATTTACTTAAATCCTACTTAAGAATCAGAGTGGGCAGAACAGAAAGGTGAAAGAAAAGATGAAAGGAAAAAAAACTGGACAAAAGGTAAAAAAATATGAATGCAAAACTTACAGAATATACTATGTTAGAAAAGAGACATTACTGTTCTCTACATCATTTAAAAAGTGCTGCCTTCTCTCACATCATCCAAAGTGACCATGATTCATCACAGCTTAATGCCTGATAAAGATCAGAGTGAGGCAGCATTAAAGGCATAAGAACTGAAAGCAGGTACAACCACTGTTCATGAAATGCCTGCAGCAATGCACAGCACTGCTAATGGACCACAACTGGAATGACACATCAAATTCTCTAAGAGTCTTGTGGCACTCAAACACACCCTGATAAACAGTGAACTTCAGAGACAGATCATTCTGCCCTTATCCAACAGCAAAAAAAAAAAAAAAGAAAAGAAAAAAAGATTTAATGGGAAAGAATGCAACACAAGTCACCTCTGCCAGGAATGGAGAGAGCAGCTGAACCAAGGACAGTGGCAGAGCACATCCCACTTGGTCAGGGCATAAAGAACATGTAAAATTGACACAATCTTAAGCAACATTTCGTAGAAATGTATGAACTTTAGAGTCTGTGGCCTTCCAGAAGCCTTCCAGAAGCATTTCCACTTCAGTACTGGATAATGAAAAGGCTTCTCTGCAGTCTTTTCTTTTTGAGACTCCAGCTTTACACCAAACATGCTCCTTTCTCCCCCTCCCCATGGCTTAGCTGACTGCATTCCTTGTGGCAAACTAATAGTTAGAAAATACTGTCAGTTTGATGCAATTCCATGTTCTTGAATACAGTGTTCTTGGGAGTGCTATTACAGGAATTTAATCTCTTGAGGAACAGATCAGATACCATTAAGAGAATGAACAAATGCTCTCTATGATTCCTGGAGAAAGCCTATGTTGAGTCTAAAATAAGACACACAATTTAAAGAGTTGTTATCAAGAAAAAAAAAGTATTCTTTCATATGAATAATTTTATTTTTAAAAAAAAATATGCCCTCAAGCAGCGAATACTAAACAGTTCCATTAAAACTAAAGAAACCTATTGCTTTCTATTGCAAATCAGAGCTTTCTCCTTTTTCCCTTCTCTTTGGCAGGCACCTTCCCAAAGTGAGCATTGCCCCTGATTCCTGCACAGCTGTAATGACCTGAGCCAGAATACTGCAACGAGAATGAGGGGTTCCCACAAGCAGGGCCTCACCTTTGGGATGTGACAGTTTCCAGCTCCAGCCAGGAATGTAGGAGCTCTGCTGTCACAAGTCACTGAGATAAAACACCAAATTAGCTCATCTCCCAGGAGACTCACTCCCACCTGTTCAACAGCTCCAGGCCAGGCTCCTTTCAGCCCAGTGCTGATCTGGGCACCTCAGAGGCATTTCATGGTGCTGTTCCATTCCTCTGCATGGATTCTGTGCCACTGGGATGCTGCACTGGGGAGTCTCACTGTGCCAGATAATGGCTTTGTGAATCGGAGCTTTCTTGTGAATTCACAGCTCAATCTGCTTACAAACATTCAGTTAAAATGTGGAACTTCAAACCTTGCTAAAAAAAAGAGAGGGTTCAGCAGTGGCTCTTTGTGATGTAGCATACAACAGAAGTATATCAACAAATAAAAGGGCAAAGTCCCTTCCCTGCTTCAAAGAGATAAAATTCACAACTTGTAATTCACCACTGTATATACCACTGCCTGTTTACAATGTGAAGGGATCTTGCACTTTTTGGACATAATTTGTATTGCTCAGGTGCTGTAGGGTGGCTTTGTTGCCACAGAGAATCAGGATTGTTGCATTCTTTCATGCAAAGCATGTAGAACCAACCAAGACATTTGGTACCCAGGGGCAGTGATTTTTCTGGACAGCAGCCAAGTGAGCAGAGAAGATCTGGAATGATTTTAAGTCACATCTTAGAAGGAAAAAAATAATATAGACATATATTTGTATATCTAGATATTTGTATATCTATATATTAGATCCTTATATCTTTGGATACAGGAATGTAGATCACATGAAGTTACATTTGTTTGACTTCTAGTCCTTTTGTTCCTTTCAGAACTGCACTACTAACCAAATCTCCCAGTTGTACACATCTACCATGCTCTCACTCACATTTTAAAGTAGACTCACAGTACAAAAACTTGCTTCATTTCAGATGATGCTTAGACAGAAGATGATGAACAGCTACTAAAGAACATGCACACCAGTCTGGAATTTGTTTGAAATAATTCTCCAATCAAAAATATGTGTTTGGGACCTCAGCATCATCTCTCCAACTCTCACACATCACTTCCCAGTGGTTTAATCTACTCTGGGAATGAAGTAACAGCACAGGACTCAGTTCACAATGATAGAGAACGTTTACGACCTTGCAAGAAGACAGAAGGGCACACAAGGATTGGCATCCCCTGGTACAGGAATCCCAGAATTACCTGAATTAAAACAGCACAGCTGCATAATGCAGCTGAAGTGCACACTTAGCTTCTTATTTAGATAAAGTTACACAAGCAGAGGCACATTTCAGCATAGTATATTAGATACTCCAACTGTATTCACTCCTCAAGATACTACAGGCTATTTCTGTGAAGTAGAGTGGCAGGGGAACATTAGCAGCATGAAATATTAATCTTTCCATCATTTTATTCTTGAGTCTGGCCTAGGTTTTCCAAGTAAAATGTGCTCTCTTTCCACTTGAAGACATCACACCTCTTATTTGGAATTCCAGCTGTTCTTTAAAATTCAGAATTGATTACCTTAATGACAGCTCATAGGCAGAATTGTTCTATTGATCTGATTCCACTCCTCCATGGAGCCCACTTCAATGAGGCAGCCCTCAAGCTATTTTGTCTCCTCACTTATATTTCAGTCTTTTACATGGATTCCATGCAGTCATTAGCAACCTTGTCTAGGACACGAGCACATTTCAGAACAGGGTCTTGCTCCCCATAAGCCCTTGACACTTCTCTACACAGCAAAAGAAACAAGAACAATTCTTATCCTCAGTGTTCAAATACCCAATTAACCAATCAATCCTTTAAATATGTTTTATAAAAATTGTTATTTGAGAGTCTGTGATTCTGTTATACTTGATATGCTGACTCACTTTTTAAAATATTTAAAAATCTCATTTTAGCATTACGCCTGTTACCACATTTTCATTAAAAAATCAGCCTCCTTATCTTTATATATGACTGCAGAGCTATTTGCATTCCCAAAGGCCATTAAAAATAGCAAGAATTGGGCTAAAATAAGATAACGAATTTACAGGCTTATTTTAAAACAGAGATCTTCAGCCTGTGTAAATAGCTGAAGCATTGTCAAAGTACTTAACCTGCTGTTGCTATTTTCTTCCTCTTTTTAATGGAAAAGTGTTTTAATGGCATATCCACACATCCAGCTAACAAATCCCAAGGGGGAGAACAAGATTCTCGAGTCCTCTTGAGGCAGATCCTGAGTCTATCAGTGTCTGCAGGCTTTGCCACGGACTGCTGAGCGCTGGGTCTAGCAGAAAGCCAGCTGTGCTAATGGGGCACTGCACTGTGCCCAACTCCAGCCCTCTGAACAAGGAACCACAGCTGCACCAGGAGCAGCCAAGAGCACAGAGGCAACCACGTCCAACTCACATCTTGATCAAGCAATCACAACTTGACAGTAACAGACAGCATTGCTTATCACTTACAGAATGTTCTCTGTACATGATGTCCAAAAGACTTAAGAGTTCAGACCCATGAGACAGATAAGCAAGGAGATAAATGACTGGAATACTGAGCAGTTTAACTGGCATGGAGGTGAGCAGCATTGCTTATCAGAAAGAAATTGTATAGAAACATTTTTAATTACCTAAGGAAGAAAGGGATTGTCTGCCTTCAGCACCTAAAGCAGTTCTTTGCTTATCGCCACATCCCAATCATTCTCTAATTATTATCATTTTTGTAAATCTCAAGACAGAACATGACTTCATTTGCATATAGACACACAAGTCTAAAGTAGACTTTTAAATTTATGCCTGCAAAGGTTCTGCAGACATTTCCAAACTTTCCCCACCCTGTTCCAGCAGTGTCTTTTCATGGCCAGCTTCTGTTTGGGTTAGTATGGTAGGACATAGCACAGATTTAAGCCCACTGTGACACTTGCTTGCCTCTGGATCCAGGGAATGTCACAGCAAGGAACACAGAAAAGGGACGGTCAAAATCTCTTACGACAGCAGCAGCTGCTGCTGAAAAAGACTCAGTCCTCTACAGCCAGACCAGCACTCTGCCTTCAATTTTTCCCCAAGCTACATTTTTCAGTTTCTTGATTACTTTTAAGCAAGAAAAAAAAGCTTAGTAATTGTTGATATGCATAAGCCCGGAAATAGAATTTCAGCTAGAAATAGAATTTGAATAGAGCCTTTTTTCAGTTATGAACAGTTTTAGATAAAATAAGGGTTTAGATCTGCTTTTGGTGTTGGAAGATAAAAGTGCACTCAAATCAATAGACAGAGATTGGATTCAACCCCCTGCTGTCGAACCATTTTACTAATAATGTATTGTGAAAACAATAAAAGAAATGATGGGAGCGAGCAAAGTTGCTCACAGACTCAGACATTAATATTCATCAATATGATTGATATTTATATATTCTTGATATTTCTATTTCATGCTCACACTAGGACAGAGCTGAGAGAGCACGTTCTCCCAGAATATTTAAGTATATCATTTGGGTATAATTGCAATTCAGCCAGTTATGGAATATACTCAATCAAGATTCTGCATATACTAAAGACCTATTCTGAGCATTTTGTACTTCATGTAGCATGACCAAAGTAGCAAAGACATGGTATGCCAACAGCAAAATGGCATTAGGCAGGTAACACTACTTGAAACAAAACCACTTCTGCTTTACAAAAATGCAGCCATATACTTCTTGACTTACAAAACTCAACACTTTTACACAGCTTGAAGAAGGAGGAAGGAACAGCCCCATAGCACTCTTTGTTCAGAAAAGGCACTTTTAAACCCTTACCTCCCAGAAACATAGGTAGACTCATTTTAACCTGCAGCAAACAGTGACAAAAATATATATTCCAAAAGCATTTAAGAGACAAGAACAGTCCAACACCTGCAGTTAGATGAAGGCATAGTTTCTTAACCCCAAATATCAAAGTTGTTTTCATCTTGTTTTCTCTGACTCCTTGAGCTTGCCTGCTTTGGTCACTGGTATAAAGTCACCCTGAAAATGCAGATTATATGATGCCATTTGTGGTGCTTAGTGTCTTCCTTTCCCTAAAATACTATAACAAAAAAAAAAAAAAAAGAAAAACAATATGTGAGGCTCTCAGCCTATCACGCCAGGAAGAACTATTTTAAGAATTAATTTGTGCCCTGAGAGATCTGTTTAAATTATCCTCCTGTGCTGTCCTAACCAAAGATTAAAGTGGAGAACTTGCAATGTCTTAAGGAGATGAGGAACAACTGCAGAACTGGGGTGTCTGGGCTCCACCACGGTGCCCCAGGCACAGGGAGGGGAAGGTGGGGATGAGGGGAAGGGAGATGTTGATCTGCCCAGAGCCCAGGAACCTTCACCAGCCTCAGCTGGAGCTCCAAGATCTCAGCCAGACTTCCCCTTATGCCACCACTTCTTAACTCTGTCCATCCTTTACAGCTGAGGATACATCTCTCTTTTTTTTTTTTTTTTTTTTTTTTTTCTGCCACCCGCTGCTTTTTAGACAGGGAAAGTTTTGACTTCATTCCGTCCTGGTAAGTGCAGGCAGAGAGAAATATCGTCCAAAATACAGGCTTGATGGAGAAAATGAAATCTTTAACTTTCTACCTCTCCAGAAACACATAAAGTGCCTACCAAGAGCAATAAACTAACCGAGTTCAGATATGCTGCAAGCAAAGCAATTTGCCCCAAAGCCAGCAGGAGTTGCTACTTGCAACTGCTTTTTGCCCCCTCTGCCATCCCTGCTTGCTGGTGCACAGCCTGGGCACACGCTCTACCCACACTCCAAGACAATGCCAGGCAAGAAAAATTCACTGAAAGTGCATGACAAAGTCAGAAGCTGAGCACGACTTTTACAATTTTGTATCTATCTGCAGAGGGGCTTTTAAATACCCTTGCCCCCTTTCTTCCAGTGAGAAAGGGCCTCCATCCCAACATACTCCCCCCTCCCAGCACAGATGTAAGGAACAAGTTACAGAGCAAACCTCTATTGCCTTCAGCAAGTGGTAGAGGCTGTTAAAATTAGCACAATTTCAGCTTCCCCCCAAGTCTCCACACACACCGAGAAAGCAGACCTTGAAGCCAGCTACACAGCACTTCCCTCCTGCCACTGGCTGGTGACTCAGTTGACAATTTCAAGAGCACACACCAAATAGATTTAAAAAAAAAATCATAATAATCATACAAGAAACACAAAGCCACACATTGCAAATCAGTATCTCTTTGAAATTGAGGAAAAAGAAGCATTACCTGGTCTTGCTGTTGGGCTTGTTTCCCTGATGCATTTTGTTCCTTGGCTGTAGTCATGCTCACCTATTTGTGCCCACTGCAGTGGCAAACAGGATTTTACTCTGTGTGTGTGTGTGTGTGTAAGCTTGTCTGTGTGTTCAGACATACACGCACACACACACACACACACACACACAAAGACTAAAGGGATACGGATGAGTAACTAGTCCATCACTTAATCACCAGCTGAGAAATTTCCCACCCCCACAAAAAGAATTAAATAAAAATGCAAAGTAAAAAAGCACTAGTCTGGCTGTCTTCCCCCTTGAGCCTCTAAAATAAAAGCAGAAGCAGGAGCAGAGAGAAGGATGCTGTGGGGGCTTCTTCAATTAGCAACAGCCTCTGCAATCGTCACAGAAACAATGATAACTGCTTGGCAACCAGCAACTGGCAGCTCGGAGCCGGAGGCAGCGATGTGGTCCTCGCTCCCTCCCCACCTCCACGGCGGCCGCCCGCGCCTTGCGCATGCACCGGGCTGCCTCGGCTCTGGGATGTGCACGGCCGGCTCCTCTCCATCCCCCTCCCGGGGCAGCGGGGCCGCTGCCCCGTCCTGCCTCCCCATCCTGCATCCCCATCCCGCATCCCCGCGGGGCCGCTGCCCCGTCCTGCCTCCCCATCCTGCATCCCCATCCCGCATCCCCATCCCGCATCCCCGCGGGGCTGCTGCCCTGTTCTGCATCCCCATCCCGCATCCCCGTCCCGCATCCCCATCCCGCATCCCCGCGGGGCCGCTGCCCCGTCTTGCATCCCCATCCCGCATCCCCATCCCGCATCCCCATCCCGCATCCCCATCCCGCATCCCCGCGGGGCCGCATCCCCGTCCTGCATCCCCATCCTGCATCCCCATCCCGCACCCCCGCGGGGCCGCTGCCCCGTCCCGCATCCCCATCCCGCATCCCCATCCCGCATCCCCATCCCGCATCCCCGTCCCGCATCCCCGTCCCGCATCCCCATCCTGCATCTCCATCCCGCATCCCCGGGCCGCATCCCCGTCCCGCATCCCCATCCTGCATCCCCGTCCCGCATCCCCGCGGGGCCGCATCCCCATCCCGCATCCCCGTCCCGCATCCCCGTCCCGCATCCCCGCGGGGCCGCATCCCCGTCCCGCATCCCGCGGGGCCGCGCACACTTTGTGGCAGGCTGGCTCTCTCCCTCTCGCAGCTGGGGAGGCTCCGGCGCCCTCGGTGCCGCTCGGAGCCGCGCCGGGCGCTGCCAGCGCCTCTCGGGAGGATGCAGCGCGCAGCCGGGGCAGCGGGTTCTCGCAGGGAGCACCGGCGCTCTGGGGAGCTGCCCCTCACTGCCGAAGGGTGAAACGCGACCCCCGGCCGCCCCCAGCCCCCTCCGCGTCCCTGGTGTGACGGGGGCCACCGTGCATGTCTGCTGTGGTGGCTGCCATGTGGGTCACGTTGCAGGGTGACACACGGGCACGCGTTCCCTGCTCCGCTGCGCGCTGCCGTAGCCCGCTCCCTGCAGCTTCTGTGCCATAACAGAGATCTCTCCGACACATCAGAGCTGTCACAGGAGCCTTCCGAGCCCGCTCGCCCACCTCGCTGTCAGCACGGGGTGACACGGGATGCGCCCGAGCACGAGGCGCAGAGAGAGAACCACGCTCCGGGAAGGAGCCCTCGCATCAGCGGGCAGAACTTAGAGCAGCACTGGTCAGTGTTTGCTTGATGCGAGCCCTCACTCACCCCTACACCCGGTGACACGAAAATGCCACGTTCGCTGCTTGTCCCATCTTCACCTCCTAGCCAGCACAGCCAGGATGGAGCCCAGAGCTGTCCCCAGGGCTGTGTAAAGCTAAATGTTCTCTCACTCACGTGGTACTGGGATCTCGGCTCAGTCTGCTAAGGAAAGGGAACATCGCAGTGTTTATCTGACAGGGAAGTGATTATGCCTCGTTTGATCCTCAATTTTACATCACGGATTTATTATACAAGGTCACATTCACCACCACCCCTGCAGTAAATGTCTCCTTACACCTGGGATAATTTTGATCCTTGGTTTAGGAACAGATAACGGCAGGCCAAGTTTTCCTAAAGATATCTACAAGGCACCACTCAGACTCCCTAACTGTTTCTGCATTTTCAGAGTTCACAGGAACCATGACATCAAAGATCTGAAACATGGAATTGTTCTGGTAGTAAACTGGACAACCTTGCCTTTTCCCAAGTACCACAACCCAGGCAACAGCTCATTTAAAAAATAAGTGAATAGCACCTCTCTAACAAGAAACAATAATTTGCAATCAAATCTAACAGCCTGTGTTGAGTTCTTGCTGGATGATACTCTGACACAGTCCTAGCTTACACTGCAATTCCATCTCTTTAGTCCCCATAGTTTAAGTCACGGTATTTTCTAAATGTTTACTGTGAGGTTATTGTTCATACATTTTTCCCCAGCCATCAGAACAGAATTGTTTTCAAGGTTTTATATAAGTGGATCAGTTTGAATTTTCCAACTGGCTTGGTCTCCTTTTCTACCTGTTGTGAGTGATAATGAAGGCTTGCTTTACTCCACACTTCTACTATTTTTCTTTCCAAGAGGAATTCAAATAAAACAAAACTGTATTTGGAATTGGTGTGTTGGTTTTGGGGGGGGGGGGTTGTTGTTTAGTTGGTTGTTTTTTATTTTTACTCCCCCACAATACATGCTGGAAATTTCTGCAAAACAGATCCCTTTTTAAAACATGGGCAATTCACTGTCTATGTCCCTGTCCCCTCTGTACCTACACTGGCAATCCCTAAACTTAATTGCACTGCATGCCCTCCCCCTGCAGATTCAATTCTTTCACAGTTAACAACTTAAGACACAGTTTTCACTGTTGTTCTGGAAATGGCCACTCTCCTTTACAATGTAGATTTTTTTTTTCCCACTAAGCTTGTTGTTGGGCACAAAAGAAGTTAATTGTACTAATTAGTCCAGCAGTTAGCTGTGCAAATGCATGTGGCTGAGTCTCATTACATGGAGGCATTAGGAGGCTGCTGCTCTGACTGCATCTCCCAGTGCTTGGCACAGCCACCCCAGTGTTCCTGAAATGCTTGATCTCCCTGCCTGGCTGTACCTCCTTGTCACCCCTGAGCAGGGCAGGGTGTCCCATCCCCTCAGATGTCCACCAGCTGCTCACTGCCTGAGGATGTGGCAGCGGGGGCAGTGACATCCTCAAGCTCTCTGTCACCCTCCTGCCTTGATCAAAGGGGTTCTGAGGTTGCCAAACACCTCCTGAGGGGACACTGGAGGAGGAACAGTGGCCACTGCCATTCAGAAGTGCTTATTAGTCACGGGCAGAGAATAATCTCCTCACACATCAGCAGGGTGAGGCTGTCCCTCCTGACCTCTGAGCCCTGTTAGGGCACCAACACCATTGCTTGGCTCAGCCATCACTGATGGAAGATTAACCCAGCCCCATCACAGGACAAGAATCTGTACCTGCCAAAGCCAGCAGGAACAAGGATGGGTCCCAGACACTCCCATGTGGGGCATGGCAGGAAGCACTGACAGACAAGGACCCTGGGAGTACAACCCTCCCATCCATCCCCCTCCACAGCAGCCCAGCTGATCACAAGGATTCAGAGAGCAGGACCCTCCCTGCCAGGGTCAAATATAAAACAGGCTGTTCAGCCTCTACTACCCACACCTGAAACATCTTCGTGTCCACTCCCTGCCCTTGCCATGGGAAGGTGTCAATCTCCAGACTCCCTCCCTGCCAACACAAACTGCATCTCTGTCATGAGCATCCTCCATCAATCCATGTGGTCTGCACCGTGCCAGCACTGGGACACCTCAGGAGCCCATTCTGAGCACAGACAGCTCTTCTCATTAACCAAGATGCACGTTCAAAATGCCAGCTATAATGAGTGCTTGACAGCAATTACCTCCTCAGGCCCCACAGCAGGACAGAGCCAACTCCCTCCCATCAGGAGAGGAACCAACAACAGATGAAATGAGCTGTTCCAGCTTCTCAACTCATCTTCACCCAGAGTGCTTGTTTAAACAAAATCATGCAGCACTGCAGTAATACAGATAATTTTTAATTACCTTGTAACAAATTAGTCACACGTGTCCTAGAGCATTTTCTGTTAGAGGGAAAGTGCTTCATTCTCCTGAGACTGGCAGGAACAAGACTGTGGTCTGGGATCATTCTTAAAATTCTCCTTGGAGTTCACAAAGTCACCACAAAGCTTCTTCCTGCTCAAAGACTGTTGAAAACCTTGAACACTGCAAAGAGGAATTAATGTTCCAGTGGCTCTGGAGGATAAGGTGGAACAAAAGCTCAAACTGTCATCACCACAAAGACTTGTGAACTCCTAGAAGCTAAAGCACAGCACCCTTTTTCATGATGAAGCATTACAGCAACATATGATAGCAAAAGGAGCAGCTTGTTACTGCTCCCAAACATTTTAAAGCAGATCAGGGTACAAGGCCATCCTTGATTCTGCCCTTCCCTGGCAGTAGAGGTGTCTGGATACAGAGCAGCTCCTTTATGGGAAGCAGCAAGGGGCTCTCAGGAGTCAGGGCAGATCATTCCTATTCCCTGTGGCCAGATCCACCAGCAGCCTGCACTCACAGTGAGCCCTCCAGCTGCACACATCTGTCCCAGGGAGCACAGACTGAGAGCAGTGATAAGCCAGCAGCAGCAGGTGCAGTTATTGGGTGCAGAACTCTTCTGTTCCACTGAAACCTGGGGTTTTAGCTGTACCACACTGGGTTATTTATTCCCCTTTCATTGCCACATCAAGGAAGTCGAAGCCAGTGGGTAGAAATTAATTCTACTTGATTAACCATATATTTGATCAGTCTGCTAATGTACTCCTTTCTCCAGATAATGACCAGATCCCATGGAGAGTTAGGTATCTGACACGCTGGGGGGGTGTCTAAGCCATTAGTATTTGGGGTGCAGTAATGTGTTACCTCCAGCAGAACACACCACACAATGTGGTTTTGTACATCCAGCCCCTCTGAGATTCACATTTGCTGACAGTGCCCACTGGTTTGGCTGATTTGCTCTCAGTTCAGGAAGGACACAATGCCCAGGGAAGTTCATAGCAAGAGAAAAATCTACTCATGTTACAAAGGAAAAGTTGTAAAGGCTACAGGTTTTTAGGACAGTTATATAGGTAGTAGACATTTTAAAGACAACTCAGGAAGAGAGACAAACTCTGCCAGCACAAGCATCCACTACGAGAAAGGTGAGATAAAAACTTTGCAGCCATGGATTTTAGCATTCAGTCATTGAAAGGTTGGACAATACTGGCCCACAGGGTGCAAGGGGAGCAGTGCCCAGTGTGTGTTGGTGCTGCTTTCCCAGGTGGGGACACAAGGCTGGCAGTTCCTGCAGCAATGGTGTGAGAAGGTCTCCCTGAACAATGCTCTTCTAAGACCAGCAGCCTGCTCCAGAAAAGATAAATCCACTCAGCCTCCAAGACTGATAAAATACCTTTGGTGCCCTATTGCACCACCATTCCAATTTTTTATAGGGAAATTCAAAGAGGAACAAGAGGGAAGGGTGCATAAAAAGAAAGACATCCATGGTCCCAAGATGTGCCAGGGCATGCTGGTGACCAGCTACCCCTCCTCAGTCCCAGTGCCAACAGCTCATCCCCACAAAAAGCAGTGGCACAGCCCCTCTCCTGCTGGACCTGCATGGCTCAGATGCAGGGAGTCAGAGGGGGCTGTGCCTCCTCGGCAGGTCCCTCTGCAGGTCAAGGGCTCCTCATACAGAAGATGCCAAAGAACAGAAAGCTGTAAACCCATGAGGGCTGCATGGTTAGAAGCTCTTTTTACAGGAGTTTATTCTTTAGATGCTTCAGAAGCAGGCAGACATTCTGGCTGTTCATTCTGGAGATTTCTGTTCTGTGCTCATCTGAATGAGCTTTGGAGAGGGAGCATTTAATTTTGTTTTGTTCAGAAAGCACAGTTTGTGCCCTGCCCCTCTCCAAGAATGTGACAACACTAATATCACATTATTGCACAGCAACGTCCCCAGTTGGAATTTGGAATTGGAAACACTTATTGGGAGATCAGCTGACATCAGCCCTACTCCTACAAAGGCTGCAGAACATCTCTATTGCCTACACATCATCCCCTGCACTGCTTCTCATAATAGTTCCAAAAAACCACTTTAGTCTTGCTCCAAGTTAATCCCTAGCTTTGGCAAAATTTCTCAGTTTGTCAGTGGGCATCCCAAAACTAATTTTATTATAAAACAAAGAAAAATCTTTGGCCTTTAAGGATATGCACTAATTAGCTTTATCTTGCATCAGCCCTGCTCCTGTTGCCCCTCTCTGGTTGCCATCAACATGTTGGTTTTACCAAGGGTCAGTCATGGGAGTGTCTCTGTGTCCAGAGGAATTTTCAGAGGCTCCACTGAGGACCTCTCTGTCTTGGAGATCCACTCAGATGGATGATTTTCCAGATTTCAAAGGTTCTGTGAAAGGACTAGAGGCAATATCAGATTATGAATATAGTTACAGTTAAAAATACATCACATTTCCATTACGCATGACCAAAATCATTAAGAAAGCATGACCAAAATCATTAAGAAAGCAATCTGGTGTGCTATTTTCATTTAACAGATCAAATCCAGTTTATTCAGTCAGTGCCATTAATTAGTCATTTGCATGAATATCTGTTCCTACAGGGGATACACTTCAAAATGTTCCCAAAAGTATGAGAATTCCTGCTATCTGAAACAGCAGGTGTGTGGCAGCAGGGGACATGGAGACAATGGGCATTACAAGAATGACTTGTGTGTTTGCATAATAGTCCTGTGGTGTTGTTAATATTTGTCCATTATCAAAGCCTCACTAAGTTGCTTTTATTTTTTATTTTTTTATCTTGAGCAGGAGAAGGTGGTTTAAAATTATTATAATGGGTTGATCTGAAGCACTGTATTTTGCTGCTTTGCATTTCTCTCGGCTGCTCCAAGTTCCAGGACCCCAGAGTTCATGGTAAACAAATAAGACAACATGGGCATGCAAGCTGTGAAGAAGTCTGCTCTTTCATGCACAGCTAGAGCTGTTTTGCATAGCCCTTTCCTGCCTGAACTGGAGTGTGTCTCTGGAGAACACAGCAGGCAGGTACTTGTGCTCTTCTTACTTCTGGATTCTGCACCCACTTTGGTTTGCCTGCTCTAAAGATCAAGTGTGACAGTCAGACTTTTCTATTGAAGTAGTTATTGCTCAAAAACATTACTTTGAATCCACTGTGGGGTTATTTTTTGAGTCAGTGTATATATTTTAATACATCATCCCAGTCTCAAAGGCAGGGGATGAGCAGTGCCACAATTGTTTGACGCTGTGTTATCCCTGTAAGGAACACAGACCCTGTCGCTGTCTTTTCTCTGCCCCTCTGCCTGCTCCTGCTGGTGTGACCTTGGCAGCTGCAATACAACAGATGCTTCTTTCTCACTTGTTTTTCCATGTGAGAGAGACTTCTGAGGCCCCAACTTCGGTGCCAGCTGTGAATGGTCTCCAAATTGCTTTTGCAAAGTTTGCCTCCTCACAGTCTGGCTTAGTGTTCACTCTCCCTGTGCTCTTAGGGATCGATATTCACTGACATTTTCCCCCCATAGCTCCTGGTGATTTCTAGGTAGTATCTCAATTCCTTCCTTATTGACTCAGTATATATTCTTTTAAACTCTTGTTTTAGGAGTGGAAGAATTTATTTCTTAGCCTTCCTTCCTACCTTCCTTCCCTCCCATCCATCCATCCATCCATCCATCCATCCATCCATCCATCCATCCA